>CM061537.1:11662689-11933858 GCA_030545055.2 Neoaliturus tenellus | reverse complement strand
AAAACGTTTACTGTTAAAAAAAAAACCTAAGGTTTTTTTTATTTTTTTTTTTATATATATTAGCGAATTTCCCTGTAGGGAATACACTATTACGGTGGTAGCCATGGTAAGACCTAAGCCCGTGACCACTTTACTTTTTCATTTTGAGGTCCCCAGAAGCCAAAAACACCATTCGTTCATTTTCATATAAATGTATCTATCTATCTATCTATCTATCTATCTATCTATCTATCTATCTATCTATCTATCTATCTATCTATCTATCTATCTATCTGTCTATCTATCTATCTATCTATCTATATGTCCGTTATACTGATAACTTTTGAAGGGGACCTCCGATTTTGTTGAAATTTGGTATGAAGGTGTATGACCAGGTCTATTTTCATGAGTTCGCGAACCAGCATTGTCGGGTTATGGGAACGGGGTTTTATGGGGTTTCAGAGGGGTCAAAATGGGTTTTTGGCATTTTTCGACCTTAATTTTTAAAATTCATAAATTTTAACTAAACCCATTTGAAGGAGCTTAAAAAAACAAACAATTTGGTATTTTGAATTTTTATCATAGCATAACTGGTCACAGGAAAATCCAAAAATGTGTTTTCCATGTTATTCTTAAGGGAAATCAAGGTAACCCTATGTCTTGCTTACTTATTGACATAACTTAATCAAATTTGGTATGTACATTATCTAGATAAGGTTTAACTTATACTCGCTTACAAAACCCATATGGCGGCAAACCTACATACTCACCCCCATGGGGTTTATGGGGAAAATAAAAATTTGTCAGAGCTTGATACAATTTTGTGTTTAAATTCACCAATTATTGATTAACTTAGATTTTCTAACATAACACCCAATGGCAGCAAACCTACATACTCGATCATACGGTGTTTTTATGGGGAAAGTAAATAATCTGAATTCCATTGGAAATTCGCTGAGTACGCAGCAGGTCTGCTGCGAGACGGGGGTATATATATATATATATATATATATATATATATATATATATATGTATGTATGTATATACATGTATGTGTGTGTCCCTAGAAACGATAACTCTCGTAAAAACGGTCCGCTTTATCCACTTTATGCTAATGTTTTGCTTTTTCGTAAACAAATATTCTTATTTTGACGTTTGAGATGTAAAAAGAAGCGCTTGCAACGGCGACGAGGTGAAGTAACATGTTCATCAGCGCTATTTTCTACTATGAATTTCAAGGGCGAAATTAAAATAACATATGATTTTGAAGAAAATAGGGGAATTAGAAAAGATATTGAGGGGATTTTCCTTATGGTGGGAAATAAAATTTTGTCTTTTGACCGCACATTTATTTTGAACGGGGTATAAAATTCATCCACTGTATGAGAAACTCTACTCTTAAGCCACTTGGCAATAACATTACAAAATTAGTTTCTATTGGTAGTAGAATATCATTGAGTGGCAACTTGTTTAAAAGCATAAGTTGTTGTTACTTAGCTGTTGAGATATTTATCAAGTCTAATATACATTTTAACCAGGTCTTCAACATATCTTGTATTATGATTATGAACAAAGCTTTGATTACTGAAATCCTTTAAATTATCTTGAACAAAAATAAGATTACTGTAATTGTACAAGCAACTGTCATTATACTGTAATAATGAAAAACAAGACTACATGAGTCTGTTGATTTTAACCCTGTTAAACTGTTTGATTTTATTTGAAAGGAAACTAAATCGTAGTTGTTTCACAAAATGCAGGATAATGGGATTAGTCTCAAATTAAAGGTATCAGTAACAAGAATGATACAAAAAATCTACGTTCAACGATTAGTAGTAAATGACGTAAATAATCCATAAGCAACGTGATTGGAAAAACGTTTACTGTTAAAAAAAAAACCTAAGGTTTATTTAAAACTAGAGAAAGGTACTATCATCGAGTGAAGAATATAAGACAATTAAAACTAAGAAATGCAATATTTATATGCCTATCATTTGCCTATATTTATATTAATAGGTAAACATTTTTCTTTTCCTCATTTTTCCTCATTTTTTCTCAGCTTGTTTGCATCATACCCGTTTTAATAATAGACTCCACGAATCACAAAAAATGTGTAGTTGGGTTCAGTACAGGGTTGTAATGAGTGAGTGCGGCGCACCGAAACTGCGATCCTCGTTTTAATCCTCAAATTGCTCGTTTCAGAGCAACACATTTACTAGTTGCAGTCAATCTGCTACTTGACCGTGTTTGTTACGAGTAAAAGATCTAGTTAAAAAGATTTATAGTTTGAATTAATTTGGTTTAAATATGTCTTTTTAGCGAATTTCCCATAGGGAATAAGCTATTACCGTAGGTCTCATGGAAAGACCTAAGCCCGGGACCATGTTACTTTTTCGTTTTGAGGTGCCCAGAGACTAAAAATAATAGTCATTAAAATTTTTATATATATATATATGTATATATATATATATATATATATATGTATATATATATATATGTATGTGTCCCTAGACACGATAACTCTCGTAAAAATGGTCCGATCGACACCAAATTTGGTAGAGATGTGTAATCCTACGTTTATTCGGATGAGTTCGAAAACCAGACATATCGACCTACCGGAAGGGGTAGTTTTTGGGGGTTTTGTACCCCAAAAATGGGTTTTTTGCATTTTTCATATGTAAATTTTAAAAATTTTAAATTTTTATTTTTACCATTGGATTTAGCTCAAAAAAACACACAATTTAGTATTTTGAAGCTTTGCTCTATCTCCATTGGTTACCGAGATATTACAAAGTCTAAAGACAGTACATTGTCTTTTGGGGCTCCAATGTTAATCTTATGGAGAATAAGGATGTGTTAATATTTCACTTATTAACCAATATTTTTTGATGAAACTTAGTATTTAGCTTCATTTGGTTGAGATTCATCCATTTAAGGTAAAAAATCTTGGTTTTTGTACTTATCATGGCAGCAAACCTGCATACTTTTTTCCAATGTTAATCATATGGAAAATAGGCACCCTCTTTTATTTATGGACAGATATTGATGAAACTTACTATATGGCTTTATATGGTCGAAATAAATTTTTTCTATGCTAAAAACCTACTTTTAGTGTCCCCCATGGCAGCATACCTGCATACTCTTTCCCTATATATTAAGGAGAATAGACATTTATTTCCCTATTTATGAGCACGTGATGAAATTTTGTTTACAACTTTAGCTGGTCAAAATTAATATTATTAATTTGGAAATTCGCTGAGTACGCAGGTCTGCTGCGACGGGGGGTATTTTATTGTGTTACAGTTGTTATGTTTAAAGTTGTTTGAAATTTGATCTCACTATTAGTTCTTATTGTAACTTCCGAAGATGGAATATTTTGGAGTATTACGGAAATAATTATTTACTGATGGTCTGTGTGGAATGATTTAGCCTACCTCCCACAATTTTTCAACTTCCTTAGGTACTCCCTTTAGCCCCTCCAGACCCTCCCCCCTCCTCCACACCCAGGCCCTAGTGCGATAGGTCTCTATTGTTTGACGTGAGAACACCCGTTTTTCGATTGGTTGGCAGATTTTAAGCGGCCGAGGCAGTTGTATATAATCATTAGGGTTGAGATTGATAGTTAAGTTGTGAGTTGTTTGCTGTGGGTTGTTTGTTCTACATCGACGTTCATTATATACCACGGACGGAAGCGAAAGAAAACGAAATAAAAAATGTGCCAGTCTCTAAATACTGTAGTATATTATTCACCATTTGAATAACATGAATTGTTTGCTTCAATTACAACAGTACTTCACATAGATGTGTAAAGGTGATAGAATCATTTTTTACACTTACAATTATCATTGACTATATACACTAACCTATTACCTTATGATAATACTAATTTAACTCAAATTAAAATTACCCTCAGCATTGTCACGGTAGGTTATTTATTTGTTTTTAATTAATAGCAATAATTTAACTATCACTCATTCTGAAGCACACAAAGCACATAGGATATATCTTTAATATTGTTTTCTATTGCTATGATGCCAAAGAAATGTTCTGCATTAATTAACTAATATTATTAGTGAAACTAAGATCATGTTTATTTCTTGTTGGTTATTGGTAAAAAATGTAGCAGGGAAAGAAGTTTTTATCTTTGATTAAGGAAAGAGTGTCCGCAACGAAGTTGTAAGAGTGATTGTTTAAATATTTTCATCCGAGGTATTTTTTGTGAGGTATTTTTTGTAACACTATCCGTTTCCACTACATATGACTTTATTTAGAATATTTAAATTTAAGCGTTAATACTTTTAAAGACGCTGGCCAAGCAACACGAACAATACCACTACAATAACAATTAATTCAACACTACAATTACTACAATAGTACTGTAATTCTACTCTTAAATATTATCCCTAAATAAAAGTACTATATTATATAAATCAAATAAAAAATTTAAAAAAATATATCTCACGCTGAATAAATGTTATACTTTATTGGTAGAACTTTATCTATGAAGTACAGATATTACATCCTTTTATCCTTATTATATTAAATTAATTAAGACGATCAATTTATATAATCCGCCTTGTAAGAGAGCAAATGTTAGAGAAAATCTCTTTAAACTATACTAAAAAACTCAACACCAAAAGGTTATTAAGTCTTATCCTATTACCCACGTATCTTTTTGAAACCATTATGCAATATGCTGTACAATAGTAAGTTACTTCCCAATTAATTTGCAGCGGAGGTGTACTGCTTTATCACAGCCCATACAATAACATAATGAGATGCGCGAATCTCCGCTCTTCCGCGTAAGTTTATACGACGCTCTTTTAAATCTTCCAGCTAATGGGGGACCTCACAAATAAATGATTCAAGTGAGAAATAAAATTTTGAATCTTCGCTACACATTTCCACTGACAGCTTTTACTTGACCAAAAGTAAAACACTATTTCACATCCTACATACTTCATTTGATTATTCAATTGATTTAAAAGTAGTAACTTTTTATTAAACTAGATGCAATTATAATTCATTACACTTCTTAATGCTATAAATACTGCAAGAATCCCCTTTCTAACTGAATCTTTTATCAAGTAATCATTCGTTGTTTCAGCAAGTAATCATTCGTTGTTTCAGGATGTAAAAAATAGGTTTATTGAAGTTTTGTTTTTATTTCCGTCGCTTGGTTCCGCGGCCTTTTTCCACCCAAAGGGTCCCGTGAAATCCACTATTTTCACCCATTGAATATGCAGTCCAGTGAAACTTAGTCTAAAGAAAAGCTGGGGAGCCTAACCCATCCCTAAGGGGGCCGTCCGGCAGAACGAAATAGGCTCGTAGAAATGTCAGTAATATCACAAGAAGATTGCATGAGTTACCTAAGTTTAAACGTAGGATACTGGCTTTACCTAAATCTTCCTGTAGTTTTAAATATTTTGAGATAAAGATGACAAATTAGCAGTAGTTTAGAAAACTGAGAAAGCTGATCACAACAACTCTAACCCCTAATAACGCAGCGGCGAATTTTGGGGCGCTATTGTTTGGGCACGGACGGATGCGGTGATGCGGGGTTTATTTGTTCCAAGTAAAGGACAATGTTACCGCCTGGACCGCTCGCTACCTGCAAAGTCGGCGAACTTGAATCTGTCAAGACAGGGACATGCCGACATTTATGACAGGCAGCGCGCTTGACTAGACATTCACTATATCACTATTTTGTGACAGGGGCCTCTCATTGTGGGTTTTTTTTTAACCTGAATATGAATGAAAGATGAGTGTAAAATGATTATGGCGCGATCTTATAGTCTTATTACATGTGTATCGGAGTGTAGGCCTAATGCGCCGTAATTCACCCTAAGTGAATAGGGTTAAGGCACCAGTAAGTGACCGGATTCCAAAGAGTGACCGGACTATTAAAACGGTATATATTTAGGTAAAAAAATCAAAATAGAATATAATAAAGGTTTTAAAATACACCATAAACGTTAAGTTCAAGTTTAATTATGGCCTTGATTCATAATTAATGAAACATTATCATTTATAAACATTTTACAATGTCAATAAACTGATTCACCATTTCACCTGATGTTGCTATTAGAACTCTCATTAACAGGATAAATTACCGAGATGACTTCCTAAAAATGTTATACAAATCTTGGTTATTTTTTTGTATTTTATGATATTTTGTGAATCAAAGAACATTTTAAAGACTCATTAAATTTTGTGTGTTTTTCTCAATTTTCAGCGGTAGTCACTTAATGGGTTAGAAAAATTAACAAATCCAGCGAGGATTTAACAGGAAAAAATTAACAGGACCATTTAACCAAAAGTCCTAAATCAGTTACGTTTTTTTACCGCTGTGATGCTAAAACATAACAGTTAGTTACCCACAACAACTTTTATCTTTATTTTATCCTAGTATAGCTTTTCATTTTCACTAATTTTCCAAAAGTGAGTTGGACATTTAATACAGAATAGGTTCTGCATTAAGAGCCAGTGGGATCATTTTACATTTAGGATGCAATTACTGTTTAGGTAAGAGTTAATCAGTTAATCCATTGACAAAATTTGCAATGGCATATTTTTATGGTGACAACATCTAATCAGGTCACATTTCCATTAGCCTAAACAAATATAAACGTAATTATGAATTTTTCCATTCATACTCATCACCATGGGCTAAAATGCCTCTATTTGGTGTATATAGTGTAGTAAAATTAAGCCAAAATATGGCTGGAAAATGAAAAAAATTTTGGAAGCCAATTTTGGTAGAAATGTGTTCTATGTCATCCCCTGATCTCCCTCAGAAAAGTCCCCTGAAATTTCCAGTGGGCAACATGCCTAAAAATGATGGGATGGCCCTCGTGGAGTCAGAAATAAGTCTTTTGTCGACCAATAGGTTTATGTATATCAAATTAAAGCTCTTAAGTAGTAGAATTTAATGCCGCAAACCCCATCTCAAAAGGTTGCTTGTGTCAAAAATGGCAGCCTGTCAAACTTAGAATAAAAATCAAATCTATATATATAATTCCGTAAGCGAATCGGTCCCACGAAATATTTCGAGTTAGAAAAAAGATAGGGCCATGTATGATGGCTCATTTTAAAGCTTGAGGGTCAAGGACGCAAGGAAAAATACCAGAATTATTCAAAGTTACCTGGGCTTTGCCCCTTTGGACCTCGAAGTTCCAATGTTAATCTAATGGGAAGGCAATTTAGATCGACACGTGTGATTAAGCAGATGTTCCAGTGTTTTATCATAAACTCAGCTGGTTATTGAGCAGATATTTTGAGTTAAGATAACGGCATAGTTATAATTTTTTTTTTAATTGGCAATGTACTATAAAAAGGGGAACACTAATAGTCATGAACGGATTACGGATCCACAGGAGATTTCATCTTTGTGACCCCATCTATATCATTATAGAAACAGATGTAAAATGATTGATATGTTATAATAATTTTTTTTAAGTTAAATTTGGCTTGGACGTGGCATGGTTGATATAATGGTTAATTGTCTTCACTCAGAGAATGTAGTTTAGTTATTACGTTACTGCTTTATATATTAGCTATTTAGTAGATAGAGTTGAAGAGTCGAATCGTTTTGTTGTGTGTTTGTTTATTTTCGATTGAATCATTATATGTAAACTACTAACATTGAATAACCCCGATATGAGGAATATTTTATTTTGGTTTTATCAATTCTCTGCTTTTTACTTTACCTAGGGCGTAGGGAAACAATAATGCCCGTTAATCCATAAGGACGTCGAGTTTTTCATGTAAATGATAGTGTGCGAAAAACTAATAGTATATCAATCAGTGTTCTACTTCATTGACGAACCGACAAAATAGACTACAATCAAAGTACGAGAGGGACGTCGGTGGCACAAAGGGTAAGGGACATGGGGACACGAGGGAAATATGGAGGAAATAGGGGAAACAGCGGGGGGCACAGGAGGGTATAGAAGTACGGGGAGGGACGGCGGAGATGGCGGCACGGGACCATGGGAAGGACAGGCGTTTAGGGTATATGGAGCACGAGGTGTGTTGGTGGCACTGGAGACAGGGGTGCATGTGGGGCAGGGTGGAGGCATAGGCAACATAGGGGCACAGTTAGGAACGGCGAGAATAAGGGCATAAAACATTTAGGGTACGGGGTTCTGGGGGCATAGGGGGTATTCTGGGGAGGCATGGGGATGCACTGGGGTACGTGGTGGGTGGGGTGCGGGGCACAAGGAGCACTAACGGCGTCGGTGGCAAAAGGGGTAGCAAGGGGCACGGTTGCCACATGAACCAACGTCGGGCAAGGGGGTACGAAAACATAGGGTGCCCGGGGGCATGTGGTGGCGCGGTGGTGGGAAGGCACAATGAACACTAGGGGAGTCGATGGCACGATTCACGGGGGGGGGGGGGGGGGGGGGCAGATGGACATGGGGGCACGGGGGAAGCTTGGGGGGACATAGAGGGCACAGGGGATACAGGGAAGAACTATGGGCAAGTGGGTACGGGAGAGTGGGGGCACAGGGACATGAGAGGGCAAGGGAGTATGGGGGCATGGGGGGTGATCGGGCTCTGGGGCATAGGGGGTACAGGAAACACCCCAATTGACGTTCTAAAATAGCAAAACGGGTGTTGGTGTCAGTGCACAAATACATACAATATCAGGTCCTCCCTATATTTTAAAAGCATAGGCTTGCCTCACCGGAGCTTTCAGGGTTCCTGGCAGCTTGTGCCAGGAGCCTATCCCGAGGACGCCGATATCATATGCATTTGTGCACTGACACCAACTCCCCCCTCGGTGAACCGGGCGGGATTCGAACCCGCCCCAGGCGCTACCTTCTGGCCAGAAAGGTAACGCCTTAACCAACTGATCCACCGAGGCTGGTGGTCGAGGCGCTCCAATTGTCTTGTTGAGCCACTAGCGCTGCAGGAGAGAAAACTGGAACTACGATGCCGCGCTACAAATGCTATCTCAGAAACGATGAAAGCAATCTTCGGCCTTAATTGTCGGGTTAATGCTGAATGCTTAAAAGCTATCTAAGGACGATGAATCTTTCGTCCTTGGCCTTAAAAAGGCTAATTTATAGGTTTTAGTTTTTGCCGTTTTCCGAAAAACTTAATTTTTGATACTTCGGTACGATTATTCCCTTTATTTTTTAATAGATCTTCACAAAAATTGGTACACATGACCATGGCAGGTTGCTAAGCAATAATACGAATCAGAATCGAATGATCTCTTATGGTTTTAATTTTACAGCTTCTATTATGTATAAAATTTCATAAAAAATATATATAACTTTAAAAACTGTATAAAAACTAAATTTTTTTAGATACAATAAAACCACTTCTTATTATTGTTGTGAAAGGTCACTAAAATAAATATAAAAAATTTCAGATTGATATCACAGTATTTGTGTAAGTTATGTGTACCTAAAGACACCTTATTTAACATGGCGGAGATAGGGAGTGCTGGATTACCTTAAGGTATGATAGGTCATGAGAAACTGTTGACACACCTACTATAGGTGTGTTGACAGTTAGAAACTGACCTACTGTGTTGACCTACTATAGAAACTGTTGACACACCTACTAACTGTTGACACACCTACTATAGGCAAGATTTTTAAGTTCTTGGATCTGAAGATGGCAGTTTAACCTGCCGAAACGCGTCATCCAAACTGTGGACAAGTCGGATCAAACGGCGGAATAACCAGCCGCCGTTCTAATATAATATTCCGCCGTATTTTAATATTCTTTTTGTTAATTAAATAACTGGCTGTGTAATAATTAGAAGTGTACCATATTATTGAATTATTATTATTGAAGTGTATAGTTATTGCAATTAAATCCAACTGTTTATATGATGAAATTTATTTGCGTTTATGTCAGTAGAGTTTAAATTGTGAAGCCACGAAGTCAGTATGAAGAAGTTCAAGATTAAATCAATATAAATTATAAAAATTTGAGTTTCTTATACCCTTATTTGCTGCTGCATCAACAAGGGGAGATTTACAGCTGTAAGGCCTCTTCCTCATAATAATTTAATCACGTAAAAATCTGATCGAATAGCTTAATTTGCGAGCAAAGAACGTCATAAAGGTACACGCATCAATAAAGGTTTATCCAAGAAAGAATATCAGTGTATTTTTACAGAGGTTGGTAGGCCTTGAAAAATGAAGCAATAAGATCGTGGGTAAATAATGACCAACTTACACTAATTTAATGCAAAGACCCTTATTGCAACTGCATCAATAAAGGTTTACCCATAGCACACGCCTCAATAAAGGTTTACCATTTAATATATATATATATATATATATATATATATATATATATATATATATATTAGCGAATTTCCCTGTAGGAATACACTATTACGGTGGTAGCCATGGTAAGACCTAAGCCCGTGACCACTTTACTTTTCATTTTGAGGTCCCCAGAAGCCAAAAACACCATTCGTTCATTTTCATATAAATGTATCTATCTATCTATCTATCTATCTATCTATCTATCTATCTATCTATCTATCTATCTATCTATCTATCTATCTATCTATCTGTCTATCTATCTATCTATCTATCTATATGTCCGTTATACTGATAACTTTTGAAGGGGACCTCCGATTTTGTTGAAATTTGGTATGAAGGTGTATGACCAGGTCTATTTTCATGAGTTCGCGAACCAGCATTGTCGGGTATGGGAACGGGGTTTTATGGGGTTTCAGAGGGGTCAAATGGTTTTTGGCATTTTTCGACCTTAATTTTTAAAATTCATAAATTTTAACTAAACCCATTTGAAGGAGCTTAAAAAAACAAACAATTTGGTATTTTGAATTTTTATCATAGCATAACTGGTCACAGGAAAATCCAAAAATGTGTTTTCCATGTTATTCTTAAGGAAATCAAGGTAACCCTATGTCTTGCTTACTTATTGACATAACTTAATCAAATTTGGTATGTACATTATCTAGATAAGGTTTAACTTATACTCGCTTACAAAACCCATATGGCGGCAAACCTACATACTCACCCCCATGGGGTTTATGGGGAAAATAAAAATTTGTCAGAGCTTGATACAATTTTGTGTTTAAATTCACCAATTATTGATTAACTTAGATTTTCTAACATAACACCCAATGGCAGCAAACCTACATACTCGATCATACGGTGTTTTTATGGGGAAAGTAAATAATCTGAATTCCATTGGAAATTCGCTGAGTACGCAGCAGGTCTGCTGCGAGACGGGGGTATATATATATATATATATATATATATATATATATATATATATATATGTATGTATGTATATACATGTATGTGTGTGTCCCTAGAAACGATAACTCTCGTAAAAACGGTCCGATCAACACCAAATTTGGTAGAGATGTGTAATCCTACGTTTATTCGGATGAGTTCGTAAACCAGACATATCGACCTACCGGAAGGGGTAGTTTTGTGGGTTTTGTACCCCAAAAATCGGTTTGATTTTCACCACTGGATTTAGCTAAAAAAACACTTAATTTATTATTTTGAAGCTTTGCTCTATCTCCATTGGTTACCGAGATATTAAAAAGTCTAAAGACAGTACGTTGTATTTTGAGGCTGCAATGTTAGTCATATGGAGAATAAGGATGTGTTAATATTTCACGTTTATTTATTTATTTAATATCAGACGTTTATTTGTCATTAAATATACAAAGATACAAAGGGCAATGTCAAATCTTCATAAAATCAGTTATATTGAATGTCTACAGTGCTATACCCCGTTCAAAATAAATGTGCGGTCGAAATGCAGATTTCAATTCCCCCATTTTCTCCCATTCCTCTCCCACTGCTAACAATCCAGCCAATCGCAATCACTAAAAAAATTGTACAGCTGTTTAGTATCTCGTGTCACTTTATGCTAATGTTTTGCTTTTTCGTAAACAAATATTCTTATTTTGACGTTTGAGATGTAAAAAGAAGCGCTTGCAACGGCGACGAGGTGAAGTAACATGTTCATCAGCGCTATTTTCTACTATGAATTTCAAGGGCGAAATTAAAATAACATATGATTTTGAAGAAAATAGGGGAATTAGAAAAGATATTGAGGGGATTTTCCTTATGGTGGGAAATAAAATTTTGTCTTTTGACCGCACATTTATTTTGAACGGGGTATAAAATTCATCCACTGTATGAGAAACTCTACTCTTAAGCCACTTGGCAATAACATTACAAAATTAGTTTCTATTGGTAGTAGAATATCATTGAGTGGCAACTTGTTTAAAAGCATAAGTTGTTGTTACTTAGCTGTTGAGATATTTATCAAGTCTAATATACATTTTAACCAGGTCTTCAACATATCTTGTATTATGATTATGAACAAAGCTTTGATTACTGAAATCCTTTAAATTATCTTGAACAAAAATAAGATTACTGTAATTGTACAAGCAACTGTCATTATACTGTAATAATGAAAAACAAGACTACATGAGTCTGTTGATTTTAACCCTGTTAAACTGTTTGATTTTATTGAAAGGAAACTAAATCGTAGTTGTTTCACAAAATGCAGGATAATGGGATTAGTCTCAAATTAAAGGTATCAGTAACAAGAATGATACAAAAAATCTACGTTCAACGATTAGTAGTAAATGACGTAAATAATCCATAAGCAACGTGATTGGAAAAACGTTTACTGTTAAAAAAAAAACCTAAGGTTTATTTAAAACTAGAGAAAGGTACTATCATCGAGTGAAGAATATAAGACAATTAAAACTAAGAAATGCAATATTTATATGCCTATCATTTGCCTATATTTATATTAATAGGTAAACATTTTCTTTTCCTCATTTTTCCTCATTTTTTCTCAGCTTGTTTGCATCATACCGTTTTACTAATAGACTCCACGAATCACAAAAAATGTGTAGTTGGGTTCAGTACAGGGTTGTAATGAGTGAGTGCGGCGCACCGAAACTGCGATCCTCGTTTTAATCTCAAATTGCTCGTTTCAGAGCAACACATTTACTAGTTGCAGTCAATCTGCTACTTGACCGTGTTTGTTACGAGTAAAAGATCTAGTTAAAAAGATTTATAGTTTGAATTAATTTGGTTTAAATATGTCTTTTTAGCGAATTTCCCATAGGGAATAAGCTATTACCGTAGGTCTCATGGAAAGACCTAAGCCCGGGACCATGTTACTTTTTCGTTTGAGGTGCCCAGAGACTAAAAATAATAGTCATTAAAATTTTTATATATATATATATGTATATATATATATATATATATATGTATATATATATATATGTATGTGTCCCTAGACACGATAACTCTCGTAAAAATGGTCCGATCGACACCAAATTTGGTAGAGATGTGTAATCCTACGTTTATTCGGATGAGTTCGAAAACCAGACATATCGACCTACCGGAAGGGGTAGTTTTTGGGGGTTTTGTACCCCAAAAATGGTTTTTTGCATTTTTCATATGTAAATTTTAAAAATTTTAAATTTTTATTTTACCATTGGATTTAGCTCAAAAAAACACACAATTTAGTATTTTGAAGCTTTGCTCTATCTTTGGTTACCGAGATATTACAAAGTCTAAAGACAGTACATTGTCTTTTGGGGCTCCAATGTTAATCTTATGGAGAATAAGGATGTGTTAATATTTCACTTATTAACCAATATTTTTTGATGAAACTTAGTATTTAGCTTCATTTGGTTGAGATTCATCCATTTAAGGTAAAAAATCTTGGTTTTTGTACTTATCATGGCAGCAAACCTGCATACTTTTTTCCAATGTTAATCATATGGAAAATAGGCACCCTCTTTTATTTATGGACAGATATTGATGAAACTTACTATATGGCTTTATATGGTCGAAATAAATTTTTTCTATGCTAAAAACCTACTTTTAGTGTCCCCCATGGCAGCATACCTGCATACTCTTTCCCTATATATTAAGGAGAATAGACATTTATTTCCCTATTTATGAGCACGTGATGAAATTTTGTTTACAACTTTAGCTGGTCAAAATTAATATTATTAATTTGGAAATTCGCTGAGTACGCAGGTCTGCTGCGACGGGGGGTATTTTATTGTGTTACAGTTGTTATGTTTAAAGTTGTTTGAAATTTGATCTCACTATTAGTTCTTATTGTAACTTCCGAAGATGGAATATTTTGGAGTATTACGGAAATAATTATTTACTGATGGTCTGTGTGGAATGATTTAGCCTACCTCCCACAATTTTTCAACTTCCTTAGGTACTCCCTTTAGCCCCTCCAGACCCTCCCCCCTCCTCCACACCCAGGCCCTAGTGCGATAGGTCTCTATTGTTTGACGTGAGAACACCCGTTTTTCGATTGGTTGGCAGATTTTAAGCGGCCGAGGCAGTTGTATATAATCATTAGGGTTGAGATTGATAGTTAAGTTGTGAGTTGTTTGCTGTGGGTTGTTTGTTCTACATCGACGTTCATTATATACCACGGACGGAAGCGAAAGAAAACGAAATAAAAAATGTGCCAGTCTCTAAATACTGTAGTATATTATTCACCATTTGAATAACATGAATTGTTTGCTTCAATTACAACAGTACTTCACATAGATGTGTAAAGGTGATAGAATCATTTTTTACACTTACAATTATCATTGACTATATACACTAACCTATTACCTTATGATAATACTAATTTAACTCAAATTAAAATTACCCTCAGCATTGTCACGGTAGGTTATTTATTTGTTTTTAATTAATAGCAATAATTTAACTATCACTCATTCTGAAGCACACAAAGCACATAGGATATATCTTTAATATTGTTTTCTATTGCTATGATGCCAAAGAAATGTTCTGCATTAATTAACTAATATTATTAGTGAAACTAAGATCATGTTTATTTCTTGTTGGTTATTGGTAAAAAATGTAGCAGGGAAAGAAGTTTTTATCTTTGATTAAGGAAAGAGTGTCCGCAACGAAGTTGTAAGAGTGATTGTTTAAATATTTTCATCCGAGGTATTTTTTGTGAGGTATTTTTTGTAACACTATCCGTTTCCACTACATATGACTTTATTTAGAATATTTAAATTTAAGCGTTAATACTTTTAAAGACGCTGGCCAAGCAACACGAACAATACCACTACAATAACAATTAATTCAACACTACAATTACTACAATAGTACTGTAATTCTACTCTTAAATATTATCCCTAAATAAAAGTACTATATTATATAAATCAAATAAAAAATTTAAAAAAATATATCTCACGCTGAATAAATGTTATACTTTATTGGTAGAACTTTATCTATGAAGTACAGATATTACATCCTTTTATCCTTATTATATTAAATTAATTAAGACGATCAATTTATATAATCCCCCTTGTAAGAGAGCAAATGTTAGAGAAAATCTCTTTAAACTATACTAAAAAACTCAACACCAAAAGGTTATTAAGTCTTATCCTATTACCCACGTATCTTTTTGAAACCATTATGCAATATGCTGTACAATAGTAAGTTACTTCCCAATTAATTTGCAGCGGAGGTGTACTGCTTTATCACAGCCCATACAATAACATAATGAGATGCGCGAATCTCCGCTCTTCCGCGTAAGTTTATACGACGCTCTTTTAAATCTTCCAGCTAATGGGGGACCTCACAAATAAATGATTCAAGTGAGAAATAAAATTTTGAATCTTCGCTACACATTTCCACTGACAGCTTTTACTTGACCAAAAGTAAAACACTATTTCACATCCTACATACTTCATTTGATTATTCAATTGATTTAAAAGTAGTAACTTTTTATTAAACTAGATGCAATTATAATTCATTACACTTCTTAATGCTATAAATACTGCAAGAATCCCCTTTCTAACTGAATCTTTTATCAAGTAATCATTCGTTGTTTCAGGATGTAAAAAATAGGTTTATTGAAGTTTTGTTTTTATTTCCGTCGCTTGGTTCCGCGGCCTTTTTCCACCCAATGGGTCCCGTGAAATCCACTATTTTCACCCATTGAATATGCAGTCCAGTGAAACTTAGTCTAAAGAAAAGCTGGGGAGCCTAACCCATCCCTAAGGGGGCCGTCCGGCAGAACGAAATAGGCTCGTAGAAATGTCAGTAATATCACAAGAAGATTGCATGAGTTACCTAAGTTTAAACGTAGGATACTGGCTTTACCTAAATCTTCCTGTAGTTTTAAATATTTTGAGATAAAGATGACAAATTAGCAGTAGTTTAGAAAACTGAGAAAGCTGATCACAACAACTCTAACCCCTAATAACGCAGCGGCGAATTTTGGGGCGCTATTGTTTGGGCACGGACGGATGCGGTGATGCGGGGTTTATTTGTTCCAAGTAAAGGACAATGTTACCGCCTGGACCGCTCGCTACCTGCAAAGTCGGCGAACTTGAATCTGTCAAGACAGGGACATGCCGACATTTATGACAGGCAGCGCGCTTGACTAGACATTCACTATATCACTATTTTGTGACAGGGGCCTCTCATTGTGGGTTTTTTTTTAACCTGAATATGAATGAAAGATGAGTGTAAAATGATTATGGCGCGATCTTATAGTCTTATTACATGTGTATCGGAGTGTAGGCCTAATGCGCCGTAATTCACCCTAAGTGAATAGGGTTAAGGCACCAGTAAGTGACCGGATTCCAAAGAGTGACCGGACTATTAAAACGGTATATATTTAGGTAAAAAAATCAAAAATAGAATATAATAAAGGTTTTAAAATACACCATAAACGTTAAGTTCAAGTTTAAATTATGGCCTTGATTCATAATTAATGAAACATTATCATTTATAAACATTTTACAATGTCAATAAACTGATTCACCATTTCAACCTGATGTTGCTATTAGAACTCTCATTAACAGGATAAATTACCGAGATGACTTCCTAAAAATGTTATACAAATCTTGGTTATTTTTTTGTATTTTATGATATTTTGTGAATCAAAGAACATTTTAAAGACTCATTAAATTTTGTGTGTTTTTCTCAATTTTCAGCGGTAGTCACTTAATGGGTTAGAAAAATTAACAAATCCAGCGAGGATTTAACAGGAAAAAATTAACAGGACCATTTAACCAAAAAGTCCTAAATCAGTTACGTTTTTTTACCGCTGTGATGCTAAAACATAACAGTTAGTTACCCACAACAACTTTTATCTTTATTTTATCCTAGTATAGCTTTTCATTTTCACTAATTTTCCAAAAGTGAGTTGGACATTTAATACAGAATAGGTTCTGCATTAAGAGCCAGTGGGATCATTTTACATTTAGGATGCAATTACTGTTTAGGTAAGAGTTAATCAGTTAATCCATTGACAAAATTTGCAATGGCATATTTTTATGGTGACAACATCTAATCAGGTCACATTTCCATTAGCCTAAACAAATATAAACGTAATTATGAATTTTTCCATTCATACTCATCACCATGGGCTAAAATGCCTCTATTTGGTGTATATAGTGTAGTAAAATTAAGCCAAAATATGGCTGGAAAATGAAAAAAATTTTGGAAAGCCAATTTTGGTAGAAATGTGTTCTATGTCATCCCCTGATCTCCCTCAGAAAAGTCCCCTGAAATTTCCAGTGGGCAACATGCCTAAAAATGATGGGATGGCCCTCGTGGAGTCAGAAATAAGTCTTTTGTCGACCAATAGGTTTATGTATATCAAATTAAAGCTCTTAAGTAGTAGAATTTAATGCCGCAAACCCCATCTCAAAAGGTTGCTTGTGTCAAAAATGGCAGCCTGTCAAACTTAGAATAAAAATCAAATCTATATATATAATTCCGTAAGCGAATCGGTCCCCACGAAATATTTCGAGTTAGAAAAAAGATAGGGCCATGTATGATGGCTCATTTTAAAGCTTGAGGGTCAAGGACGCAAGGAAAAATACCAGAATTATTCAAAGTTACCTGGGCTTTGCCCCTTTGGACCTCGAAGTTCCAATGTTAATCTAATGGGAAGGCAATTTTAGATCGACACGTGTGATTAAGCAGATGTTCCAGTGTTTTATCATAAACTCAGCTGGTTATTGAGCAGATATTTTGAGTTAAGATAACGGCATAGTTATAATTTTTTTTTTAATTGGCAATGTACTATAAAAAGGGGAACACTAATAGTCATGAACGGATTACGGATCCACAGGAGATTTCATCTTTGTGACCCCATCTATATCATTATAGAAACAGATGTAAAATGATTGATATGTTATAATAATTTTTTTTAAGTTAAATTTGGCTTGGACGTGGCATGGTTGATATAATGGTTAATTGTCTTCACTCAGAGAATGTAGTTTAGTTATTACGTTACTGCTTTATATATTAGCTATTTAGTAGATAGAGTTGAAGAGTCGAATCGTTTTGTTGTGTGTTTGTTTATTTTCGATTGAATCATTATATGTAAACTACTAACATTGAATAACCCCGATATGAGGAATATTTTATTTTGGTTTTATCAATTCTCTGCTTTTTACTTTACCTAGGGCGTAGGGAAACAATAAATGCCCGTTAATCCATAAGGACGTCGAGTTTTTCATGTAAATGATAGTGTGCGAAAAACTAATAGTATATCAATCAGTGTTCTACTTCATTGACGAACCGACAAAATAGACTACAATCAAAGTACGAGAGGGACGTCGGTGGCACAAAGGGTAAGGGACATGGGGACACGAGGGAAATATGGAGGAAATAGGGGAAACAGCGGGGGGCACAGGAGGGTATAGAAGTACGGGGAGGGACGGCGGAGATGGCGGCACGGGACCATGGGAAGGACAGGCGTTTAGGGTATATGGAGCACGAGGTGTGTTGGTGGCACTGGAGACAGGGGTGCATGTGGGGCAGGGTGGAGGCATAGGCAACATAGGGGCACAGTTAGGAACGGCGAGAATAAGGGCATAAAACATTTAGGGTACGGGGTTCTGGGGGCATAGGGGGTATTCTGGGGAGGCATGGGGATGCACTGGGGTACGTGGTGGTGGGGGTGCGGGGGCACAAGGAGCACTAACGGCGTCGGTGGCAAAAGGGGTAGCAAGGGGGCACGGTTGCCACATGAACCAACGTCGGGCAAGGGGGTACGAAAACATAGGGTGCCCGGGGGCATGTGGTGGCGCGGTGGTGGGAAGGCACAATGAACACTAGGGGAGTCGATGGCACGATTCACGGGGGGGGGGGGGGCAGATGGACATGGGGGCACGGGGGAAGCTTGGGGGGACATAGAGGGCACAGGGGATACAGGGAAGAACTATGGGCAAGTGGGTACGGGAGAGTGGGGGCACAGGGACATGAGAGGGCAAGGGAGTATGGGGGCATGGGGGGTGATCGGGCTCTGGGGGCATAGGGGGTACAGGAAACACCCCAATTGACGTTCTAAAATAGCAAAACGGGTGTTGGTGTCAGTGCACAAATACATACAATATCAGGTCCTCCCTATATTTTAAAAGCATAGGCTTGCCTCACCGGAGCTTTCAGGGTTCCTGGCAGCTTGTGCCAGGAGCCTATCCCGAGGACGCCGATATCATATGCATTTGTGCACTGACACCAACTCCCCCCTCGGTGAACCGGGCGGGATTCGAACCCGCCCCAGGCGCTACCTTCTGGCCAGAAAGGTAACGCCTTAACCAACTGATCCACCGAGGCTGGTGGTCGAGGCGCTCCAATTGTCTTGTTGAGCCACTAGCGCTGCAGGAGAGAAAACTGGAACTACGATGCCGCGCTACAAATGCTATCTCAGAAACGATGAAAGCAATCTTCGGCCTTAATTGTCGGGTTAATGCTGAATGCTTAAAAGCTATCTAAGGACGATGAATCTTTCGTCCTTGGCCTTAAAAAGGCTAATTTATAGGTTTTAGTTTTTTGCCGTTTTCCGAAAAACTTAATTTTTGATACTTCGGTACGATTATTCCCTTTATTTTTTAATAGATCTTCACAAAAATTGGTACACATGACCATGGCAGGTTGCTAAGCAATAATACGAATCAGAATCGAATGATCTCTTATGGTTTTAATTTTACAGCTTCTATTATGTATAAAATTTCATAAAAAATATATATAACTTTAAAAACTGTATAAAAACTAAATTTTTTTAGATACAATAAAACCACTTCTTATTATTGTTGTGAAAGGTCACTAAAATAAATATAAAAAATTTCAGATTGATATCACAGTATTTGTGTAAGTTATGTGTACCTAAAGACACCTTATTTAACATGGCGGAGATAGGGAGTGCTGGATTACCTTAAGGTATGATAGGTCATGAGAAACTGTTGACACACCTACTATAGGTGTGTTGACAGTTAGAAACTGACCTACTGTGTTGACCTACTATAGAAACTGTTGACACACCTACTAACTGTTGACACACCTACTATAGGCAAGATTTTTAAGTTCTTGGATCTGAAGATGGCAGTTTAACCTGCCGAAACGCGTCATCCAAACTGTGGACAAGTCGGATCAAACGGCGGAATAACCAGCCGCCGTTCTAATATAATATTCCGCCGTATTTTAATATTCTTTTTGTTAATTAAATAACTGGCTGTGTAATAATTAGAAGTGTACCATATTATTTAATTATTATTATTGAAGTGTATAGTTATTGCAATTAAATCCAACTGTTTATATGATGAAATTTATTTGCGTTTATGTCAGTAGAGTTTAAATTGTGAAGCCACGAAGTCAGTATGAAGAAGTTCAAGATTAAATCAATATAAATTATAAAAATTTGAGTTTCTTATACCCTTATTTGCTGCTGCATCAACAAGGGGAGATTTACAGCTGTAAGGCCTCTTCCTCATAATAATTTAATCACGTAAAAATCTGATCGAATAGCTTAATTTGCGAGCAAAGAACGTCATAAAGGTACACGCATCAATAAAGGTTTATCCAAGAAAGAATATCAGTGTATTTTTACAGAGGTTGGTAGGCCTTGAAAAATGAAGCAATAAGATCGTGGGTAAATAATGACCAACTTACACTAATTTAATGCAAAGACCCTTATTGCAACTGCATCAATAAAGGTTTACCCATAGCACACGCCTCAATAAAGGTTTACCATTTAATATATATATATATATATATATATATATATATATATATATATATATATTAGCGAATTTCCCTGTAGGGAATACACTATTACGGTGGTAGCCATGGTAAGACCTAAGCCCGTGACCACTTTACTTTTTCATTTTGAGGTCCCCAGAAGCCAAAAACACCATTCGTTCATTTTCATATAAATGTATCTATCTATCTATCTATCTATCTATCTATCTATCTATCTATCTATCTATCTATCTATCTATCTATCTATCTATCTGTCTATCTATCTATCTATCTATCTATATGTCCGTTATACTGATAACTTTTGAAGGGGACCTCCGATTTTGTTGAAATTTGGTATGAAGGTGTATGACCAGGTCTATTTTCATGAGTTCGCGAACCAGCATTGTCGGGTTATGGGAACGGGGTTTTATGGGGTTTCAGAGGGGTCAAAATGGGTTTTTGGCATTTTTCGACCTTAATTTTTAAAATTCATAAATTTTAACTAAACCCATTTGAAGGAGCTTAAAAAAACAAACAATTTGGTATTTTGAATTTTTATCATAGCATAACTGGTCACAGGAAAATCCAAAAATGTGTTTTCCATGTTATTCTTAAGGGAAATCAAGGTAACCCTATGTCTTGCTTACTTATTGACATAACTTAATCAAATTTGGTATGTACATTATCTAGATAAGGTTTAACTTATACTCGCTTACAAAACCCATATGGCGGCAAACCTACATACTCACCCCCATGGGGTTTATGGGGAAAATAAAAATTTGTCAGAGCTTGATACAATTTTGTGTTTAAATTCACCAATTATTGATTAACTTAGATTTTCTAACATAACACCCAATGGCAGCAAACCTACATACTCGATCATACGGTGTTTTTATGGGGAAAGTAAATAATCTGAATTCCATTGGAAATTCGCTGAGTACGCAGCAGGTCTGCTGCGAGACGGGGGTATATATATATATATATATATATATATATATATATATATATATATATATATATATGTATGTATGTATATACATGTATGTGTGTGTCCCTAGAAACGATAACTCTCGTAAAAACGGTCCGATCAACACCAAATTTGGTAGAGATGTGTAATCCTACGTTTATTCGGATGAGTTCGTAAACCAGACATATCGACCTACCGGAAGGGGTAGTTTTGTGGGGTTTTGTACCCCAAAAATCGGTTTGATTTTCACCACTGGATTTAGCTAAAAAAACACTTAATTTATTATTTTGAAGCTTTGCTCTATCTCCATTGGTTACCGAGATATTAAAAAGTCTAAAGACAGTACGTTGTATTTTGAGGCTGCAATGTTAGTCATATGGAGAATAAGGATGTGTTAATATTTCACTTATTAACCAATATTTTTGGATGAAACTTGGTATTTAGCTTCATTTGGTTGAGATTCATTCATTTATGGTAAAATATCTGGGGTTTTGTGCTTATCATGGTAGAAAATCTGCATACTTTTTCCCATGTTATTAATCATATGGAAAATAGGCAACTTCATTTATTCATAGACCGATATAGATGATGAAACTTAGTGTATGGCTATATATGGTCAGGGCCGCCGAGAGGGGGGGGGCAGAGGGGGCAGTTTGCCCCGGGCCTCAAGAGACAGGGGGCCTCATCTTCAGGGTTTTTTTTTACGGTAACAAGATGTTATTGCTTCATATCTTTTTAGTAACACTATATATGTATTTTTGAAGACCTATTAAAATCATCAAACCGTAACAAAGTATAACCTATGACTAAGTAGTGATCAGCCTTTATGAGTCTCCGCGGTTTGAAGCTCTGTCGGTGAACAGACAGACGCCGCGCGTCGCTCTGAGCCGCCATTGGAGAGCTACACCAACACCACCGTGCTCTATCGTCCATCGTCCATCCAAAAACAAGATTTTACAATTCCTGAAAATTTTTTTGCGTTTGATTGAAATGAGCGGGGTGTTTTCATATGTTTTCAGCATGACGCGGCGGCCGCTCGAAGCTGGGAGCGCAATAATAAGAACCAGAATCAAATTATCTCTTATATTTTTAATTTTACAGCTACTATTATGTATAAAACTCCATAAAAATATATATAATTCTACAATATACAATATACAATATTTCATATAGAGCCTACTGTATACCTAAATACATTTATTACTTGTACTTTACAATAATTCTAATAAAATATTATTATAAACTACTAAAGAGAAGAAAAATAAAAGAAAAAAAATATTAACACTAAAAACGCCGTAAGGCTAGGCTTTAAATTGACGTTCTAAAATAGCAAAACGGGTGTTGTGTAATCGTCCATCGTCCATCCAAAAACAAGATTTTACAATTCCTGAAAATTTTTTTGCGTTTGATTGAAATGAGCGGGGTGTTTTCATATGTTTTCAGCATGACGCGGCGGCCGCTCGAAGCTGGGAGCGCAATAATAAGAACCAGAATCAAATTATCTCTTATATTTTTAATTTTACAGCTACTATTATGTATAAAACTCCATAAAAATATATATAATTCTACAATATACAATATACATACAATATACAATATTTCATATAGAGCCTACTGTATACCTAAATACATTTATTACTTGTACTTTACAATAATTCTAATAAAATATTATTATAAACTACTAAAGAGAAGAAAAATAAAAGAAAAAAAATATTAACACTAAAAACGCCGTAAGGCTAGGCTTTAAATTGACGTTCTAAAATAGCAAAACGGGTGTTGGTGTCAGTGCACAAATACATACAATATCAGGTCCTCCCTATATTTTAAAAGCATAGGCTTGCCTCACCGGAGCTTTCAGGGTTCCTGGCAGCTTGTGCCAGGAGCCTATCCCGAGGACGCCGATATCATATGCATTTGTGCACTGACACCAACTCCCCCCTCGGTGAACCGGGCGGGATTCGAACCCGCCCCAGGCGCTACCTTCTGGCCAGAAAGGTAACGCCTTAACCAACTGATCCACCGAGGCTGGTGGTCGAGGCGCTCCAATTGTCTTGTTGAGCCACTAGCGCTGCAGGAGAGAAAACTGGAACTACGATGCCGCGCTACAAATGCTATCTCAGAAACGATGAAAGCAATCTTCGGCCTTAATTGTCGGGTTAATGCTGAATGCTTAAAAGCTATCTAAGGACGATGAATCTTTCGTCCTTGGCCTTAAAAAGGCTAATTTATAGGTTTTAGTTTTTTGCCGTTTTCCGAAAAACTTAATTTTTGATACTTCGGTACGATTATTCCCTTTATTTTTTAATAGATCTTCACAAAAATTGGTACACATGACCATGGCAGGTTGCTAAGCAATAATACGAATCAGAATCGAATGATCTCTTATGGTTTTAATTTTACAGCTTCTATTATGTATAAAATTTCATAAAAAATATATATAACTTTAAAAACTGTATAAAAACTAAATTTTTTTAGATACAATAAAACCACTTCTTATTATTGTTGTGAAAGGTCACTAAAATAAATATAAAAAATTTCAGATTGATATCACAGTATTTGTGTAAGTTATGTGTACCTAAAGACACCTTATTTAACATGGCGGAGATAGGGAGTGCTGGATTACCTTAAGGTATGATAGGTCATGAGAAACTGTTGACACACCTACTATAGGTGTGTTGACAGTTAGAAACTGACCTACTGTGTTGACCTACTATAGAAACTGTTGACACACCTACTAACTGTTGACACACCTACTATAGGCAAGATTTTTAAGTTCTTGGATCTGAAGATGGCAGTTTAACCTGCCGAAACGCGTCATCCAAACTGTGGACAAGTCGGATCAAACGGCGGAATAACCAGCCGCCGTTCTAATATAATATTCCGCCGTATTTTAATATTCTTTTTGTTAATTAAATAACTGGCTGTGTAATAATTAGAAGTGTACCATATTATTGAATTATTATTATTGAAGTGTATAGTTATTGCAATTAAATCCAACTGTTTATATGATGAAATTTATTTGCGTTTATGTCAGTAGAGTTTAAATTGTGAAGCCACGAAGTCAGTATGAAGAAGTTCAAGATTAAATCAATATAAATTATAAAAATTTGAGTTTCTTATACCCTTATTTGCTGCTGCATCAACAAGGGGAGATTTACAGCTGTAAGGCCTCTTCCTCATAATAATTTAATCACGTAAAAATCTGATCGAATAGCTTAATTTGCGAGCAAAGAACGTCATAAAGGTACACGCATCAATAAAGGTTTATCCAAGAAAGAATATCAGTGTATTTTTACAGAGGTTGGTAGGCCTTGAAAAATGAAGCAATAAGATCGTGGGTAAATAATGACCAACTTACACTAATTTAATGCAAAGACCCTTATTGCAACTGCATCAATAAAGGTTTACCCATAGCACACGCCTCAATAAAGGTTTACCATTTAATATATATATATATATATATATATATATATATATATATATATATATATTAGCGAATTTCCCTGTAGGGAATACACTATTACGGTGGTAGCCATGGTAAGACCTAAGCCCGTGACCACTTTACTTTTTCATTTTGAGGTCCCCAGAAGCCAAAAACACCATTCGTTCATTTTCATATAAATGTATCTATCTATCTATCTATCTATCTATCTATCTATCTATCTATCTATCTATCTATCTATCTATCTATCTATCTATCTATCTATCTATCTATCTGTCTATCTATCTATCTATCTATCTATATGTCCGTTATACTGATAACTTTTGAAGGGGACCTCCGATTTTGTTGAAATTTGGTATGAAGGTGTATGACCAGGTCTATTTTCATGAGTTCGCGAACCAGCATTGTCGGGTTATGGGAACGGGGTTTTATGGGGTTTCAGAGGGGTCAAAATGGGTTTTTGGCATTTTTCGACCTTAATTTTTAAAATTCATAAATTTTAACTAAACCCATTTGAAGGAGCTTAAAAAAACAAACAATTTGGTATTTTGAATTTTTATCATAGCATAACTGGTCACAGGAAAATCCAAAAATGTGTTTTCCATGTTATTCTTAAGGGAAATCAAGGTAACCCTATGTCTTGCTTACTTATTGACATAACTTAATCAAATTTGGTATGTACATTATCTAGATAAGGTAGCTGCGAGACGGGGGTATATATATATATATATATATATATATATATATATATATATATATATATGTATGTATGTATATACATGTATGTGTGTGTCCCTAGAAACGATAACTCTCGTAAAAACGGTCCGATCAACACCAAATTTGGTAGAGATGTGTAATCCTACGTTTATTCGGATGAGTTCGTAAACCAGACATATCGACCTACCGGAAGGGGTAGTTTTGTGGGGTTTTGTACCCCAAAAATCGGTTTGATTTTCACCACTGGATTTAGCTAAAAAAACACTTAATTTATTATTTTGAAGCTTTGCTCTATCTCCATTGGTTACCGAGATATTAAAAAGTCTAAAGACAGTACGTTGTATTTTGAGGCTGCAATGTTAGTCATATGGAGAATAAGGATGTGTTAATATTTCACTTATTAACCAATATTTTTGGATGAAACTTGGTATTTAGCTTCATTTGGTTGAGATTCATTCATTTATGGTAAAATATCTGGGGTTTTGTGCTTATCATGGTAGAAAATCTGCATACTTTTTCCCATGTTATTAATCATATGGAAAATAGGCAACTTCATTTATTCATAGACCGATATAGATGATGAAACTTAGTGTATGGCTATATATGGTCAGGGCCGCCGAGAGGGGGGGGGGCAGAGGGGGCAGTTTGCCCCGGGCCTCAAGAGACAGGGGGCCTCATCTTCAGGGTTTTTTTTTTTTTACGGTAACAAGATGTTATTGCTTCATATCTTTTTAGTAACACTATATATGTATTTTTGAAGACCTATTAAAATCATCAAACCGTAACAAAGTATAACCTATGACTAAGTAGTGATCAGCCTTTATGAGTCTCCGCGGTTTGAAGCTCTGTCGGTGAACAGACAGACGCCGCGCGTCGCTCTGAGCCGCCATTGGAGAGCTACACCAACACCACCGTGCTCTATCGTCCATCGTCCATCCAAAAACAAGATTTTACAATTCCTGAAAATTTTTTTGCGTTTGATTGAAATGAGCGGGGTGTTTTCATATTATTTCATTAGACGTTTAATACAGTTGTAAAAAAACCAAGTTAATTAATAAACAATTTTAAAATAAATTGTATTTAAAATTTTCCCTATAAGCTTAGCCATTTCAAAATAATTAGGCCTAAAACCATGTGGTAGCTCTCCAATAAGGACTTTCGGACCCAGACAAAGTGCAGGTTTGATACAATATTTCATATAGAGCCTACTGTATACCTAAATACATTTATTACTTGTACTTTACAATAATTCTAATAAAATATTATTATAAACTACTAAAGAGAAGAAACAGCTAGATTGTGTGCATTAATACAAAATAAATGTCCAAAGAAATGTGTATATTGTATGTGGTTCGACCATGGGAGGCGGGTAGGGATATGGGCCGAGCGAGGGGGGCCTCACACCGGGACTCTGCCCCGGGCCCCAAAAATTCTCTCGGCGGCCCTGTATATGGTCGAAATAAATTTTTCAGTGTCTCCGTGGCAGCATACGTGCATACACTTTCCCTATATTTATCATAAGGAGAATAGACATTTAATTCCCTATTCACGAGCATGTGATGACATTTTGTTTACATTTATTATCTTTTGAAAATTAATATTACTAATTTGGAAATTCGTTGTGTACGCAGGTCTGCTGCAACGGGGGGTATTTTATTTTGAGGTCCCTAGAAGCCAACCTGAAGCGGACCTCCGATTTTTATGAAATTTGGTGTAGAGGTGTAAGATCTAAACTATTTTCATGAGTTCGCGAACCAGTATGATCGGGTTATGTAAACGGGGTTTTATGAGGTTTCAAAGTGGTAAATATTGAGTTTTTTTTCATTTTTGGACCTCGATTTTCAGAATTAAACAATTTTAACTGAAACCATTTAAAAGAGCTAAAATTATAAAAAAACAATTTTTGTATTTTGAATTTTAGCTTGGCTTAACAGGTTACGGATAAAATCCCAATACTCTTGATTTTAATTCGACTATAGGGAATTACACGGGATTGAAAGCTTTAAGGTAACCCATCACTCAAAAATCTTCAAAATTTTTTTATTTTATGTTTTTGCATTCTTCATTTTATGCTGAATTCATACATACTAAACACTGTTAAATGTAAAATTATTTTTTACATTACTGATTTCCATTTTACTAAATATATGCACCATTATTTCAAGGAAAATACACCGACAAAAACTGATGTTTGTTCTCATCGGCACTTTTATGTACCTAGTATCCAGCATTTATCACGATCTGACATTTGGTTTCCTAGGTTACTCAACCTGCTAAGTTTTAGTTGTAATACATCTGATCTATCTTTGTTGTTTCTGTTGTTTGTTTATCTAGCCTGTGTGAAAGTTATTGTTTTGTTTTAATGTATAGGTTTAGTTTTTTGCCGATTTCCGAAAAACTTAATTTTTAATACTTTGGTACGATTATTTCCTTTATTTTTAAGAAGATCTTCACATAAATTGGTACAGATAACCATGGCAGGTTGCTAAGCAATAATAAGAACCAGAATCAAATTATCTCTTATATTTTTAATTTTACAGCTACTATTATGTATATAACTCCATAAAAATATATATAATTCTAAAAATTTTATAAAAATTAAATTTCATTAGATACAATAAAACCACTTCTTATTATTGTTTTGAAAGGTCACTAAAATAAAGAGAAAAAATTTCAGATTGATATCTCAGTATTTGTGTAAGTTATGTATAGGCCTACCTAAAGATACCTTATTTTAGTGCGGGGATAGGGAGGGCTGGGTTACCTTAAACTCATTGATATTACTTATGTCTTGATTTTATTAACATCGCCACCGGAAGGAGGGACCTGCCCGAGTTTTGGCATCCTAGACCATCCGCCATCCTTGACGACCCACCGTAGGAATGCCACGAAGACCAGCGGCGCCGAATTTGATCTAAAATTCAAACACGCAATGACTTAAAACAAAAGAGAGCGCAAACCATGAAGACTAATCCCCCGGCAGTCAATAAATATTTTCCAGATACTGCAGCAACGTCTGGGGACGAAGAAACCCCGGAGCATCATGACACATTTTCAATGCAATTATTTGCTCCCCTGAAGGTTCGCCAAGTCGCCGCTAGAGCGCTCGCGTCTCGCCAGTTCCCGTAGTTGCCGCCGCTTCCACTAGGCTGCAGCACTGGTTACAGTTCATAATTTTACTCAAGAAAGCTACTGTCTTTTCCTGAACATTTGTTGTATATACATTGTTGTTGTATTGAACCACTGATTGGATATGTAACACGTTGGTTTACATCGATATTTATCAGCAGGCTTTTGTTCTGCTTAATAAGGCTTTAAAATGTTCATAAGGGCAACGACGACATTTGAAATCCATGGGACCAGCTCCAATCGATTCATCGTGGCCAAAAACACCACATTTTAAATACAGAATCCTACGACTGAAAAACTGCCTTTAAAAACAGTGCTTGTTTTATATAACGAGATAAGAACTATCAATTGAATTTTTTTAGAATGCCTACAAAAATTTAAAATATAGTCCGTTTTTTTAAACCTGATCCTTCAAGAGAATATTGGGGTGGGGGAGGGATTTAAACTGTAAACAAAAAATTTAAAATGTTAACAAAACGTTCAAACTTGTGACAAAAAAGTTTGAGTATCAGATTTGCTCAAATAACGTTTTAAATAAGTTATAATGTCTTTCAGTAACTCCTAGTCAGCTGTTATATTTTTAATCCAAACCTATTCCTTGTTAAAAAGTAACAGTTATAAAATAAACCGGTTAAAAAACAACTGCTACCAACAATATTGTAAAACTGATACACAATATAATTGTGTAAATTGTGATGTAAAATAACCAGCTGATATGCAACAGTGAAATAAAACAAAAACAACAAAAAACCAAAGGGCCCCAGCCAATGGGTTGTTAGCAAGAATAAATACACCCCCACCACCATCTCTCCCTAGAAGGATCAGGTTAAAAAAACGGACTATAGAAACTGTTTTAGAATCGTAGCTGTTTATATTTAAACAATTCCCGTTAAGGTACTATTTTTAAAATTTTCTTTTTCCATTTCAAAATGTGATTGTTAAACCTTTAACTCTCGGAAGAAACCTTTGATTTTCATAGAATTTTGTACAGTGGTGTGCAATAACAATTACCAAGTTTGAAAATTATCATGGTTGGATCATGAAAATTATTTTCGAACTTATAATCCCTCTAGGGACTACTGCCCCCTCCCGTTATTTACCATGAAACAGTTGCCACGCGACTTTTTTGAATGATGTCAATGAAATAAAGAAACCCCATTTTTAGTAATTTTGTAACTGCAATATTTAAACTGATGCGTAGCCGCAACTATTGAAGTTGTAACTGAAGTGAAAAAAAACATTTTTTGCTAACGATTTTGTCTCAAATTAAGTTCAAAATGTTAATTTTTATGCCATTGTTATTATGGGTTGCCATTTTGGTAAAGACGAAATAACGAAAGATGAACAAAAATTTAAGAACACTACTTTGAATCACTTTTCATGAACGACGTGCACGTGCAAACTATGAAGATGTATAGTGGGTTGTTTTGTGTAAACTTACTTAAAAGTTAAAAGCCTTGTTATATGATAATACAGTATAACGAAATTTAATTCAAACCAACGAGCAAGGTTCGATCAACTCGGTACTGTACTAGTCTTTAAAATAATTCACCGTCTTTTAGAGATCATTGAAAATACTGTATACATAATTTTTCTGAGCATTACTAATTAGAAGATTATCACTAACAGTTGAAATTGGACCTCCTACTGGGATCAAACCATTTAATACAATAAGAATCCCTCCTCTAAATACTATAAAGCTTGTACCCTAAGACATTTCAGTTAAAAAAAATCTCCCGCCACATTTTGAACGTAGTCTGCTTGTTTGAAGGTTAGCCGTGTCGCCGCTAGAGCGCTCCCGTCGTCTCGCCAGTCCCCGTAGTTGCCGCCTCTTCCACCAGGCTGCAGCACTAGGATCCACTCCTACATTTAACAGCATATTTTCGGAAATTTGTTGTATTTAAAAGTAATTACGTGGTGATGGAAATGTTTTTGATTCGACCGACCTCCTTTATAATTCATTTCTTAAACAAATTCCTTTGTAATTCTTAAACAACATTTAAGAAAGAAAGAGGTAAAGAAATAAGTTCTCGTATTTCCAATTACAACGCTGGAATCATAACTTCTCTGATCTTTTATTGTCGTTTACTAGGTAAAGTCAACGACAGCTGACCATATATTATAAGGAATTATCTGCCAGGTCACTAGTCGTTGTCGACTAGCCGACCTCATTTACTTACATCAAACTTCCTAATCTCGCCTCACGACCTAAATTCACATTGCAATGACTACCCACTCTCGATAATTTACAACATTACATTCTCTCCTGATTAGACAATTTCATATTGGATGGAAAATTATTAAACTAAAATAAGAAAATAACGGGACCCAAAGGTCATATAAAGGAGGCGACAGTTCTCGTCTTAGGACCTTACTCATTTCCATGCACTGTTCATTAGTAGAGCCCTTTCTTCTTACAACATTTTAGCGAATTTCCTTTGGAATAAAGCTATTACCATCGTTTTCATGGGAGCCACCGTTTATATAGTTTAGGGCCACCTACGCGGCAGGGGTATTTTAAACTTATTTGAATGAAGGATAATGATATTATAAGATGTATACCAAGTACGTTGAGTGTCGTTTTTTTGAAGCCTATATAAAATTTGATGCTGTAAAATTTAAATTGGTCTAGTCCAGTACTGGCATTAATAATTAATTAAAATGAATTCGTTTTCTCAATAGCGGCTTTAAAACGAATCACCCGCCTGTTACAATGCCCAAAATCATATACTAACGGTAAGGATAAACTTTTCATAACCTTTTAACACCTTTTTTATAATCATAAACTTTTCGTCAACCCATCGGCTCTAAAACTTGTAACTAAATCGTTGCGGCCGTTTCGGCATTACAATACCATCATAAGACAATCTTTTGCTGCAGCAGCTTCGTCAAATTTAAAACGAAAACACATAACACAAAATTTTATATACACTAAACAGACGGTTACAAAAACTTCACGCACAGGCCTATCGAACACTAACTTGGCGGTATCGGTTGACGGTGACATTGACAGTATTAATTTAAAAGAGTGGTAAAAAATTACGTTCTTGTATTTCCCATTACAAGCCTGAAATTATAATCATAATAATTATAAATTATAATCATAATATTTTTATTATAATCTCTGATCGCGTAATAGTAACTTATAAGATTCATCTGCAAAGTCTCTGGTCGTTGACTAACTTGGTCTCGACTAGCTGACCTCATTTACGTACATCACACTTCCTAACTACACCTGATTAGGCAATTTCTTATTATGTTTTTCAATTATGTTTTTAAAGAGTTATCTGTTAACATACCGCTTCTATATTACATTTTATTTAACGCCTACCTACTCATGCTGCAAGCGGCGACACTAGCGCTCGTGGCGTTCAACGGCACTGCGCTGAGCGACATTGCTGCTGCTGCTGCTCTCAGCATGACGCGGCGGCCGCTCGAAGCTGGGAGCGCTAGTTTCACACCCCAGCTCCAATCCTCATTCTATTTTGCTCTAAAAATACTTAATTCTATAACTTGAAATCCATACAGTATATTTAAAACAGCAAGGGGAAACCCCTAAAACCCCAGCAAGGGGGAAGCAGTGGCGGCTCCAGAGCCGATTTTCGGGAGGGGGGGGGCATTGCCTATCACGGAGGTGGGGGGGGGGGGCGTGGAAAGGGTGGCGGTGGGGAGTATATGCTTAAATTGCCGATCACTGTATTATTAATAGTAGGCCTAGGCCTATTATTTTCCTAGATGATATGGGGGATTATAGCCTAGTTTGAAACGATTTGCCAAAAAAACTCTATTTTAGCTATCTCATTGAAACATAACGTCAGTAAAAGAAGAGGAAAATTTACAGTAATACTGCTAATCTCTCTCTGAATTTTTCTAAACTTTCACTGTTTTTATAAAGATGTACTAAAATCCAGTCTAACAATTGAACTTCTTCATATGAACTTCTTCATACACGAAGTCAGTATGAAGAAGTTCAAGATTAAATCAATATAAATTATAAAAATTTGAGTTTCTTATACCCTTATTTGCTGCTGCATCAACAAGGGGAGATTTACAGCTGTAAGGCCTCTTCCTCATAATAATTTAATCACGTAAAAATCTGATCGAATAGCTTAATTTGCGAGCAAAGAACGTCATAAAGGTACACGCATCAATAAAGGTTTATCCAAGAAAGAATATCAGTGTATTTTTACAGAGGTTGGTAGGCCTTGAAAAATGAAGCAATAAGATCGTGGGTAAATAATGACCAACTTACACTAATTTAATGCAAAGACCCTTATTGCAACTGCATCAATAAAGGTTTACCCATAGCACACGCCTCAATAAAGGTTTACCATTTAATATATATATATATATATATATATATATATATTAGCGAATTTCCCTGTAGGGAATACACTATTACGGTGGTAGCCATGGTAAGACCTAAGCCCGTGACCACTTTACTTTTTCATTTTGAGGTCCCCAGAAGCCAAAAACACCATTCGTTCATTTTCATATAAATGTATCTATCTATCTATCTATCTATCTATCTATCTATCTATCTATCTATCTATCTATCTATCTATCTATCTATCTATCTATCTATCTATCTGTCTATCTATCTATCTATCTATCTATATGTCCGTTATACTGATAACTTTTGAAGGGGACCTCCGATTTTGTTGAAATTTGGTATGAAGGTGTATGACCAGGTCTATTTTCATGAGTTCGCGAACCAGCATTGTCGGGTTATGGGAACGGGGTTTTATGGGGTTTCAGAGGGGTCAAAATGGGTTTTTGGCATTTTTCGACCTTAATTTTTAAAATTGAAGTAACTGTATATGGTCCTGTATATGGTCGAAATAAATTTTTCAGTGTCTCCGTGGCAGCATACGTGCATACACTTTCCCTATATTTATCATAAGGAGAATAGACATTTAATTCCCTATTCACGAGCATGTGATGACATTTTGTTTACATTTATTATCTTTTGAAAATTAATATTACTAATTTGGAAATTCGTTGTGTACGCAGGTCTGCTGCAACGGGGGGTATTTTATTTTGAGGTCCCTAGAAGCCAACCTGAAGCGGACCTCCGATTTTTATGAAATTTGGTGTAGAGGTGTAAGATCTAAACTATTTTCATGAGTTCGCGAACCAGTATGATCGGGTTATGTAAACGGGGTTTTATGAGGTTTCAAAGTGGTAAATATTGAGTTTTTTTTCATTTTTGGACCTCGATTTTCAGAATTAAACAATTTTAACTGAAACCATTTAAAAGAGCTAAAATTATAAAAAAACAATTTTTGTATTTTGAATTTTAGCTTGGCTTAACAGGTTACGGATAAAATCCCAATACTCTTGATTTTAATTCGACTATAGGGAATTACACGGGATTGAAAGCTTTAAGGTAACCCATCACTCAAAAATCTTCAAAATTTTTTTATTTTATGTTTTTGCATTCTTCATTTTATGCTGAATTCATACATACTAAACACTGTTAAATGTAAAATTATTTTTTACATTACTGATTTCCATTTTACTAAATATATGCACCATTATTTCAAGGAAAATACACCGACAAAAACTGATGTTTGTTCTCATCGGCACTTTTATGTACCTAGTATCCAGCATTTATCACGATCTGACATTTGGTTTCCTAGGTTACTCAACCTGCTAAGTTTTAGTTGTAATACATCTGATCTATCTTTGTTGTTTCTGTTGTTTGTTTATCTAGCCTGTGTGAAAGTTATTGTTTTGTTTTAATGTATAGGTTTAGTTTTTTGCCGATTTCCGAAAAACTTAATTTTTAATACTTTGGTACGATTATTTCCTTTATTTTTAAGAAGATCTTCACATAAATTGGTACAGATAACCATGGCAGGTTGCTAAGCAATAATAAGAACCAGAATCAAATTATCTCTTATATTTTTAATTTTACAGCTACTATTATGTATAAAACTCCATAAAAATATATATAATTCTACAATATACAATATACATACAATATACAATATTTCATATAGAGCCTACTGTATACCTAAATACATTTATTACTTGTACTTTACAATAATTCTAATAAAATATTATTATAAACTACTAAAGAGAAGAAAAATAAAAGAAAAAAAATATTAACACTAAAAACGCCGTAAGGCTAGGCTTTAAATTGACGTTCTAAAATAGCAAAACGGGTGTTGGTGTCAGTGCACAAATACATACAATATCAGGTCCTCCCTATATTTTAAAAGCATAGGCTTGCCTCACCGGAGCTTTCAGGGTTCCTGGCAGCTTGTGCCAGGAGCCTATCCCGAGGACGCCGATATCATATGCATTTGTGCACTGACACCAACTCCCCCCTCGGTGAACCGGGCGGGATTCGAACCCGCCCCAGGCGCTACCTTCTGGCCAGAAAGGTAACGCCTTAACCAACTGATCCACCGAGGCTGGTGGTCGAGGCGCTCCAATTGTCTTGTTGAGCCACTAGCGCTGCAGGAGAGAAAACTGGAACTACGATGCCGCGCTACAAATGCTATCTCAGAAACGATGAAAGCAATCTTCGGCCTTAATTGTCGGGTTAATGCTGAATGCTTAAAAGCTATCTAAGGACGATGAATCTTTCGTCCTTGGCCTTAAAAAGGCTAATTTATAGGTTTTAGTTTTTTGCCGTTTTCCGAAAAACTTAATTTTTGATACTTCGGTACGAATATTCCCTTTATTTTTTTAATAGATCTTCACAAAAATTGGTACACATGACCATGGCAGGTTGCTAAGCAATAATACGAATCAGAATCGAATGATCTCTTATGGTTTTAATTTTACAGCTTCTATTATGTATAAAATTTCGGTGGGGAGTATATGCTTAAATTGCCGATCACTGTATTATTAATAGTAGGCCTAGGCCTATTATTTTCCTAGATGATATGGGGGATTATAGCCTAGTTTGAAACGATTTGCCAAAAAAACTCTATTTTAGCTATCTCATTGAAACATAACGTCAGTAAAAGAAGAGGAAAATTTACAGTAATACTGCTAATCTCTCTCTGAATTTTTCTAAACTTTCACTGTTTTTATAAAGATGTACTAAAATCCAGTCTAACAATTGAACTTCTTCATATGAACTTCTTCATACACGAAGTCAGTATGAAGAAGTTCAAGATTAAATCAATATAAATTATAAAAATTTGAGTTTCTTATACCCTTATTTGCTGCTGCATCAACAAGGGGAGATTTACAGCTGTAAGGCCTCTTCCTCATAATAATTTAATCACGTAAAAATCTGATCGAATAGCTTAATTTGCGAGCAAAGAACGTCATAAAGGTACACGCATCAATAAAGGTTTATCCAAGAAAGAATATCAGTGTATTTTTACAGAGGTTGGTAGGCCTTGAAAAATGAAGCAATAAGATCGTGGGTAAATAATGACCAACTTACACTAATTTAATGCAAAGACCCTTATTGCAACTGCATCAATAAAGGTTTACCCATAGCACACGCCTCAATAAAGGTTTACCATTTAATATATATATATATATATATATATATATATATATATATTAGCGAATTTCCCTGTAGGGAATACACTATTACGGTGGTAGCCATGGTAAGACCTAAGCCCGTGACCACTTTACTTTTTCATTTTGAGGTCCCCAGAAGCCAAAAACACCATTCGTTCATTTTCATATAAATGTATCTATCTATCTATCTATCTATCTATCTATCTATCTATCTATCTATCTATCTATCTATCTATCTATCTATCTATCTATCTATCTATCTGTCTATCTATCTATCTATCTATCTATATGTCCGTTATACTGATAACTTTTGAAGGGGACCTCCGATTTTGTTGAAATTTGGTATGAAGGTGTATGACCAGGTCTATTTTCATGAGTTCGCGAACCAGCATTGTCGGGTTATGGGAACGGGGTTTTATGGGGTTTCAGAGGGGTCAAAATGGGTTTTTGGCATTTTTCGACCTTAATTTTTAAAATTGAAGTAACTGTATATGGTCCTGTATATGGTCGAAATAAATTTTTCAGTGTCTCCGTGGCAGCATACGTGCATACACTTTCCCTATATTTATCATAAGGAGAATAGACATTTAATTCCCTATTCACGAGCATGTGATGACATTTTGTTTACATTTATTATCTTTTGAAAATTAATATTACTAATTTGGAAATTCGTTGTGTACGCAGGTCTGCTGCAACGGGGGGTATTTTATTTTGAGGTCCCTAGAAGCCAACCTGAAGCGGACCTCCGATTTTTATGAAATTTGGTGTAGAGGTGTAAGATCTAAACTATTTTCATGAGTTCGCGAACCAGTATGATCGGGTTATGTAAACGGGGTTTTATGAGGTTTCAAAGTGGTAAATATTGAGTTTTTTTTCATTTTTGGACCTCGATTTTCAGAATTAAACAATTTTAACTGAAACCATTTAAAAGAGCTAAAATTATAAAAAAACAATTTTTGTATTTTGAATTTTAGCTTGGCTTAACAGGTTACGGATAAAATCCCAATACTCTTGATTTTAATTCGACTATAGGGAATTACACGGGATTGAAAGCTTTAAGGTAACCCATCACTCAAAAATCTTCAAAATTTTTTTATTTTATGTTTTTGCATTCTTCATTTTATGCTGAATTCATACATACTAAACACTGTTAAATGTAAAATTATTTTTTACATTACTGATTTCCATTTTACTAAATATATGCACCATTATTTCAAGGAAAATACACCGACAAAAACTGATGTTTGTTCTCATCGGCACTTTTATGTACCTAGTATCCAGCATTTATCACGATCTGACATTTGGTTTCCTAGGTTACTCAACCTGCTAAGTTTTAGTTGTAATACATCTGATCTATCTTTGTTGTTTCTGTTGTTTGTTTATCTAGCCTGTGTGAAAGTTATTGTTTTGTTTTAATGTATAGGTTTAGTTTTTTGCCGATTTCCGAAAAACTTAATTTTTAATACTTTGGTACGATTATTTCCTTTATTTTTAAGAAGATCTTCACATAAATTGGTACAGATAACCATGGCAGGTTGCTAAGCAATAATAAGAACCAGAATCAAATTATCTCTTATATTTTTAATTTTACAGCTACTATTATGTATAAAACTCCATAAAAATATATATAATTCTACAATATACAATATACATACAATATACAATATTTCATATAGAGCCTACTGTATACCTAAATACATTTATTACTTGTACTTTACAATAATTCTAATAAAATATTATTATAAACTACTAAAGAGAAGAAAAATAAAAGAAAAAAAATATTAACACTAAAAACGCCGTAAGGCTAGGCTTTAAATTGACGTTCTAAAATAGCAAAACGGGTGTTGGTGTCAGTGCACAAATACATACAATATCAGGTCCTCCCTATATTTTAAAAGCATAGGCTTGCCTCACCGGAGCTTTCAGGGTTCCTGGCAGCTTGTGCCAGGAGCCTATCCCGAGGACGCCGATATCATATGCATTTGTGCACTGACACCAACTCCCCCCTCGGTGAACCGGGCGGGATTCGAACCCGCCCCAGGCGCTACCTTCTGGCCAGAAAGGTAACGCCTTAACCAACTGATCCACCGAGGCTGGTGGTCGAGGCGCTCCAATTGTCTTGTTGAGCCACTAGCGCTGCAGGAGAGAAAACTGGAACTACGATGCCGCGCTACAAATGCTATCTCAGAAACGATGAAAGCAATCTTCGGCCTTAATTGTCGGGTTAATGCTGAATGCTTAAAAGCTATCTAAGGACGATGAATCTTTCGTCCTTGGCCTTAAAAAGGCTAATTTATAGGTTTTAGTTTTTTGCCGTTTTCCGAAAAACTTAATTTTTGATACTTCGGTACGAATATTCCCTTTATTTTTTTAATAGATCTTCACAAAAATTGGTACACATGACCATGGCAGGTTGCTAAGCAATAATACGAATCAGAATCGAATGATCTCTTATGGTTTTAATTTTACAGCTTCTATTATGTATAAAATTTCATAAAAAATATATATAACTTTAAAAACTGTATAAAAACTAAATTTTTTTAGATACAATAAAACCACTTCTTATTATTGTTGTGAAAGGTCACTAAAATAAATATAAAAAATTTCAGATTGATATCACAGTATTTGTGTAAGTTATGTGTACCTAAAGACACCTTATTTAACATGGCGGAGATAGGGAGTGCTGGATTACCTTAAGGTATGATAGGTCATGAGAAACTGTTGACACACCTACTATAGGTGTGTTGACAGTTAGAAACTGACCTACTGTGTTGACCTACTATAGAAACTGTTGACACACCTACTAACTGTTGACACACCTACTATAGGCAAGATTTTTAAGTTCTTGGATCTGAAGATGGCAGTTTAACCTGCCGAAACGCGTCATCCAAACTGTGGACAAGTCGGATCAAACGGCGGAATAACCAGCCGCCGTTCTAATATAATATTCCGCCGTATTTTAATATTCTTTTTGTTAATTAAATAACTGGCTGTGTAATAATTAGAAGTGTACCATATTATTGAATTATTATTATTGAAGTGTATAGTTATTGCAATTAAATCCAACTGTTTATATGATGAAATTTATTTGCGTTTATGTCAGTAGAGTTTAAATTGTGAAGCCACGAAGTCAGTATGAAGAAGTTCAAGATTAAATCAATATAAATTATAAAAATTTGAGTTTCTTATACCCTTATTTGCTGCTGCATCAACAAGGGGAGATTTACAGCTGTAAGGCCTCTTCCTCATAATAATTTAATCACGTAAAAATCTGATCGAATAGCTTAATTTGCGAGCAAAGAACGTCATAAAGGTACACGCATCAATAAAGGTTTATCCAAGAAAGAATATCAGTGTATTTTTACAGAGGTTGGTAGGCCTTGAAAAATGAAGCAATAAGATCGTGGGTAAATAATGACCAACTTACACTAATTTAATGCAAAGACCCTTATTGCAACTGCATCAATAAAGGTTTACCCATAGCACACGCCTCAATAAAGGTTTACCATTTAATATATATATATATATATATATATATATATATATTAGCGAAAATTTCCCTGTAGGGAATACACTATTACGGTGGTAGCCATGGTAAGACCTAAGCCCGTGACCACTTTACTTTTTCATTTTGAGGTCCCCAGAAGCCAAAAACACCATTCGTTCATTTTCATATAAATGTATCTATCTATCTATCTATCTATCTATCTATCTATCTATCTATCTATCTATCTATCTATCTATCTATCTATCTATCTATCTATCTATCTATCTATCTATCTGTCTATCTATCTATCTATCTATCTATATGTCCGTTATACTGATAACTTTTGAAGGGGACCTCCGATTTTGTTGAAATTTGGTATGAAGGTGTATGACCAGGTCTATTTTCATGAGTTCGCGAACCAGCATTGTCGGGTTATGGGAACGGGGTTTTATGGGGTTTCAGAGGGGTCAAAATGGGTTTTTGGCATTTTTCGACCTTAATTTTTAAAATTCATAAATTTTAACTAAACCCATTTGAAGGAGCTTAAAAAAACAAACAATTTGGTATTTTGAATTTTTATCATAGCATAACTGGTCACAGGAAAATCCAAAAATGTGTTTTCCATGTTATTCTTAAGGGAAATCAAGGTAACCCTATGTCTTGCTTACTTATTGACATAACTTAATCAAATTTGGTATGTACATTATCTAGATAAGGTTTAACTTATACTCGCTTACAAAACCCATATGGCGGCAAACCTACATACTCACCCCCATGGGGTTTATGGGGAAAATAAAAATTTGTCAGAGCTTGATACAATTTTGTGTTTAAATTCACCAATTATTGATTAACTTAGATTTTCTAACATAACACCCAATGGCAGCAAACCTACATACTCGATCATACGGTGTTTTTATGGGGAAAGTAAATAATCTGAATTCCATTGGAAATTCGCTGAGTACGCAGCAGGTCTGCTGCGAGACGGGGGTATATATATATATATATATATATATATATATATATATATATATATATATGTATGTATGTATATACATGTATGTGTGTGTCCCTAGAAACGATAACTCTCGTAAAAACGGTCCGATCAACACCAAAAACTCTCGTAAAAACGGTCCGATCAACACCAAATTTGGTAGAGATGTGTAATCTACGTTATTCGGATGAGTTCGTAAACCAGACATATCGACCTACCGGAAGGGGTAGTTTTGTGGGGTTTGTACCCCAAAAATCGGTTTGATTTTCACACCACTGGATTTAGCTTAAAAAACACTTAATTTATTATTTTGAAGCTTTGCTCTATCTCCATTGGTTACCGAGATATTAAAAAGTCTAAAGACAGTACGTTGTATTTTGAGGCTGCAATGTTAGTCATATGGAGAATAAGGATGTGTTAATATTTCACTTATTAACCAATATTTTTGGATGAAACTTGGTATTTAGCTTCATTTGGTTGAGATTCATTCATTTATGGTAAAATATCTGGGGTTTTGTGCTTATCATGGTAGAAAATCTGCATACTTTTTCCCATGTTATTAATCATATGGAAAATAGGCAACTTCATTTATTCATAGACCGATATAGATGATGAAACTTAGTGTATGGCTATATATGGTCAGGGCCGCCGAGAGGGGGGGGGGCAGAGGGGGCAGTTTGCCCCGGGCCTCAAGAGACAGGGGGCCTCATCTTCAGGGTTTTTTTTTTACGGTAACAAGATGTTATTGCTTCATATCTTTTTAGTAACACATATATGTATTTTTGAAGACCTATTAAAATCATCAAACCGTAACAAAGTATAACCTATGACTAAGTAGTGATCAGCCTTTATGAGTCTCCGCGGTTTGAAGCTCTGTCGGTGAACAGACAGACGCCGCGCGTCGCTCTGAGCCGCCATTGGAGAGCTACACCAACACCACCGTGCTCTATCGTCCATCGTCCATCCAAAAACAAGATTTTACAATCCTGAAAATTTTTTTGCGTTTGATTGAAATGAGCGGGGTGTTTTCATATTATTACATTAGACGTTTTAATACAGTTGTAAAAAAACCAAGTTAATTAATAAACAATTTTAAAATAAATTTGTATTTAAAATTTTCCCTATAAGCTTAGCCATTTCAAAATAATTAGGCTAAACCATGTGGTAGCTCTCCAATAAGGACTTTCGGACCCAGACAAAGTGCAGGTTTGATACAATATTTCATATAGAGCCTACTGTATACCTAAATACATTTATTACTTGTACTTTACAATAATTCTAATAAAATATTATTATAAAACTACTAAAGAGAAGAACAGCTAGATTGTGTGCATTAATACAAAATAAATGTCCAAAGAAATGTGTATATTGTATGTGGTTCGACCATGGGAGGCGGGTAGGGATATGGGCCGAGCGAGGGGGGGCCTCACACCGGGACTCTGCCCCGGGCCCCAAAAATTCTCTCGGGCGGCCCTGTATATGTCGAAATAAATTTTTCAGTGTCTCCGTGGCAGCATACGTGCATACACATTCCCTATATTTATCATAAGGAGAATAGACATTTAATTCCCTATTCACGAGCATGTGATTGACATTTTGTTTACATTTATTATCTTTGAAAATTAATATTACTAATTTGGAAATTCGTTGTGTACGCAGGTCTGCTGCAACGGGGGGTATTTTATTTTGAGGTCCCTAGAAGCAACCTGAAGCGGACCTCCGATTTTTATGAATTTGGTGTAGAGGTGTAAGATCTAAACTATTTTCATGAGTTCGCGAACCAGTATGATCGGGTTATGTAAACGGGTTTATGAGGTTTCAAAGTGGTAAATATTGAGTTTTTTTTCATTTTTGGACCTCGATTTTCAGAATTAAACAATTTTAACTGAAACCATTTAAAAGAGCTAAAATTATAAAAAAACAATTTTTGTATTTTGAATTTAGCTTGGCTTACAGGTTACGGATAAAATCCCAATACTCTTGATTTTAATTCGACTATAGGGAATTACACGGGATTGAAAGCTTAAGGTAACCCATCACTCAAAAATCTTCAAATTTTTTTATTTTATGTTTTTGCATTCTCATTTTATGCTGAATTCATACATACTAAACACTGTTAAATGTAAAATTATTTTTTACATTACTGATTTCCATTTTACTAAATATATGCACCATTATTTCAAGGAAAATACACCGACAAAAACTGATGTTTGTTCTCATCGGCACTTTTATGTACCTAGTATCCAGCATTTATCACGATCTGACATTTGGTTTCCTAGGTTACTCAACCTGCTAAGTTTTAGTTGTAATACATCTGATCTATCTTTGTTGTTTCTGTTGTTTGTTTATCTAGCCTGTGTGAAAGTTATTGTTTTGTTTTAATGTATAGGTTTAGTTTTTTGCCGATTTCGAAAAACTTAATTTTTAATACTTTGGTACGATTATTTCCTTTATTTTTAAGAAGATCTTCACATAAATTGGTACAGATAACCATGGCAGGTTGCTAAGCAATAATAAGAACCAGAATCAAATTATCTCTTATATTTTAATTTTACAGCTACTATTATGTATAAAACTCCATAAAAATATATATAATTCTAAAAATTTTATAAAAATTAAATTTCATTAGATACAATAAAACCACTTCTTATTATTGTTTGAAAGGTCACTAAAATAAAGAGAAAAAATTTCAGATTGATATCTCAGTATTTGTGTAAGTTATGTATAGGCCTACCTAAAGATACCTTATTTTAGTGCGGGGATAGGGAGGGCTGGGTTACCTTAAACTCATTGATATTACTTATGTCTTGATTTTATTAACATCGCCACCGAAGGAGGGACCTGCCCGAGTTTTGGCATCCTAGACCATCCGCCATCCTTGACGACCCACCGTAGAATGCCACGAAGACCAGCGGCGCCGAATTTGATCTAAAATTCAAACACGCAATGACTTAAAACAAAAGAGAGCGCAAACCATGAAGACTAATCCCCCGGCAGTCAATAAATATTTTCCAGATACTGCAGCAACGTCTGGGGACGAAGAAACCCCGGAGCATCATGACACATTTTCAATGCAATTATTTGCTCCCCTGAAGGTTCGCCAAGTCGCCGCTAGAGCGCTCGCGTCTCGCCAGTTCCCGTAGTTGCCGCCGCTTCCACTAGGCTGCAGCACTGGTTACAGTTCATAATTTTACTCAAGAAAGCTACTGTCTTTTCCTGAACATTTGTTGTATATACATTGTTGTTGTATTGAACCACTGATTGGATATGTAACACGTTGTTTACATCGATATTTATCAGCAGGCTTTTGTTCTGCTTAATAAGGCTTTAAAATGTTCATAAGGGCAACGACGACATTTGAAATCCATGGGACCAGCTCCAATCGATTCATCGTGGCCAAAACACCACATTTTAAATACAGAATCCTACGACTGAAAAACTGCCTTTAAAAACAGTGCTTGTTTTATATAACGAGATAAGAACTATCAATTGAATTTTTTTAGAATGCCTACAAAAATTTAAAATATAGTCCGTTTTTTTAAACCTGATCCTTCAAGAGAATATTGGGGTGGGGGAGGGATTTAAACTGTAAACAAAAAATTGACAAAAAATTGTTTTAATGTATAGGTTTAGTTTTTTTGCCGATTTCCGAAAAACTTAATTTTTAATACTTTGGTACGATTATTTCCTTTATTTTAAGAGATCTTCACATAAATTGGTACAGATAACCATGGCAGGTTGCTAAGCAATAATAAGAACCAGAATCAAATTATCTCTTATATTTTTAATTTTACAGCTACTATTATGTATAAAACTCCATAAAAATATATATAATTCTACAATATACAATATACATACAATATACAATATTTCATATAGAGCCTACTGTATACCTAAATACATTTATTACTTGTACTTTACAATAATTCTAATAAAATATTATTATAAACTACTAAAGAGAAGAAAAATAAAAGAAAAAAAATATTAACACTAAAAACGCCGTAAGGCTAGGCTTTAAATTGACGTTCTAAAATAGCAAAACGGGTGTTGGTGTCAGTGCACAAATACATACAATATCAGGTCCTCCTATATTTTAAAAGCATAGGCTTGCCTCACCGGAGCTTTCAGGGTTCCTGGCAGCTTGTGCCAGGAGCCTATCCCGAGGACGCCGATATCATATGCATTTGTGCACTGACACCAACTCCCCCCTCGGTGAACCGGGCGGGATTCGAACCCGCCCCAGGCGCTACCTTCTGGCCAGAAGGTAACGCCTTAACCAACTGATCCACCGGAGGCTGGTGGTCGAGGCGCTCCAATTGTCTTGGTTGAGCCACTAGCGCTGCAGGAGAGAAAACTGGAACTACGATGCCGCGCTACAAATGCTATCTCAGAAACGATGAAAGCAATCTTCGGCCTTAATTGTCGGGTTAATGCTGAATGCTTAAAAGCTATCTAAGGACGATGAATCTTTCGTCCTTGGCCTTAAAAAGGCTAATTTATAGGTTTTAGTTTTTTGCCGTTTTCCGAAAAACTTAATTTTTGATACTTCGGTACGAATATTCCCTTTATTTTTTTAATAGATCTTCACAAAAATTGGTACACATGACCATGGCAGGTTGCTAGCAATAATACGAATCAGAATCGAATGATCTCTTATGGTTTTAATTTTACAGCTTCTATTATGTATAAAATTTCATAAAAAATATATATAACTTTAAAAACTGTATAAAAACTAAATTTTTTTAGATACAATAAAACCACTTCTTATTATGTTGTGAAAGGTCACTAAAATAAATATAAAAAATTTCAGATTGATATCACAGTATTTGTGTAAGTTATGTGTACCTAAAGACACCTTATTTAACATGGCGGAGATAGGAGTGCTGGATTACCTTAAGGTATGATAGGTCATGAGAAACTGTTGACACACCTACTATAGGTGTGTTGACAGTTAGAAACTGACCTACTGTGTTGACCTACTATAGAAACTGTTGACACACCTACTAACTGTTGACACACCTACTATAGGCAAGATTTTTAAGTTCTTGGATCTGAAGATGCAGTTTAACCTGCCGAAACGCGTCATCCAAACTGTGGACAAGTCGGATCAAACGGCGGAATACCAGCCGCCGTTCTAATATAATATTCCGCCGTATTTTAATATTCTTTTTGTTAATTAAATAACTGGCTGTGTAATAATTAGAAGTGTACCATATTATTGAATTATTATTATTGAAGTGTATAGTTATTGCAATTAAATCCAACTGTTTTATATGATGAAATTTATTTGCGTTTATGTCAGTAGAGTTTAAATTGTGAAGCCACGAAGTCAGTATGAAGAAGTTCAAGATTAAATCAATATAAATTATAAAAATTTGAGTTTCTTATACCCTTATTTGCTGCTGCATCAACAAGGGGAGATTTACAGCTGTAAGGCCTCTTCCTCATAATAATTTAATCACGTAAAAATCTGATCGAATAGCTTAATTTGCGAGCAAAGAACGTCATAAAGGTACACGCATCAATAAAGGTTTATCCAAGAAAGAATATCAGTGTATTTTTACAGAGGTTGGTAGGCCTTGAAAAATGAAGCAATAAGATCGTGGGTAAATAATGACCAACTTACACTAATTTAATGCAAAGACCCTTATTGCAACTGCATCAATAAAGGTTTACCCATAGCACACGCCTCAATAAAGGTTTACCATTTAATATATATATATATATATATATATATATATATATTAGCGAATTTCCTGTAGGGAATACACTATTACGGTGGTAGCCATGGTAAGACCTAAGCCCGTGACCACTTTACTTTTTCATTTTGAGGTCCCCAGAAGCCAAAAACACCATTCGTTCATTTTCATATAAATGTATCTATCTATCTATCTATCTATCTATCTATCTATCTATCTATCTATCTATCTATCTATCTATCTATCTATCTATCTATCTATCTATCTATCTATCTATCTGTCTATCTATCTATCTATCTATCTATATGTCCGTTATACTGATAACTTTTGAAGGGGACCTCCGATTTTGTTGAAATTTGGTATGAAGGTGTATGACCAGGTCTATTTTCATGAGTTCGCGAACCAGCATTGTCGGGTTATGGGAACGGGGTTTTATGGGGTTTCAGAGGGGTCAAAATGGGTTTTTGGCATTTTTTCGACCTTAATTTTTAAAATTCATAAATTTTAACTAAACCCATTTGAAGGAGCTTAAAAAAACAAACAATTTGGTATTTTGAATTTTTATCATAGCATAACTGGTCACAGGAAAATCCAAAAATGTGTTTTCCATGTTATTCTTAAGGGAAATCAAGGTAACCCTATGTCTTGCTTACTTATTGACATAACTTAATCAAATTTGGTATGTACATTATCTAGATAAGGTTTAACTTATACTCGCTTACAAAACCATATGGCGGCAAACCTACATACTCACCCCCATGGGGTTTATGGGGAAAATAAAAATTTGTCAGAGCTTGATACAATTTTGTGTTTAAATTCACCAATTATTGATTAACTTAGATTTTCTAACATAACACCCAATGGCAGCAAACCTACATACTCGATCATACGGTGTTTTTATGGGGAAAGTAAATAATCTGAATTCCATTGGAAATTCGCTGAGTACGCAGCAGGTCTGCTGCGAGACGGGGGTATATATATATATATATATATATATATATATATATATATAATATATATATGTATGTATGTATATACATGTATGTGTGTGTCCCTAGAAACGATAACTCTCGTAAAAACGGTCCGATCAACACCAAATTTGGTAGAGATGTGTAATCCTACGTTTATTCGGATGAGTTCGTAAACCAGACATATCGACCTACCGGAAGGGGTAGTTTTGTGGGGTTTTGTACCCCAAAAATCGGTTTGATTTTCACCACTGGATTTAGCTAAAAAAACACTTAATTTATTATTTTGAAGCTTTGCTCTATCTCCATTGGTTACCGAGATATTAAAAAGTCTAAAGACAGTACGTTGTATTTTGAGGCTGCAATGTTAGTCATATGGAGAATAAGGATGTGTTAATATTTCACTTATTAACCAATATTTTTGGATGAAACTTGGTATTTAGCTTCATTTGGTTGAGATTCATTCATTTATGGTAAAATATCTGGGGTTTTGTGCTTATCATGGTAGAAAATCTGCATACTTTTTCCCATGTTATTAATCATATGGAAAATAGGCAACTTCATTTATTCATAGACCGATATAGATGATGAAACTTAGTGTATGGCTATATATGGTCAGGGCCGCCGAGAGGGGGGGGGGCAGAGGGGGCAGTTTGCCCCGGGCCTCAAGAGACAGGGGGCCTCATCTTCAGGGTTTTTTTTTTACGGTAACAAGATGTTATTGCTTCATATCTTTTTAGTAACACTATATATGTATTTTTGAAGACCTATTAAAATCATCAAACCGTAACAAAGTATAACCTATGACTAAGTAGTGATCAGCCTTTATGAGTCTCCGCGGTTTGAAGCTCTGTCGGTGAACAGACAGACGCCGCGCGTCGCTCTGAGCCGCCATTGGAGAGCTACACCAACACCACCGTGCTCTATCGTCCATCGTCCATCCAAAAACAAGATTTTACAATCCTGAAAATTTTTTGCGTTTGATTGAAATGAGCGGGGTGTTTCATATTATTTCATTAGACGTTTTAATACAGTTGTAAAAAAACCAAGTTAATTAATAAACAATTTTAAAATAAATTGTATTTAAAATTTTCCCTATAAGCTTAGCCATTTCAAAATAATTAGGCCTAAAACCATGTGGTAGCTCTCCAATAAGGACTTTCGGACCCAGACAAAGTGCAGGTTTGATACAATATTTCATATAGAGCCTACTGTATACCTAAATACATTTATTACTTGTACTTTACAATAATTCTAATAAAATATTATTATAAACTACTAAAGAGAAGAAACAGCTAGATTGTGTGCATTAATACAAAATAAATGTCCAAAGAAATGTGTATATTGTATGTGGTTCGACCATGGGAGGCGGGTAGGGATATGGGCCGAGCGAGGGGGGCCTCACACCGGGACTCTGCCCCGGGCCCCAAAAATTCTCTCGGCGGCCCTGTATATGGTCGAAATAAATTTTCAGTGTCTCCGTGGCAGCATACGTGCATACACTTTCCCTATATTTATCATAAGGAGAATAGACATTTAATTCCCTATTCACGAGCATGTGATGACATTTTGTTTACATTTATTATCTTTTGAAAATTAATATTACTAATTGGAAATTCGTTGTGTACGCAGGTCTGCTGCAACGGGGGGTATTTTATTTTGAGGTCCCTAGAAGCCAACCTGAAGCGGACCTCCGATTTTTATGAAATTTGGTGTAGAGGTGTAAGATCTAAACTATTTTCATGAGTTCGCGAACCAGTATGATCGGGTTATGTAAACGGGGTTTTATGAGGTTTCAAAGTGGTAAATATTGAGTTTTTTTTCATTTTTGGACCTCGATTTTCAGAATTAAACAATTTTAACTGAAACCATTTAAAAGAGCTAAAATTATAAAAAAACAATTTTTGTATTTTGAATTTTAGCTTGGCTTAACAGGTTACGGATAAAATCCCAATACTCTTGATTTTAATTCGACTATAGGGAATTACACGGGATTGAAAGCTTTAGGTAACCCATCACTCAAAAATCTTCAAAATTTTTTTATTTTATGTTTTTGCATTCTTCATTTTATGCTGAATTCATACATACTAAACACTGTTAAATGTAAAATTATTTTTTACATTACTGATTTCCATTTACTAAATATATGCACCATTATTTCAAGGAAAATACACCGACAAAAACTGATGTTTGTTCTCATCGGCACTTTTATGTACCTAGTATCCAGCATTTATCACGATCTGACATTGGTTTCCTAGGTTACTCAACCTGCTAAGTTTTAGTTGTAATACATCTGATCTATCTTTGTTGTTTCTGTTGTTTGTTTATCTAGCCTGTGTGAAAGTTTATTGTTTTGTTTTAATGTATAAGGTTTAGTTTTTTGCCGATTTCCGAAAAACTTAATTTTTAATACTTTGGTACGATTATTTCCTTTATTTTTAAGAAGATCTTCACATAAATTGGTACAGATAACCATGGCAGGTTGCTAAGGCAATAATAAGAACCAGAATCAAATTATCTCTTATATTTTTAATTTTACAGCTACTATTATGTATAAAACTCCATAAAAATATATATAATTCTAAAAATTTTATAAAAATTAAATTTCATTAGATACAATAAAACCACTTCTTATTATTGTTTTGAAAGGTCACTAAAATAAAGAGAAAAAATTTCAGATTGATATCTCAGTATTTGTGTAAGTTATGTATAGGCCTACCTAAAGATACCTTATTTTAGTGCGGGGATAGGGAGGGCTGGGTTACCTTAAACTCATTGATATTACTTATGTCTTGATTTTATTAACATCGCCACCGGAAGGAGGGACCTGCCCGAGTTTTGGCATCCTAGACCATCCGCCATCCTTGACGACCCACCGTAGGAATGCCACGAAGACCAGCGGCGCCGAATTTGATCTAAAATTCAAACACGCAATGACTTAAAACAAAAGAGAGCGCAAACCATGAAGACTAATCCCCCGGCAGTCAATAAATATTTTCCAGATACTGCAGCAACGTCTGGGGACGAAGAAACCCCGGAGCATCATGACACATTTTCAATGCAATTATTTGCTCCCCTGAAGGTTCGCCAAGTCGCCGCTAGAGCGCTCGCGTCTCGCCAGTTCCCGTAGTTGCCGCCGCTTCCACTAGGCTGCAGCACTGGTTACAGTTCATAATTTTACTCAAGAAAGCTACTGTCTTTTCCTGAACATTTGTTGTATATACATTGTTGTTGTATTGAACCACTGATTGGATATGTAACACGTTGGTTTACATCGATATTTATCAGCAGGCTTTTGTTCTGCTTAATAAGGCTTTAAAATGTTCATAAGGGCAACGACGACATTTGAAATCCATGGGACCAGCTCCAATCGATTCATCGTGGCCAAAAACACCACATTTTAAATACAGAATCCTACGACTGAAAAACTGCCTTTAAAAACAGTGCTTGTTTTATATAACGAGATAAGAACTATCAATTGAATTTTTTTAGAATGCCTACAAAAATTTAAAATATAGTCCGTTTTTTTAAACCTGATCCTTCAAGAGAATATTGGGGTGGGGGAGGGATTTAAACTGTAAACAAAAAATTTAAAATGTTAACAAAACGTTCAAACTTGTGACAAAAAAGTTTGAGTATCAGATTTGCTCAAATAACGTTTTAAATAAGTTATAATGTCTTTCAGTAACTCCTAGTCAGCTGTTATATTTTTAATCCAAACCTATTCCTTGTTAAAAAGTAACAGTTATAAAATAAACCGGTTAAAAAACAACTGCTACCAACAATATTGTAAAACTGATACACAATATAATTGTGTAAATTGTGATGTAAAATAACCAGCTGATATGCAACAGTGAAATAAAACAAAAACAACAAAAAACCAAAGGGCCCCAGCCAATGGGTTGTTAGCAAGAATAAATACACCCCCACCACCATCTCTCCCTAGAAGGATCAGGTTAAAAAAACGGACTATAGAAACTGTTTTAGAATCGTAGCTGTTTATATTTAAACAATTCCCGTTAAGGTACTATTTTTAAAATTTTCTTTTTCCATTTCAAAATGTGATTGTTAAACCTTTAACTCTCGGAAGAAACCTTTGATTTTCATAGAATTTTGTACAGTGGTGTGCAATAACAATTACCAAGTTTGAAAATTATCATGGTTGGATCATGAAAATTATTTTCGAACTTATAATCCCTCTAGGGACTACTGCCCCCTCCCGTTATTTACCATGAAACAGTTGCCACGCGACTTTTTTGAATGATGTCAATGAAATAAAGAAACCCCATTTTTAGTAATTTTGTAACTGCAATATTTAAACTGATGCGTAGCCGCAACTATTGAAGTTGTAACTGAAGTGAAAAAAAACATTTTTTGCTAACGATTTTGTCTCAAATTAAGTTCAAAATGTTAATTTTTATGCCATTGTTATTATGGGTTGCCATTTTGGTAAAGACGAAATAACGAAAGATGAACAAAAATTTAAGAACACTACTTTGAATCACTTTTCATGAACGACGTGCACGTGCAAACTATGAAGATGTATAGTGGGTTGTTTTGTGTAAACTTACTTAAAAGTTAAAAGCCTTGTTATATGATAATACAGTATAACGAAATTTAATTCAAACCAACGAGCAAGGTTCGATCAACTCGGTACTGTACTAGTCTTTAAAATAATTCACCGTCTTTTAGAGATCATTGAAAATACTGTATACATAATTTTTCTGAGCATTACTAATTAGAAGATTATCACTAACAGTTGAAATTGGACCTCCTACTGGGATCAAACCATTTAATACAATAAGAATCCCTCCTCTAAATACTATAAAGCTTGTACCCTAAGACATTTCAGTTAAAAAAAATCTCCCGCCACATTTTGAACGTAGTCTGCTTGTTTGAAGGTTAGCCGTGTCGTCGCTAGAGCGCTCCCGTCGTCTCGCCAGTCCCCGTAGTTGCCGCCTCTTCCACCAGGCTGCAGCACTAGGATCCACTCCTACATTTAACAGCATATTTTCGGAAATTTGTTGTATTTAAAAGTAATTACGTGGTGATGGAAATGTTTTTGATTCGACCGACCTCCTTTATAATTCATTTCTTAAACAAATTCCTTTGTAATTCTTAAACAACATTTAAGAAAGAAAGAGGTAAAGAAATAAGTTCTCGTATTTCCAATTACAACGCTGGAATCATAACTTCTCTGATCTTTTATTGTCGTTTACTAGGTAAAGTCAACGACAGCTGACCATATATTATAAGGAATTATCTGCCAGGTCACTAGTCGTTGTCGACTAGCCGACCTCATTTACTTACATCAAACTTCCTAATCTCGCCTCACGACCTAAATTCACATTGCAATGACTACCCACTCTCGATAATTTACAACATTACATTCTCTCCTGATTAGACAATTTCATATTGGATGGAAAATTATTAAACTAAAATAAGAAAATAACGGGACCCAAAGGTCATATAAAGGAGGCGACAGTTCTCGTCTTAGGACCTTACTCATTTCCATGCACTGTTCATTAGTAGAGCCCTTTCTTCTTACAACATTTTAGCGAATTTCCTTTGGAATAAAGCTATTACCATCGTTTTCATGGGAGCCACCGTTTATATAGTTTAGGGCCACCTACGCGGCAGGGGTATTTTAAACTTATTTGAATGAAGGATAATGATATTATAAGATGTATACCAAGTACGTTGAGTGTCGTTTTTTTGAAGCCTATATAAAATTTGATGCTGTAAAATTTAAATTGGTCTAGTCCAGTACTGGCATTAATAATTAATTAAAATGAATTCGTTTTCTCAATAGCGGCTTTAAAACGAATCACCCGCCTGTTACAATGCCCAAAATCATATACTAACGGTAAGGATAAACTTTTCATAACCTTTTAACACCTTTTTTATAATCATAAACTTTTCGTCAACCCATCGGCTCTAAAACTTGTAACTAAATCGTTGCGGCCGTTTCGGCATTACAATACCATCATAAGACAATCTTTTGCTGCAGCAGCTTCGTCAAATTTAAAACGAAAACAAATAACACAAAATTTTATATACACTAAACAGACGGTTACAAAAACTTCACGCACAGGCCTATCGAACACTAACTTGGCGGTATCGGTTGACGGTGACATTGACAGTATTAATTTAAAAGAGTGGTAAAAAATTACGTTCTTGTATTTCCCATTACAAGCCTGAAATTATAATCATAATAATTATAAATTATAATCATAATATTTTTATTATAATCTCTGATCGCGTAATAGTAACTTATAAGATTCATCTGCAAAGTCTCTGGTCGTTGACTAACTTGGTCTCGACTAGCTGACCTCATTTACGTACATCACACTTCCTAACTACACCTGATTAGGCAATTTCTTATTATGTTTTTCAATTATGTTTTTAAAGAGTTATCTGTTAACATACCGCTTCTATATTACATTTTATTTAACGCCTACCTACTCATGCTGCAAGCGGCGACACTAGCGCTCGTGGCGTTCAACGGCACTGCGCTGAGCGACATTGCTGCTGCTGCTGCTCTCAGCATGACGCGGCGGCCGCTCGAAGCTGGGAGCGCTAGTTTCACACCCCAGCTCCAATCCTCATTCTATTTTGCTCTAAAAATACTTAATTCTATAACTTGAAATCCATACAGTATATTTAAAACAGCAAGGGGAAACCCCTAAAACCCCAGCAAGGGGGAAGCAGTGGCGGCTCCAGAGCCGATTTTCGGGAGGGGGGGGGCATTGCCTATCACGGAGGTGGGGGGGGGGGGCGTGGAAAGGGTGGCGGTGGGGAGTATATGCTTAAATTGCCGATCACTGTATTATTAATAGTAGGCCTAGGCCTATTATTTTCCTAGATGATATGGGGGATTATAGCCTAGTTTGAAACGATTTGCCAAAAAAACTCTATTTTAGCTATCTCATTGAAACATAACGTCAGTAAAAGAAGAGGAAAATTTACAGTAATACTGCTAATCTCTCTCTGAATTTTCTAAACTTTCACTGTTTTTATAAAGATGTACTAAAATCCAGTCTAACAATTGGTTAATTTCAAGGTTTGAGTGATTATGTATCTTCATAAATACATAACTTGTTTTTAAGGGAATTTTCTTAATGTAAATAAAATGGGGTATTTTCATTCCGTTTTCAGTATTTGGACAATCTGGTGGGTTGCAGCAGAAACCAAGTACGCATCACGAAAATTTCTGCAGTGAGTCTGAGTTATAATGTTGAGACTCTTGATTTTATTTTATATGCTTCTCTTAAACATTAGAGTTAAACACTAAACAGACTTATTTAAAAATAAAGTAAATAGTTAAAGTATTAGAGTCTTTTTGTGTTTTATTAAAAAACAGCTTCAATAATACATCAGATATCGATGTTAATTTGTTAAATGCTCTTAGCGGTAAGAAACGAATCTCATGGGTCATATTGTCGTCATGAATATCGCAAATTAACTCTTTGACTTGAACTCCTTTCCCCTATCAGGAGTTATTTTCATAAAAAGAAGGCTATGACTGTACTCAAAAATTTCGACCAGACGATGACCTTCACAATAATCCATAATACCACCAATAAAAATACTGTCCTTCTCGTCGTTTTGTCCGTGTCGTCTGCCGTGCGCAGCGTGAAATCCTATACGAGGAGTGTCTAAATGGTTATGTATTTTCCACGATCTTCAAATATAGCGGGTATTTTTTGTTTAAGCTTTGCGTTTAATAGTGCTTTGACCCAAAATAAGTTTAGAAATAACCTCAACCCCAGGCAAAATCAAATGCTGTCCAAGATTAAGCATTAAAAATGTAATTTTTAACATTTGTTTTATTGTTCGCCATTTTTGTAACGGAATTACAATGAAAGGTAAACAAAAAGTACTTTTAAGAATTATTATTGAAACATCTGTTAACTTAACTGTGAAGAGGTTTAGATGATTGTTGGTGTAGGGCGTAATCTTAATAGCCTGATGGCTATAACAATAAGAGTAAATTAAAACCAATAAGAAGCAAGGTTCGGACACTGAATTTAACGTTTTTCCAATAAATTTACTAGCAAAAACTTCTTGAGGGGGAGGGGGCCATGGGTCGATTGCCCCCCCCCCCTGAAACCACTGTCAACAATCCCGATCAGCTGATGGCATTAGTACGCAATGTCGCAATGTCACAGTCTTCTCGTAACTCATCCCGTTTTCCGCGTGTCGTCTGCCTCGTGCGTACGCAAACTCTGAATTTAAGCACCTCCAAAACTTCCCCAAAATGTAATAATGTTGTTTTTAATCTCAATTAATACCAATTAATACAAATTAAAGCTAAATACACCTAAACAATATCAAACTTTCATGAAAATTAGATAATTTTTGTAACTAAAATACAATGTATAATTTTTAAGCCCCCAAAAAATGATTGGCAAAAAATTCTCGGGGGGGGGCATGGCCCCCATGGCCCCCCCCTGAAGCCGCCACTGGGGGGAAGTTTCCTAAATTGTACCAGCTCCTAAATCGTACCATCGCTGTTTTAAAAAAAGTGGGAGACAGTAAAGAGCTCTAGTGAATGAATAAAGAAGCTTCTAGTCCCTTGAGACGTGTGCAAAAGGATGAAACCAATATAACAACGGGTTGCGATTTTATACATATAAGTCGATTGAACACTGTTTTCATGTAGCTTTCCAGCATCACTTGTAAGGATATAGCTCACCTTTACAAAAAAGCAAAGTGCATTTACGGTCTTATCTACTTAATTTTAAATTAATTAATAAGTTGTTTAAACACCTAAAACAATTAATTTTTATTTTATAAACACTGTTTTGTTTAAAACAGAACGAGAGAAGTCCGTTGAGCTGTAACCAATAGGAATTAAGCGCGGTGTTGCCACATTGAACGTCGGTTACGAATATAAACGTAAATCATTGAAGCGATCACCTGATTATAAAACTGTCTCTAATGTGTACATCCCGTGTTTTAAACATGTAGCCTATTGTACATTGAAAACAAGCAAGGTTCGTAGTTCATGTGTTTATGTTTGGACATCATCATGAATTTACAAAACTACAAATTGAAAACCGATATATTGAGGGTGAATAGCTTGTCATAATATTTTCTTTCATGTCTTGAGTTATCTTGAAAACCTATGTGGGTACTGTCCTCTGTCGTAATAAGACAACTTTTTACAGTAGCGGCTCGTGGCCCGTGCATGCGTTTGCACGGAAGCGCCGCTCCCGGTGGCGGGACCGGTAAGCGAAAGTCAAAGGATGGCTGCTGCTTGAAAAACCAAATTAAAAGAAAAAAACAGCAGTTTGACAGTTAAAAGGTTTATTTTTCATCAAATTGTTTATCTTGATAAGGCAAGAGTGCAGATCAAGTGTCTTGTCTGATTTTGAAACTCTCGTTTAGATATACGCGAAAGACCTCCCCCCTCCTTAAAAGACTTGAGCACCCTCCTAGATGGTCGGTACCTTCATTTGGATGTAGGCGCCCATTTTACATAATAATGTGTCAAGAAGTTCCTACCCTACTTCTGTTAAAGTTACGTGCTCATTGGGGCGGTTCGGTACGGGCGACGGAAGGGCACGGCACTGGCAGATCCTTCTTTATACATCGTCCTGAACATTCGCACGCTCCATCAAAAGAGATTAGTATCAAAGGAGAGTAAGCTAAGTAACAGCCAGGGAATGTTTGTGCAGTACCGCGTACTAACCTAGTGCAATCCCATAAAGTTCAATACTACTGACTTTTGAAATTTGCTGTAACACTATTGTCAGTAACTGTGCCGTGCCGCGCCCGTTGTTCACGTGACGCCTATTTCTTTACGAATGTGAACGCCCTCTTCATAGACACCTTGATGAAATAAAGGCCCCCCATGTTAATAAAAGGCTGCAAAAAATAAGCCCTTATTCCTTCTAAGAAACCCCTTGGTTCCATTTTCCTTTAACCCTTAAATTAGGATCCGAAATCAAATGTCAGTGTTAAACTAACATTTTTAAGCGTTTACAAATCGTGTTGTCCTGAATTTATTTTTCATCTACTTAAACAAATTGTAATTTTGTTAGAAATAATTCAAGCCGCAGACTTAATAACACTAGATATATGGAATCATTGCATATTTTGCCTCAGGATCTAAAATTAAATTTTTGAAAAAATAACGTATCACAATTAATTATAGTTCTTTTTTAGTTAAAAACTAAATAATTAGTAATTGCTTATTCTGCCCTTAAACAATGCAAACAATCAAATAATACAATAGACTTTGTCGTATAGGCTAGCTTTCTGGTTTAATACAGTATTTTACTTGGACAGAGTACCCTATAGTTTCATGATTTGAATGATCTTATTTCTACCGTGATTCATACCAACTACAACTTCACCCAAACTTCTAGAAAGATAACAAATGGACAAATAACAAGTGGTATACCTACATAATTAGGAAATAAACAACTGCCGGCTTACTGAGCTAAATATAGGCTCGGGCCTAACAGGTAAAAATTATTTATTTGACAAAAACAATACATAACAGGAACATCAAATAACACAATAGCCGTTAAATAAAATAACCGTAAAATAAAATAATAGTAACATAAAAAACAGAAACATAATTTTGTGGATTTGAAAGGCCCTGTCGTTGCTGTTCATTTTCTAACAATTTATAAACGTGTAGGCCTATTATTGTCCGAAGATTTCCAATAACTGTGGAACTTTTCTTATATTTTAATAGCAATATTTTAATCGGTTTTAGGGGTGGAGTTTATCTGGTTAATAACTGGGGACTTTCGTTTTCTTGATTTTCCCGGTGTTGAAAAAGTTGGTGTTTGCGACTCTTCAAAAACTGACAATATTGCCTACTTATTTATTATGTTAACTGTCTTTTGTCACTAATCTTGCAAGCAATAGCACACTATTTTCTAGTTTGATTACAATTAACACACTCACGAAATGACGGAAAAGAGAGCGAGCTGTTTAAAAAAAAAAAAAAAAAAAAAAAAAAAACGTTGTACACTATATGTTTCGTTCTGCACTGTTAACCATTTTTTCTTTTTTAAAGCAAGTAATGCGGGAGGTGTTTTTGATCCATGTTGAAACAACCACAAAATTTACACTAAACGAATATGATACTTAACATTCAACACTTACTCTTGAAAAAATAAGGGTTTTAAAAGAGATTGTATTTCGGATTGTTTACATATATATTGTTTACATTTGGAAATGCTATTATTTACAACATGTGATTTATGCAATTAGGCTAGGTGAATAACGGCAACATCGCTTGAATCTCATTCGTTGGTCCAAAATCACGTGACCGCTAAGCCCCGCCCTCAACGGACTTCTCTCGTGACGGCTAGTGTAGTACCCAAATCGTACCGGTATGATTTATGTGTGCATCACACCATAGGCGTCATTTGGGGGGGGGCAAGGGGGGGCAGTTGCCCCCCCAATAATTTTGACGATTTTTTTCAAATTGGAAATTAAAAAGTTAGGTTATGTAATATGGTGAAATATTTGTACATAACAATAATTATAAACTTCTAAATCAGACTTTAACAAAATGTCTACTTTGATTGATTTACATAAAACTCTTAAATTGACTCATTCTGCAATCGTCATCTTAATTAAGAAGTCCCAGGTCTACCTGAGCACGAACGACGTTACCGAATGCCGCCTCGCGGCCGTAGCGCTAGGCGAGTTTGATGGCTGCAGAGGTTTAAGGGAAACGTGTTTTAAAATTAACTAATTATGATAGAGATTGACTCTTAACTTTTTCTAAAATTAGTAAGAAGGACCTCATCTTGTCTGGTTTTAGAAATTTTAAATAAAATTTCTAATTTTAGTTATAACTGTCTAAAATTATCTGTTTTTCTCTCTGGAAAGTTTTATAGATGCAGAGGTTAACGGGGATCGTGTTTTAAAACTAACAAATTAAGATAGAGATTGGCACTTAACTTTTTCTAAAAGTAAAAAGACAGATCTTGTGGGCTCTGTTGTTAGAATTATTAAATAAAATTTCTAATTTTAGCTATAACTGTCTAAAATCATCTGTTGTCTTGATTTTTAATTTATGTTTTCCATTAGTTTTGATAACACTACCAAAGTGAGATTACCAAAGTGTAAGAAAGTAAATTTAGCACCGTTATTCTTCTTTAATATGAGACATTAGTTGTAGCTCTAGGCTGCATTCAGCAAAAGATAACCGGGTTCTAAAAACCTTGCATTTGCATTGAGAAAAACAGATGATTTTAGACAGTTATAGCTGAAATTAGAAATTTTATTTAAAAATTCTAAAAAGAAAGCCGAAGAGACCCGTCTCTTTAATTTTAGAAAAGTTAAGATCCAATCTCTATCTTAATTGGTTAGTTTTAAAACACGATCCCCGTAAACCTCTGCATCTATAAAACTTGATGCCACTAGAGAAAAAAAGATTATTTTAGACCATTATAACTGAAACTAGAAATTTTATTTAAAAGTTCTAAAACCAGAGAAGACGAGATCCATCTTTCTACTTTCAGAAGAAGTTAAGAGTCATTCTATATCTTAATTAGTTAATTTTAAAACACGATTCCGGTAAACCTCTGCAGCCATCAAACTCGCCTAGCGCTACGGCCGCGAGGCGGCATTCGGTTGTCGTTCGTGCTCAGGTAGACCGGAGCCTTGCCTTGCTTGGTTAAACATAACCTCTTTCGAGTGAAAAGGTAGATATAGTACTTTCGCTGATGTCCGATGTTTGTTTACACTTTACATCTGTTTACTTTAAAATCAATAAATTTCCTTAGTGATGGGCAATCAAATGGGAAAATTACAAACTTTAAAGACTTGTAGGTCCCCTCTTTTTAATGGATAATTTACCGGTAAAGTAAAGCGACAACGTGTCGTCGTAGCCAATACCTGCGGCCGCACCATACCAATATACTTAGAAACAACTTCACGCCGAGCTCTATCCAATGGCTCTAAAATCATTAAAATCTATTGAAAATTGTGGGAGGAGTTTCTTGTGCAAAAACCCGTATCACGTATTAATCTGGTGGTATAGATGTTTTTGTAAGTCATTACTAATCTTTTTTTCATTATTTAGTCATATTCTACCTTTCTTGTCCTCAATAGCAATTTCGGTAATGTAATGGGCAATGTATACCGTAGCTGTACTGATCCTAACCAACAATAGTTAAATGATATTTTTGTCCCTTAGACGGCAGACTGCAAAGGTGATTTGTCAAAAACTAATTTTTAATAAAGATAAAACAATGTGTTTTACCATATGTAGGTAGGCCTATTTAGTTTTAGTCTATGTATCCGACTGTACAATAAAAATGGATAACTAGTTATAAAATTATGGGTTTTTCTTTTTTTAATTTCAACGATTTAGCATCAATTAACCAATTAAATACATTAAATTTCTTAAGGTGTTTTACATCACAGTAACCACTGGAAGTTCCCGAAGAATAATGACTTTCTACATAATATATAGAAACATGTTATATAATCAAACTTTACATGCATTAGGGTATTGTTTTCATGGGTTTGTGAGATTATATTTTAAGTTCACAATTTATGGACAGCTTAGTGTCACAATATAAACTTAATTAGCTTTTATTGACAGTTTTTAGAGAAATTTAAGATGTTTGTCGTATTTGTGGGAAGGGGGAGGGGGTATTACCTTATGAAAATCTTGCCCCCCCAATCAGAAAGCTGAAATGACGCCTATGCATCACACCATGTTTCATATTTCTGCCACATTATTGTTTATTGTACCAGTAGGAGCAGAGAAGAATTGTAAGAGAATTGTAAAGGAGCAGCTGACTGAGTTTCTTTATTCTGAACAGATTTTATGCGAGAATCAATACGGATTTAGAAAAAATAAAACAATTTCAGATGCACTTTTTTATGTAAGTAAGGATCTACATATGGCTGTTTCAGACAAAAAACGAATGATGTTAATATTTCTAGATTTAAAAAAAGCTTTTGATTCTGTCGATAGAAATAAATTTATTACCAAATTAGAGTGTATAGGAGTCCGAGGTATTGCCCTCAACTGGTTTAAAAGTTACTTGTCAGATAGAATGCAAAAAGTGTGTGTATGTGGATCCCACAGTGAATCTCTTCCTATCAACTATGGGGTAATTCAAGGCAGTACTTTAGGGCCTATTTTATTTCTTATTTTCGTTAACAATGTGTCTAAGTTAAATCTTCATGGGAAACTGTTCTTATTTGCAGACGACACGCTCGTTTGCATCAAAGGAAAAACTTGGGCAGAAGTTCGTGATAGAGCGCAGCACGACTTAATGTTTCTCAAAAAATGGTTTGACCAAAACATTTTATCCCTCAATATTTCCAAAACTAAATTCATGCCAATTTCATTAAGACAAAATACAGATTATACTTTAGAAAACATCCAGATTCACACATGTCATAATTTTACGAACACTAATTGCAACTGCTCATTTTTAGATAAAGTAGAAGTTTACAAGTATCTAGGGGTTGTGTTTGATTCTCGCATAAAGTAGAGCCATCATATAAATTTTCTTAAAAGTAAAATCAGAAAATACCTTTTTGCTTTCAAACAATTAAGTGATATTTTGAACGAAAGAGAGATTAAATTAGCTTACTTTGCGTACATCCAGTCTTTATTATCTTTTGGAATTGTAGCATGGGGTGGAGCATACAAGTCAACTTTGGAACCATTAAATGTTGCACAAAAAGCAGTTTTAAAAGTGGCATTTAAGAAAGATAGAAGGTTCTCGTCAGTTGCTCTTTTCCAAGAAACCGGAATTTTTTCTGTTCGTCAACTTTTTGTCAAAGACATTTTAAATATAATCCATAAACAATTTCAAAACATTTTTTCTCCGATTTCTCATAGCCACACCACAAGATATGCACAGCAAGTCTCAATAAATACGTTACAGATACATAATACAATTTCCACAACTAATTCGTTTTACATAGCTCATGTTTTATATAGGAATATATCTCAACGTTTCCAACATTTTAACTTTTTAGACATCACATCACAATATAAACTGAAACGTTCCATCAAAGAATTTTTAACTGCTTTGGGTTTAGAAGGCGCCGAGTCAATTATCTTGACCATTTATGAGCGACCTGGACTTTGACTGTATTCCTCCCCTCCCCCTCTCACCACCAAACATCTTTGGTCAGCGCAGCAAACCAAATTATTGCAGCAGTAGTCAATGAGCTGTCGTCTTTGTATAAAAAAAATTTCATTAAACCTGTTTTTATGAATTCTTTAATCTACATCAATCTGTTTTATCACCATAGCAATTTACAATTTGGTAATTGGCCATGAAAACAAGGATCGGACAGCAACTCATAGGCCTACGCACAGGCTCCTGCCCATGTAGGCCTTTTCCACAACTGCCATGTTTTAATGCACGAGCAAAGCATGCCAATAAGTTATTTGTTCTTTTTTATTAAGATTAGTGATTTTTCTCTGCTTTATCTCTTAGTTATAAGGCTATATCAACTATTGAATTTGAAACCATTAAATGTCACGTAGAATAGCTTTAACTTTGTTATCATCTAGGCATGTTTTGTTTCTGTTATGTAATTTATGCTATTGGGGAAAATAAAGAATTTTAATTTCATTTCATTTTCATTTCATTTCATTTCATTGTTTACATTATTATTGTTTATATTATTATTGATATATTACGTATTACAAGGTGGCCCGTGCGCAAATTGCACATTTTATGATTCCCTATGAGTAAAATTCACCTACAGTAGGTACGTGAATGTTGATTATGAAGTGACAGAGATCTATTTTTGTTTACTATCTGGCTTTTAAAATTCATCTGAAGATAATCAGCTGTTAAATTACAATTCACATTAAAGAACTTGCAATAATAGTTGGTCAGCATTTTAAAGCGCCCTCTAGAAATAAATCAAAGGCGAGGGGGGCGAAGCCCGAAACAATATGACCTTTTTAATAACGTTTCGTCACTGCGCTATATCCTAAGCTTTAAAATGACACCTCGATCTTAAAAATCGGTTCAGTAGGTCGAGAGAAAAAGGGACGTAACAGACGAAACCCTTATAGAAATAAGAATATAGATTTGTACAGGGTGTCCAGCTTCCACCTTTACAAAATTTTCCAGGTTACTAAGCATGCCAAAAAAAAGAAGAAACAAAGTTTGTTCTTTTTTATTAAGATTAGTGAATTTTTCTCTGCTTTATCTCTTAGTTATAAGGCTATAACTTTGTTATCATCTAGGCATGTTTTGTTTCTGTTATGTAATTTATGCTATTGGGGAAAATAAAGAATTTTCATTTCATTTCATTTCATTTCATTTCATTTTCATTTCATTTCATTTCATTTTTTACATTATTATTGTTTATATTATTATTGATATATTATTGTATTACAAGGTGGCCCGTGCGCAAATTGGATATTTTATGATTCTGTATGAGTAAAAATCACCTACAGTAGGTACGTGAATGTTGATTATGAAGTGACAGAGATCTATTTTTGTTTACTATCTGGCTTTTAAAATTCATCTGAAGATAATCAGCTGTTAAATTACAATTCACATTAAAGAACTTGCAATAATAGTTGGTCAGCATTTTAAAGCGCCCTCTAGAAATAAATCAAAGGCGAGGGGGGCGAAGCCCGAAACAATATGACCTTTTTAATTACTATTCGTCACTACGGTACATCCTAAGCTTTAAAATGACACCTCAATCTCAAAAGTCGGTTCAGTAGGTTAAGAGGAAAAGGGACGTAACAGACGAAACCCTTATAGAAATAAGAAGATAGATTTGTACAGGGTGTCCAGCTTCCACCTTTACAAACTTTTCCAGGTTACTAAGCATGCCAAAAAAAGAAGAAAAATCATATGTCCGGAAGTGCTTCGTTAAGCCGCTAGCCACCATTTTGTTTTTTACACTTAAGAATTTTTATTTCCGTAACGGGTTGTTGTATGGATTTCATATTTTGCATGTAACTTAATCACACGTTTCATAGTGTTTTACAGATTTTATTGGTTTTGTTTTGCCATAAGCAAATTATTTCTTCTCGTATGGCAATACTATCATGGCTCACTTAATTTAATTTTAACAAAGGAATCAATGATCTTTTAGATTTATACTAAAGAAAATATTTTTTTTTATTTTATAAGGCAGTAGCGCCTAATAAAATAATTAGCATTTAAAAAAAAAATCCAATTATACTTCCGTAGTATGAATAGGTCAGTTCACGTTAAGCTGAAATAATGAGCCATGGGTTCTAAAGTTTCAGCCCAGAGAGGAGAAGTAATTGGCTTAAATCGAGAGAAAACCTACAAAAACTCCTAAAACACCTTAAAATCTATATCATTTTGATAAGAATGTTAAAAACAGATCAAGTTATTTATATAATATTGTAATAAAAAATTTACCTCAAAGCAACAATCCACTATTATAAAAAAGCTGATGGAATTTTGCAAATATATGAAATTTATTTATTTCAAAATCTGTACGATTTGCTTAGATTTGTTACAGCATTAGTTTTGCTAAATGATTTTTCATTGTAATGCATATTTTATAAAATCTGCAGGGTGACAAACTCAAAGTGGCCACAATTAATTGATGTATATTGTACACTTCGTAAGTCCGGCACATTGAATGCAATCTGCGCGCCTGAAGGTTCGCCGTGTTGCCGCTAGAGCGCTCGCGTCTCGCCAGTCCCCGTAGTTGCCGCCGCCTCCACCAAGCTGCAGCACTAGAACCCGCTCCTACCTTACACTGCGTTTTTTTCGGAAATTTATTGTGTTTGAAAGTAGTTACGGGGTGATGGTGATGTTGTTTGAACAATCTTTTTTATAGTACGTTTCTTCAGTAAATTTCTTGGTAAATTTTAAAATCGCACTTGAATTAGAGGGTGGTAAAGAAATACGTTCATGTATTTCAAATAGTAATACTGGGAATATAAACTTCTCTGTTAAAAAACTAAGAATCACCCCCAAATTATTAACAATTATCATTTCATGATTGCTTTTAGGATTATCTGCAAGGTCGCTGGTCGTTGACATAACCTAGTCTCGTCTAGCTGACCTCATTAACGTACTTTGAACTGTCTATTCTTGGACTACGCCTTTATTAGTGCACATTTCTTTGCTGCCCTTTCTCTTTACAAAATTTTTAGGCCTAGTAGTAATTTCCATCACTAGGAGCAAAAGTGGGTATTCCTAGTGCGCAATCGTGTTTTTAAAACGAGGTGCACCCAAGTATAATTTTAACATAATGCAAAATTATACTTTTAATCGTTAAATAAATATTAACTATAATGTTAAACTTTTGAGGTTATATTTACATAGTAAGTAATATGTAGTGTTTACATTTCTGTTGATTACAAATAATGCCCTTTATAACGTTTGAATTTTAAAATTCTGCATATCAAAACTAATAAATGAATAATGATAAGTCAGCAAAGAGCTCACTTTTCAGCCCCAGGACCAAAAACATAGTCCATCTGATTTTTCAGCCCTAAGGAAAAGAGAAACGGTTTGATACTTTTGAGATAACAAAAAACAGGCTGATTTCTTGTAGAATGACATATAACTTATCTGTATGAATGATAATGATATTTTAAGATATAATTTTATATTAAGATTGTTGTGTGTCATTTTTACAAAGTCTGTAAAATTTGAAGCCGTGAAAACTAAATAAGTCAAGTCAGAGCCGTCCTTAGGAAATGCGAGGCCTGGAGCAAATAGTATATTTCGTCACAAGGGCCGAAAGTGGCCGACATATTTAACAGTTGCTATCAGCTGAACTAGTAACTACGTCACTGATTTGTTATTTTGTTGTTGTTGTTGTTAAATACCTTCTAATAATCTATATTTCTCTGCTACCGTTTCCATTACCGCCCTAGGCCGGCAAAACAGGTGTTTCGTTGGTAGAAGTGAGGATCGAAAACAGGTGATATCGATGTAGTGTGATGAAATAGTATATTTCTTCACAACCCTCGATCGTTTCAAGTTCTCGACTTCGTCTCGAACTTGAAACACGATCTCGGGGCCGGCAAAACGCTTTCGGCCCGAGTTATGAACGATATTTTTCATCACACTACACAATTCAATAAATTCTAAACAAGTGAAAAATTACTTTTTCGTTCATAACAAACAAAACGTAACATCAACTTCAACTAACCTAGCGAGATGTACTGCTTGAGTTTCTGGTTGCTAGTCAACCACTTCACATCAGCCAAGGCCACCAAAACTAATACTCTAACGGTAAGTGACTACAGCTGATTCCAATGGAAAAGCACTGTTTTCCCATCCACGTCATACATATTTAACAGTTGCTATCAGCTGAACTACTAACTACGTCACTGATTTGTTATTTTGTTGTTGTTAAATACCTTCTAATAATCTATATTTCTCTGCTACCGTTTCCATTACCGCCCTAGGCCAGAAAATTTTGCCGGCCTAGGCCTCAACATTAAATTAATAATAAGTACCAGGGAGACCGAGCTTAAGCTCGGTAAAATTATTACTTTCGTTCTCACACAAAGCTCGTTCGCTCCGCTCACTCACCCTCTTCCGTTTTAAAGAAGAGCTCGTTCGCTTTGCTCACTCGCCAAGCCGACGGGTAAGCACTTTGGTATAATTTTCTTAAACTACAGGTTAAAGATGTAACACATTGGTTTATATCTACAGTTATCAGCTGATTTTTCTTCAATTAATAAAATCTCCATAAGGATAACATGGGATCTTTGAAGGGCTCTAGCGCGAAAACCGGATTTTTCCCAGCTATGGGACCAGCTCCAATCGATTTCTGGTGGCCAAAACCCCCATATTCAATCAAAAAATCAAAAATCCTTGGAGCGAAAAAAACTTTGCCCGGACAAACAGAGCTTGTTTTAGAGTATAAGATACACTTATCAAACAGCTGACTTTTCAGTCCTAGGACCTAAAATATTCTCCAGATGATTTTTCAGTCTTAGGACGAAAAATAATCGGTTTTGGTACAATTGGAAAAACAAAAAGCAGTCTGATTTCGTGCAGAATGATAAAAACAATTTTAGCATATTGAATTTTAGCTTGGCTTAACAGGTTATGGAGAAAATTCAAAAATAGGTTTTCTATTGTATTTTTATGGCCAATCAACATAATCCTTATATAAAAGTAAATTTAGTGGTGATGCTATCAGTGTTTCAAGGGTCGTTCTTACCTTTATAAGGCTGTCCCTACTCATTTCTTTCTATATGCGTTGTTTTTGGGATTCATGCGCTCATTCCTAACATGCAACAAATAACTTTTAATTTGTATCAAATAATGATTCTAATAGTATAAAAATATTTACATATTCCTATTAAAATATAACAATTATTTTCAGCTTTCAGTACTAAAATTTCAGCTTGCAATAGAATCTAAAATGTTTACTTGTGTTACTTTTCGTAACATTTTTTATCATTTTGCTCGAAATTAGTCTGTTTTTTGTTCTCTAAATAATATCAAAACCGTGTCTTTTTGCCTAGGGCTGAAAAATCAGCTGGAATATTTTTAGGTCCTAGTAGGATTAAAAAGTCTGCTGTCTTCTAAGTGTATTATTATTCATTTATTATTAATTTCGATTTGCACAATTTTAAAATTCAAACGTTATAAAGACCATTGTTTTTAAATAACATAAATGTAAACACTGCATGTTACTTACTTTGTAAATATAACCTCGAAAATACAACTTTATAGTTAATATTTTTAACAATAAAAAATCTAATTCCGTATCTTAATAAAAAAACTTTTTTCAGCACTCGAAGCAAAAGTGTCTTTTTGATGCTTAATCGTTTTTAAGAACCAAAAAGACCCACATTTCCAGCTAGTGATGAAAACTACAATTGTTTCCGACATTCATTAACGAGGTAAATTTTTGGAGTATATCTATCATCTTATTTCTATAAGGGTTTCGTCTGTTACGTCCCCTTTTCTCAAGACCTACTGAAAAAGATTTTTAAAATTGAGGTGTCATTTTAAAGCTTAGGATATACTGCAGTGACGGATCAATAAAAAAGTTCATATTGTTTCGGGGTTCACCCCCCTCGCCTTTGATTTATTTCTAAAGGGCGGTTTTAAATGTTGACCAACTTTTATTGCCCGTTCTTTATTTTGAATTGTAATTTAACTGCTGATTACCTTCAGATGAATTTTAAAAGCCAGATAGTAAACAAAAATAGATAACTTTCACTTCATAATCAACATTCACGTACTCTAGGTGAGTTTCACACATACAGCAAAATTTAAAATGCGCAATTTGCGCACGGGCCACCTCGTCATATTTTATTAAGATATTATTAATTAACCAACACACATTACAATGGTTGACATGAACCAGTAAATCATGATGCTGTCAGTGTGATCCATGTATGAAACAAACAGTGCTATCATTTATTCAGTACGTAATATTATTTTTACTATAAAACCATATAAAACCTTATTAAAATTTATACAATCAATTTTTTATCTCTTTAAAGGGAGACACTAAAAATTTGCATTATAAAATAATGAACGCTTTTATTAGAGCTGTTCTCAGTACAAATTGATTTTCAGAAACTCTCCAATTCATTTTACTCTTTAGCCTACTTTTTCTGCAGGCCTAAAAGCAAGAGTGTAAAAGGGATACGTGAAACATGAGTCTAACTACTTGTTCACTGTCCAGGTTTCTAATTTTGAAGTCCAGACTACAGCAAGTGCCATGTTCTGTTGGCCATTGCTGTATCGACTGACCATAAGAATCGTGTTCCTCTAGATACAGTACTGTTTTAACTTGACATTTATTTATGAAAGGTTTATTGTCGTCCACCAAAACGTGAGTAAGAATAAGAAGAAAAGCTCATACAACACAACGTTTGAGAAGGATTATAGGTTAAGCCAACGACGTCGACCTATTCAGGTTATGAACGCAAGTAAACTTCTTGAAGAACGGTTTGTTGTCAGTCAAGTAACCCTGTCGTGTAGGTACGAGGGGAGCTTGGTTAAACTTTACGTTCGTCTATGCAACCGAACAAGTGACAATATAATATTTTGGGCAACTTGACTCTTATTGCAATAACACTTAACTATAAATATTCGTACATTATGTTAGAAAATTGATTTGGTGCCTGCTAAGTTGGGGTACCTTCTTTAGATTTTTTTCAGCCTAGTTCACCTCAAGAATGTACTTTGATGTGAAATCTTATGTAAAATCGTTACAGTAGTGGGGAATAAAAATATCTACAGGATTTTTTAATTGAGATTTTGGCCAATCTTTGACCGCTTTCGCACTAAATAACTTTAGTGGAAGTTTGATTTTCAATGTCACATGTACCACAAGTTGTTTAATTTCTCCCAGAATTCAAAACACAAACAACCATATACTCGGCAGAAAGCGCATGACACCAAAACTAAAAATAAAAATCTACGATGTCCTCCCAACCTCCACATTGTTGTCCGCCCCACACGTCCTCACGTGATACATAGAAGATTATCATCAATGATTAAAATTGGAATAAAATGACCTCCTAAAAGACTAAAACTTTTAACCCAATAAGAATCGTAGGAATGCCACGAAGACCAGCTGCGCCGAATTTTATCTAAAATTTAAACATGCATTGACACCAAACAAAATATAGCGCAAACCGTGAGGACTGGACTAGTCCCCCGGCACTCAATGAATATTTTTCAGATACTGCACTGATATCTGGGGACGAAGGAGCCCCGGAGCATCGTGGCACATTTTGAATGCAATTGCTCCCCTGAAGGTTCGCCGTGTCGCCGCCAGAGCGCTCGCGTCTCGCCAGTTCCCGTAGTTGCCGCCGCTTCCACCAGGCTGCAGCACTGGTTACCGTTCCTAAATTTTACTCTCTTTTCCTGAACATTTGTTGTATATAAATTTAATGAACCAAAGATTGAAATGTAACATGATGGTTTATATCATTATTTATCAGCAGACTTTTGTTCCGCTTAATAAGGCTTTAAAATGTTCATAAGTGCAACGACATTTGAAATGCATGGGACCAGCTCCAATCGATTCATCGTGGCCAAAAACACCAAATTTTAAATACAGAATCCTACGACTGAAAAACTGCCTTTGAAAACAGTACTTGTTTTATATTCCGAGATAAAAACTATCAATTGAATATTTTTTTAGAATGCCTACAGAAATTTTAAATAGAAACTGTATTAGAATCGTAGCTGGTTTATATTTTAACAATTACCGTTAAGGTATTATTTTTAAAATTTTCTCTTTCCATTTCAAAATGTGATCGTTAAACCTTTAACTCTCGGAAGAAACCTTTGATTTTCATAGAATTTTGTACAGTGGTGTGCAATAACAATTACCAAGTTTGAAAATTATCATGGTTGGATCATGAAAATTATTTTCGAACTTACAATCCCTCTAGGGACTACTGCCCCCTCCCGTTATTTGCCATAAAACAGTTGCCACGCGACTTTTTTGAATGATGTCAATGAAATAAAGAAACCCCATTTTTAGTCATTTTGTAACTGCAATATTTAAACTGATGCGTAGCCGCAACTATTGAAGTTGTAACTGAAGTGAAAAAAACATTTTTTGCTAACGATTTTGTCTCAAATTAAGTTCAAAATGTTAATTTATGCCATTGTTATTATGGGTTGGCATTTTGGTAAAGACAAAATAACGAAAGATGAACAAAAATTTAAGAACACTACTTTAAAGCACTTTTTATGAACGACGTGCACTTGCAAACTATGAAGATGTATAGTGGGTTGTTTGTGTAAACTTACTTAAAAGTTAAAAGCCTTGTTATATGATAATACAGTATAACGAAATTTAATTCAAACCAACGAGCAAGGTTCGATCAACTCGGTACTGTACTAGTCTTTAAAATAATTCACCGTCTTTTAGAGATCATTGAAAATACGGTATACATAATTTTTCTGAGCATTACTAATTATAAGATTATCACTAACAGTTGAAATTGGACCTCCTACTGGGATCAAACCATTTAATACAATAGGAATCCCTCCTCTAAATACTATAAAGCTTGTATTCTAAAGCCGCATCCGCACTGGCCGAACATTCGTGGCGAACTTGTTCGGCGAACACAAAAATCAACAAACATTATTAACGAACAATTAACCGGCCATATGATTTACATACTAAACGGTTAGCAACAAACAAACAAAAGTTCGGAAGAACTTTGTTCGGCGAACATGTTCGGCCAATGCGGACGCGGCTTAAGACATTTCAGTTAAAAAAATCTCCCGCCACATTTTGAACGTAGTCTGCTTGTTTGAAGGTTCGCCGTGTCGCCGCTAGAGCGCTCCCGTCGTCTCGCCAGTCCCCGTAGTTGCCGCCGCCTCCACCAGGCTGCAGCACTAGAACCCGCTCCTACATTTAACAGCATTTTTTCGGAAATTTGTTGTATTTAAAAGTAATTACGTGGTGATGGTAATGTTGTTAATTCAACCTCCTTTATAATTCATTCCTTAAACAAATTCCTTTGTAATTCTTAAACAACATTTAAGAAAGAAAGAGGTAAAGAAATAAGTTCTCGTATTTCCAATTACAACGCTGGAATCATAACTTCTCTGATCTTCCATTGTCGTTTTCTAGGTAAAGTCAACGACAAGTTGCCCATATATTATTTGGAGAATTATCTGCAAGGTTATTAGTAGTTGTCGACTAGCTGACCTCATTTACTTACATCAAACTTCCTAATCTCGCCTCACGACCTAATTTCACATTGCAATGACTACCCACTCACGATAATTTACAACATTATATTCTCTTCTGATTTGGCAATTTCATATTGGATGGAAAATTATTAAACTAAAATAAGAAAATAACGGGACCCAAAGGTCATATAAAGGAGGCGACAGTTCTCGTCTTAGGACCTTACTCATTTCCATGTACTGTTCATTAGTAGTGCCCTTTCTTCTCACAACATTTTAGCGAATTTCCTTTGGAATAAAGCTACTACCGTTGTTTTTATGGGAGCCATCGTTTATATAGTTTAGGGCCACCTACGCGGCAGGGGTATTTTAAAACTTGTAACTAAATCGTTACGGCCGTTTCGGAACTACAATACCATCATAAGACAATCTTTTGCTGCAGCAGCTTCGTCAAATTTAAAACGAAAACACATAACACAAAATTTTATATAGTCTACACTAAACGGACGGTTACAAAAACTTCACGCACAGGCCTATCGAGCACTAACTTGGCGGTATCGGTTGACGGTGACATTGCCGCGGTGAGAGGCCGACATGGATTTTAATTCATTTTTACTCCGGCATTTTACTTACAAATTTAAGTACGGTAATCAGAAATTTTTGCAACTCAATATTTAAATAAACTGGTGCGTAGCCGCGACTATTGCTGTTGTAACCGATGTGAAAAAAACAATTTTGGTTAACGATTTCGTCTCAAATTAAGTTCAACATTTTAATTTATGACATTATTGTTATGGGTTGCCATTTTGGTAAAGACAAAATAACGAAAGATGAACAAAAAATTTAAGAACATTATTTTGAGGCACTTTTTATTAACACGTGCTAACTATGAAGATGTATGTATAGTGGGTTGTTTGTGTAAACTTGTTTAAGAGTTAAAAGCCTTGTTACATGATATTACAGTATAACAAAATTTATTTTAAACCAACGAGCAAGTTTCGATCAACTCGGTACTGTACTAGTCTTTAAAATAGTTCACCGTCTTTTAGAGATCATTGAAAATACTGTATACATAATTTTTCTGAGCATTACTAATTAAAAGATTATCACTAACAGTTGAAATTGGACCTCCTCCTGGGATCAAACCATTTAATACAATAAGAATCTGTGGTGTATTTATCTAATTTAATTAATAATATTTTATTTACAGTATAAATATAATTGTAAAACATGTGAAATTGAATTGGCATATCATCTAAGATTAATTCCAGTTTAGAACTCAAATGTATCACGCCACATCGGATGTTTGTGACGTCATGTCGTATGATGTAGTCTGTTGAATTTAATAAATTCCCATTGGCTGCCTGGATCACGCCACCATGTGCCCCACTGTCCGAGCCATCTCCCTCTCCAGTCAGTCCAGCATCAACCACCGTCCTACCCGGTCCGCGTAGCCTTGGGCTTTGCCAATTAACAATGTAGTGGTTATTTCTAACTCCCGATTCCCCGTTACCGGTATAATGTAGTATACTTCGGAACAAGTATACTACATTTTGGCGACGAGTGTAGTGAATCCGACGTGTGTGCGGTGTAACTGATCGACCGTATTTCCGTTTTGGAGGGAAGGAAGTGTGTATGTCCGTGAACGACAACCCAGTTGAAATTTTATCAAGAACATTTTTTAAAGTAACAATGACCGGAATAATAGGAGGAATCGGCGACTTTGACAGTGGTGAAGAATCTTGGAAATCATACGTTGAACGGTTCGAGTTATTTATTGAATGCAACGGTATTGAAGACACAAAAAAGGTTAGTACGCTACTCACAGTGATTGGTAAAAAGACTTATAACCTATTACGCGATCTCTGTACACCAGATAAACCGAACACAAAAACTTTTGACGAATTAGTGAAAATAATTCAAGACCACTTATACCCTAAACCGTCTGTCATCGCGGAGCGCTATAAATTTAGTCAAAGAAATCAACTAGAAGGTGAAGGTGTAGCCGAGTACGTCGCTAATTTGAAGAAACTCTCCACACACTGTGATTTCGGATCTTCGTTAAATGACTATTTACGAGACAGGTTAGTCAGTGGGATAAGAAGTGACACAATAAAACAGAAACTTTTGACAGAGACAAGTTTATCATTCAGTGACGCAGTAAAAATAGTCTCTTCAGCGGAAGCGGCGGAGAAGAATGCGGCAGCCCTGGCCATCGGCGGCGGCAGCGGAAACGTTGGCGGCGGCAAGGTGTTTCGAATGGCGTCGGCGTCGGCGGCCCGACAACAGAGAAGTTCGACCAACTACAGCGGCGCTAGGCAGTGTCCACGATACTCAACGCAGCAGCAGAAAATGCAGTGTTTGTGTTGTGGTGGTTATGGTCATTTGAGAAATAAGTGCAATTTATTGGGAGTGATTTGCAATTTCTGTGGCAAAAAGAATCACATTGCGAAGGTGTGTAGATCTAAACTGTTTGGTAAGTCAACTGGTCATTATTCTAGTAATAATAAGACTGACAACCATGACAAACGTGAAAATCAGGGTTATAAACATAACAAATCTAAGGGTAGCAGAAAAATGCATAATTTTGTTTCTGATCAGTCTGAATTTAAAAATAATTCTAATGATAATTATGATGAATATGTAGAGGATGTAGCTGCATTGTTTCAAATCAATGAACCTATTGAGAGTAAGGCTGTAAGAGTAGCCCCATTGAAAATCGAAGCTCTTGTTGAAGGTAAAAATATAACTTTTGAAGTTGACACGGGAGCTAGTGTCAGTGTTTGTAGTCACGATTTTTACAACCAAAATCTGTCATTTTGCAAGCTACTGCCTAATGACCTATCTCTCAGTTCCTATACAAATGAACCGATTGTTCCTGTGGGTAAAATAAATGTTAATGTTTGTTATGGTAGTGTCAACAAAAATTTGGAACTGTACGTAATTAACAAGGGTGCACATCCGTTAATGGGACGTAATTGGCTTAAGGTCTTGGGAGTAGACATTTCATTTAAGAATAATTCGTTGTGTGAAGTAAAATCTAAGACCTTATTGTCTATAGATAATGTTGATCAGATTGTAAATAATTTAGAGAAGGAATTTTCTGATGTTTTTAGTAACAAACTGGGCGAGTATAAAGGGGAACCAGTACAACTGACATTGAAAGAAAATGTAACTCCCAAATACTTTAAGCCTAGGCCGATCCCCTTTTCATTGAAAGGTAAAGTTGAAAAGGAATTAGACAGGCTAATAAACGAGAAAATACTAGTGTCTGTAAACAGTGCTGATTGGGGAACGCCTATTGTTCCAGTTCTAAAAAAGAATGGTGAAATAAGAATTTGTGGCGACTTCAAGGTCACATTAAATCCAAACTTAGAAGTAGATAAATATCCTCTGCCTAGAATCGAAGAATTATTTGCTAGTTTGCAAGGTGGTGAAACTTTTAGTAAAATCGATCTCAGCCAAGCATATATGCAACTTAAGCTAAATGATGAAGCAAAAAAACTATGTACCATAAGTACACACAAGGGTTTGTTTGCTTATCAACGGATGCCTTATGGTATTTCATCGGCTCCAGGAATTTTTCAGAAAATCATTGAACAAACTCTTCAAGGTTTGGAAGGTGTAGCAGTATTCTTGGATGACATTCTAATTACAGCTAAAGATACAAACGCTCATTTAAGTAAACTAAGGGAAGTTCTCAAAAGACTTAATGACAAGGGGTTTACTGTTGAAAAAAGTAAATGTAAGTTTTTCTCTAATAAGTTGGAGTACCTGGGATTTTGCATTGACAAGGAAGGTATGCACACCTCCCAAGCCAAAGTCGAAGCAATTGTAAAGGCACCAGTGCCTAAAAACGTGACCGAAGTAAAAGCTTTTATTGGTTTGGTTAATTACTATGGGAAATTTATTCCTAACTTATCGACCATTCTTCACCCTGTATATAATTTGCTTAAGAAAGATGTTCCTTTCGATTTTAATCAGAAATGTATGGAGTCATTTAACAAGGTTAAGGAGTTGTTAACTAATGCCCCTATTCTAGCTCATTACGACCCGAGTTTGCCTGTAACATTAGCGGTAGACGCAAGCTCAACAGGGCTGGGCTGCGTATTGAGTATAAAAACCAATGAAGGCGTTGAGAAACCAGTGGCGTATTTTTCACGCACGTTATCTCCTACTGAGATTCAGTACAGTCAAGTAGAGAAGGAAGCTTTAGCTATTGTTTTTGGAGTAAAGAAATGTAACCAGTATTTATATGGCCGCAGGTTTACCTTGTGTACTGATCACAAACCTTTGTTAAGTATTTTTGGCCCTAAGAAGGGATTACCAGTTTTTGCTGCAAGTAGGCTGCAAAGGTATGCTTTGTTTTTATCAGGGTACACTTTCGATATTAAATATGTAAAGTCAGCTAATCATGGCAACGCTGATGCATTATCTCGTTTGCCTTTACAAGTCAAACATTCAGAGGAAAATGTAGAATTTAAATGGCAAGGTACTTATTTGCATTGTATTCAAGAAAGTTCAGTACCATTGACTTTTGAACATGTTAAACTCGAGACTCAAAAGGATCCTGTTTTAAGTAAAGTATGTAACTATGTTTTGTATGGATGGCCTAGTTTTTTGTCAGAACAACAAAGAGATCTATCTCCTTATTTAAAAAGGAAGGAGGAACTAACTGTGGAGCTAGGAATTTTAATGTGGGGTTATAAAGTAGTAATACCTAGTTCAATGCGAAATTACGTACTTAAAGAATTACACTGTAGTCATATGGGAGTCGTTAAAATGAAATCTGTTGCAAGGTCCTATATTTGGTGGCCAAATATAGACCAAAATATTGAAGCCCTAGCAAACAGCTGCTCCTCCTGCCTAATGGAACGATCTAACCCTACTAAGAGTTACTTGCATAATTGGCATTATCCATCTATGCCCTGGGAAAGACTGCACCTAGATTATTTTGGTCCGATCAAAGGTAAAATGTTTCTAATTGTTGTGGATGCCCACACTAAGTGGCTGGAAGTTTTTGAAGTAAGTTCCACATCCGCCAAACAAGCGATTTTACACTTAAGAGACCTTTTTGCCAGATTTGGACTGCCAGTAGTATGTCATAGTGACAATGGCCCTCCTTTCACATCAATTGAATTTAAACAATTCCTTAAGTCAAACGGAGTGACACAAACGTTCTCTCCCCCATATCATGCTCAATCAAATGGCCAAGCGGAAAACTCTGTCAGGTATGCCAAAACAAAACTCAAATGTGCATTTCATGACAATGTTAATTTAAATGTAAATGTCGCTCTTAGTCGAATATTGTTTGATTATAGAAATTCTGTACATAGTGTTACAAATGAAACTCCAGCTAAACTCATGTTCAACCGCTCATTGAGAACAAGGTTAGATTTATTGAAACCAAATTTGGTCCGTAAGGTCGAATGTAAACAAGAAAGACAGAAGGAGTATTTTGGTGGCTCCCAAACAAGAGTGTTGTACAGAAACCAGCCAGTATTGATAAGAGACTATCGTTCAAAAGACAAGTGGGTCGAAGGTATTGTACATAATAGATTAAGCAATGTTTTGTATGAAGTACGATTAAGTTCAGGTGTAATTTGGAGAAGGCACATAGACCAATTAATTGGCCTTCAATCACAGTTTGACAGAAAAGAGCCTGTTGTAAACAACTGGGAAACTGTTGTGGCGCGATCAGCTGATCCTCCATACACTCCTCAAAATAGACCCCAACAACCATCCCAAAATAGCGTCAATCGCTCACCAGCTGATCGGGGCGCTTCCCCTCCTCTTCGCCAATCTCTCTCCCCCTCTACTCCACGTCATGCGGTCTCTCCACAATCACCCGTACAACATCACACCCCTCTTTCAACATCCACTGCTGATTCGCGTAGATATCCATTGCGAATTAAAAAACCAGTAGAGCGGCTCAATTTGTAAATAAGTTTTTATGTTTATTGTTGTATTTTGACTATTGATTTGTTTTTCAATTTAATTGTGTGCTATAATGGTTTATCCAATGTGTGATTTTTATTCTATTTAATTACAAAAATTAAAAAGGGAGGAATTGTGGTGTATTTATCTAATTTAATTAATAATATTTTATTTACAGTATAAATATAATTGTAAAACATGTGAAATTGAATTGGCATATCATCTAAGATTAATTCCAGTTTAGAACTCAAATGTATCACGCCACATCGGATGTTTGTGACGTCATGTCGTATGATGTAGTCTGTTGAATTTAATAAATTCCCATTGGCTGCCTGGATCACGCCACCATGTGCCCCACTGTCCGAGCCATCTCCCTCTCCAGTCAGTCCAGCATCAACCACCGTCCTACCCGGTCCGCGTAGCCTTGGGCTTTGCCAATTAACAATGTAGTGGTTATTTCTAACTCCCGATTCCCCGTTACCGGTATAATGTAGTATACTTCGGAACAAGTATACTACAGAATCCCTCTTCTAAATACTATAAAAAATCTTCTACCCTAAGGAATTTCAGTTAAAAAAATCTTCCGCCACATTTTGAACGTAGTCTGCTTGTTCGCCGTGTCGCCGCTAGAGCGCTCCCGTCGTCTTGCCAGTCCCCGTAGTTGCCGCCGCTTCCACCAGGTTGCAGCACGAGAATCCACTCCTACATTTCGCAGCATTTTTTTCGGAAATGTATTGGAGTGGTAAAAAATTACGTTCTCGTATTTCCCATTACAAGCCTGAAATTATAATCATAATAATTATAATCGTATGTTAATATTTTTATTACAATCTCTGATCGCGTAATAGTAACCTATAAGATTCATCTGAAAAGTCTCTGGTAGTTGACTTACTCAGTCTCGACTAGCTGACCTCATTTACGTACATCACACTTCCTAATTACTCCTGATTAGGCAATTTCTTATTATGTTTTTCAATTATGTTTTTAAAGAGTTATCTGTTAACATACCGCTTCTATATTACATTTTAACGCCTACCTACTCATGCTGCAAGCGGCGACACTAGCGCTCGTGGCGTTCAACGGCACTGAGCTATGCGACACTGCTGCTCTCAACATGACGCGGCGGCCGCTCGAAGCTGGGAGCACTAGTTTCACACCCCAGCTCCAATCCTCATTCTATTTTGCTCTAAAAATACTTAATTTTATGACTTGAAATCTATACAGTATATTTAACACAGCAAGGGGAAACCCCTAAAACCCCAGCAAGGGGGGAGTTTCCTAAATTGTACCAGCTCCTAAATCGTACCATCGCTGTTTAAAAAAAGTGGTAAACAGTAAAGAGCTCTAGTGGATGAATAAAGAAGCTTCTTTCTAGTCACTTGAGACGTGTACAAAAGGATAAAACCGAAATAACAACGGGTTACGATTTTATACATATAAGTCGATTGAACACTGTTTTCATGTAGCTTTCCAGCATCACTTGTAAGGATATAGCTCACCTGAAGGTATTTACAAAAAAGCAAAGTGCATTTACACTCTTATCTACTTGATTTTAAATTAATTAATAAGTTGTTTCCTCTCCTAAAACAATTTTTATTTTATAAACACTGTTTTGTTCAAAACAGAACATAGTGATTTAATGATTTAGTTGCCTAAATCCTACCTCATGCAGTCTCTCAAATCGTACCGGTATGATTTATATGTGTGCATCACACCATGTTTCATATTTCTGTCACATTATAGTTTATTGTTTACATTATTATTCTTTATATTATTATTGATATATTATTGTATTATTTATATACAGCATACTGTTCTTTTTATAACAGAACATGGTTGCCTAAATCGTACCGGTACGATTTAGGAGTCTGCATCACACCATATTCCATATTTACACCAGATTATTGTTTACATTTTAGTGTCTCAACAAAGTAATTTGTTTTTTTTTTTTCACAAACAGTTCTCATGCATTCAAACATTGTTTCTCATCTTTTTACCAAGCCTCAGTGCAGGGTTACGATTAAGGGTATCGTACCGATTGCAGAGACTTGGAAAACGGCTCTAGTTTATTGTTATTAATATTTTAGGTTCAAAATATTTTGGTTATTGTTTTATGTGATACTTGATCGTATTCTGGAAGGTTTTACAGAAAAATATGTTATTTTATAAAAATAAAATATGGAAGTGGTACGATATTGGCAACTTTTCCCTGTGTAAAAATTAAATTTTAAAACAGCCTATTGATTAATTTAACTTTGAATATAATATATTATATATAATTAGTGTTCAACATTCATCAAAACTATCTTACGTTTCATATAGTGTTTTTCAGATTTTATAAGTTTTGTTTTGCCATAATCAAATTATTTCTTCTCGTATGGCAATACTATCATGGCTCACTTAATTTAATTTTAACAAATGAATCAATGATATTTTAGATTTATACTAAAGAAAATATATTTTTTATTTTATAAGGCAGTACGCGCCTAATAGAATAATTATCATTTAAAATAAAATCTAATTATATCAACAATAATTATATTTTCCGTCGTATAAATAGGTCAGTTCACGTTAAGCTGAAATAATGAGCCACGGGTTCTAAGGTTTCAGCCCAGATAGAAGAAGTTATTTGCTCAAAGCGAGACAAAACCTATAAAAACTCCTAAAACACCTTGAAACCTACATAATTTTGATGAGAATGTTTAACACCAATCATGTTGTTTATATAATATTGTATACAAAATTTACCTTAAAGTACTAATCCACTATTATAAGAAAGCTGATGAAATTTGGCAATTGTATGAAATTAATTTGTATCAAAATCTGTACATTTTACGAAAATGCGTTACAGCATCAATTTTGCAAAACGATTTTTTATTGTGTTGCATATTTTATAAAATCTGCAAGGTGACAAACCCAAAGTGGCCACAATTAATCGATGTATATTTTATACTTCAATAGTTACAGAGACTAGCACATCTAAGTCCGGCACATTTGAATGCAATCTCCGCTCGTGAAGGTTCGCCGTGTCGCCGCTAGAGCGCTCGCGTCTCGCCAGTCCCTGTAGTTGCCGCCGCTTCCACCAGGCTGCAGCACTAGAACCCGCTCCTACCTTTCACTGCTTTTTTTCGGAAATTTATTGTATGTAAAAGTTGTTACAGGGTGATTGTGATGTTGTTAGAACAACCTCTTTTATTATACGTTTCTTAACTAAATTTCTTAGTATATTTTAAAATCGCACTTCAATTAGAGGGTGGTAAAGAAATACGTTCTCGTATTTCAAATAGTAATACTGGGAATATAAGTTCTCTGTTAGATTTCATCACTTTCCCCCTAACTTGGTAATACTTATCTGAGCATTTTCCTTTATAGGATTATCTGCAAGGTCGCTGGTCGTTGACTTAACCTAGTCTCGTCTAGCTGACCTAATTAACGTACTTCGAACAGTCTTATCTCGGCTTACGCCTTGGGTAGTGCACATTTCTTTGCTGCTCTTTCTCTTTACAAAATGTTTAGGCCTAATAGTAATTTCCATCACTATTAGTAAAAGTGGGTCTTCCTGGTGCGCAATCGTGTTTTAAAAACGAGGTTCAGCCAAGTATAATTTTATCATAATGCAAAATTAGACTTTTAATCGTTAAAAATGTAAACTATAATGTTACATTTTTGAGGTTATATTTCCATAGTAAGTAATATGTAGTGTTTACATTTCTGTTGATTACAAACAATGCTCTTTATAACGTTTGAATTTTTAAATTCTGCATATCAAAACTAATAAATGAATATTAATAATAATAAGTCAGCAAGCAGTGGACTTTTCAGTCCCAGGTCCTAGAACATAGTCCAGCTTATTTCAGTCCTAGGACAAAAAAGAAACGGTTTCGGTACTTTTGAGACAGCAAAAACAAGCTGATTTCGTATAGAATGACATATAACTTATTTGTATGAATGATAATGATATTATAAGATATAGTTTTATATTAAGATTGTTGTGTGTCATTTTTACAAAGTCTGTAAAATTTGAAGCCGTGAAAACTAAATTGGTCTAGTCCAGTATTGGCAAATTGAAACGAATTAGTTTTCTCAATTGCTAAATCTTTCAAAACTAAACATATTCGTGTGAAAACCCCGAAAATGATAATTTAATTATTAAGACCAAATCACACATAAGTTTATTAAGGTTGATTTATGTTCAGTATTTTCCACTAAAGGGCCACTTACTGATGACTAACGAAGCAAATTTCAATATTTTAATCACAGTAACAGTTTTTAGCAAACTTCCCTTATGGGAGTAGCCTTAGTAAGACCTAAGCCTTGTTACTTTTTTATTTTGAGGTTCCTATAAGCCAACCTGAAGGGGACCTCCGATTTTTATGAAGTTGGTATAGAGGTGTAAGACCAAGCCTATTTTAATGAGTTCGCGAACCAGCAAGATCGAGTTATGTGGGCAGGGTCGAGGTGCGCCGATAGTTGGTTTGGGTCTCTCGGGAGGCAGGGTCGAGGTGCGCCGATGGTCAGTTTGAGATTTGCCTTCAATTCGTTGCTTGTTAGTGTTAATAATTATTACATTTTTACTGTTTAGTACTGTATCAGTATTTAAAGTCAACTGAAGAATAACAATTTAGTATGTCGTATGGATATGCAGTTTTTTGCACGAAAAACATTTGCTCATTTTTTATCAGACTGCATGCTAAAACAGCCATTTTCTGGCCCATTAGTCAGTTGGTGTTGAATTAGTCCGAAAAGGTGGCATTTATTATAGCCAACGAGGTTAAATAGATAAAAGAGTGCTCAACACATGTTAATTTTTGTCCCCTGTTGATTTGCGCCATGTTATAGGCCTACCCATAATAAACCCGCTTTTCGCCCTAGTGATAAAAATTACTATTTATACAGGGCTTTTCCCACAGTTTAAATAACAACATACCGTACCTAACACTTATATTTTATTTGGAATTAATTAGTAACAGCGTGGCAGAAAAACATGGGGAAGAGGCCAACGGTCTGAAAATCGGCGGATCGGCGCACCTCGACCCTGCCCCTACGAGGGTAGACGGTATTCCGCTGTGGAATGCCCTGACCATCGGCGCACCTCGACATCTCCCGAGTTATGTGAACGGGGTTTTATGAGGTTTCAAAGTTGTAAATAATAAGTTTTTGGCATTTTTGGACCTCGTTTTTCGAAATTCAACAATTTAACTGAAACCATTTAAAGGAGCTTAGATAAAAAAACATCATTTGTTTTATCATGATGCAAAATTAGACTTTTTATCGTAAAAAATATTAACTATAAAGTTGTATTTTCGAGGTTATATTTACAAAGTAAGTTATATGCAGTGTTTACGTTTTCTGTTTTTTACAAACAATGCTCTCTATAACGTTTGAATCTCAAAATTATGCTCCTCAACATTAAATTAATAATAGCCTACACTTAGCAAACAGCTGACTTTTCAGACCTAGGACCTAAAAATATTCTCCAGATGACTTTTCAATCTTATGACAAAAAAGAATCGGTTTTGGTACTATTAGAAGACCAAAAAACTGTCTGATTTCGTGCAGAATGATAAAAACAATTTTAGTATATTGAATTTTAGCTTGGCTTAACAGGTTATGGAGAAAATTCAAAAATAGGGTTTTCATTGTATTTTTATGGCCAGTCAACATAATCCTTAAATAAAAGTAAAGTAAATTTGGTGGTGATGCTATCAGTGTTTCAAGGGCCGTTCTTACCTTAATAAGGCTGTCCCTACTCATTTCTTTCTATATGCGTTGTTTTTAGATTCATGCGCTCATCTCTAACAATGCAATAAATAACTTTTAATTTGTATCAAATAATGATTCTAATAGTATAAAAATATTTACATTTTCCTATCAAAATATAACAATTATTTTCAGCTTCCAGTACTAAAATTTTAGCTTGCAATAGAATCTAAAATGTTTACTTTGTGTTACTTTTCGTAAAAGTTTTTTTTTTTTATCATTTTGCTCGAAATTAATATGTTTTTTGTTCTCTAAATAGTATCAAAACCGTGTCTTTTTTGCCTAGGGCTGAAAAATCAGCTGGAATATTTTTAGGTCCTAGTAGGATTGAAAAGACGGCTGTTTTCTAGGTGTATTATTATTCATTTATTAATTTCGATTTGGACAATTTTAAAATCCAAACGTTATAAAGACCATTGTTTTTAAATAACATAAATGTAAACACTGCATGTTACTTACTTTGTAAATATAACCTCGAAAATACAACTTTATAGTTAATATTTTTAACGATAAAAAGTCTAATTCCGCATCATAATAAAAAACTTTTTAGCACTCGGAGCACAAGTGTTTTTTTTATGCTTAATCGTTTTTAAAAACCAAAAAGACATACATTTGCTCCTAGTGATGAAAACTACAATTATTATTGTTTCCCACATTCGTTAACGAGGTAAATTTTTGGAGTATCTATCATCTTATTTCTATAAGGGTTTCGTCTGTTACGTCCCTTTTTCTCAAGACCTACTAAACAGATTTTTCAAATTGAGGTGTCATTTTAAAGCTTAGGATATACTGCAGTGACGGATCAATAAAAAAGTTCATATTGTTTCGGGGTTCACTCCCCTTGCCTTTGGTTTATTTCTAGAGGGCGTTTTTAAATGTTGACCAACTTTTATTGCCCGCTCTTTAATGTGAATTGTAATTTAACAGCTGATTACCTTCAGATGAATTTTAAAAGCCAGATAGTAAACAAAAATAGATAACTTTCACTTCATAATCAACATTCACGTACTCTAGGTGAGTTTCACTCATACAGCGCAATTTAAATGCGCAATTTGCGCACGGGCCAACTCGTCATATTTTATTAAGATATTATTAATTAACCAACACACATTACAATGGTTGACATCAACGAGATTAAATAGATATAGAGTGCTCACCAGATAGGGAAAAGTGTCCCTTTTTGACTGGCGCCATGTTACCCATGATTCCCGCCGTTTCCTTAATAACCAAGTCCTTTGTTTACATTTTTCCAACAGTAATTTACCATTTTATCCACACTTATCCGATGTTTCTATGGTAACCAACTTCAATAGCCTGTTCACAGACCATCAAATCAAACTAATTTAAAAACAAACAACATTAAACATATGTTTTAAAAATATCATCAGTAATTTTTGAAGCTTGTGGCAACCGATCAGAATTGCTAAAACTAGTAACCAAGGAAACGAGAGTAAAGTGTGGGATGGTTGCCAAGGAAACAGCGGGAATCATGGGTAAAATGTCGCAAATCAAAAAGGGACACAAAATTAACATGTGATGAGCACTCTATATCTATTTAATCTCGTTGGCTCCATGTATGAAACAAACATTGCTATCATTTATTGAGTACGTAATATTATTTTTACTATAAAACCATATAAAACCTTATTAAAATTTATACAACCAATTTTTTATCTCTTTAAAGGGAGACACTAAAAATTTGCCGTTATAAAATAATGAACGCTTTTATTACAGTTGTTCTCAGTACAAACTGATTTTCAGAAACTCTCCAATTCATTTTACTCTTTAGCATACTTTTTTCTGCAGACCTAAAAGCAAGAGTGTAAAAGGGATAAGCGAAACATGAGACTAACTACTTGTTCACTGTCCTGGTTTCTAATTTTGAAGTCCAGACTACAGCAAGTGCCATGTTCTGTTGGCCATTGCTGTATCGACTAACCATAAGAATCGTGTTCCTCTAGATACAGTACTTAACTTGGCATTTATTTATGAAAGGTTTATTGTCGTCCACCAAAACGTGAGTAAGAGTAAGAAGAAAAGCTCATACAACACAACGTTTGAGATGGATTATAGGTTAAGCCAACGACGTCGACCTATTCAGGTTATGAACGCAAGTAAACTTCTTGAAGAACGGTTTGTAGTCAGTCAAGTAACCCTGTCGTGTAGGTACGAGGGGAGCTTAACTGGTAAACTATACGTTCGTCTATGAGTAGTGGGGAATGGGGGCTTCTGGGCCAGTTCAAGGTCACCCGAGCGATGACGTCATCGATGACGTCATCGAGGTCAATGACCTCATCGATGACGTCATCGATTGCATCATTGATGACGTCATCACCAATGACGTCACATCCATGACGTCACACCCATGACGTCACAGAAATGACGTGCTGATGACGTCATCACCCCTTACGTCACCAAGATGACGTCATCGATGTCACAAAAGGTCAAGGTCACGCTGATACCTAAAATTTTTCGGCACTTTTGCTGTTTCTCGCACTACGCTCCGAGTTTCAGTCACAGTTACCATGACCTTGACGACTTGGAGCGAATTTGCGATGAGAAACAGCAAAAGTGCCGAGGAAATTTGAAGTTTGCAACGTTACGGCAAAAGTGCCGAAAAATTTTAGGTTTCAGCGTGACCTTGACCTTTTGTGACATCGATGATGTCATCTTGGTGACGTAAGGGGTGATGACGTCATCGGCACGTCATTTCTGTGACGTCATGGGTGTGACGTCATGGATGTGACGTCATTGGTGATGACGTCATCAATGATGCAATCGATGACGTCATCGATGAGGTCATTGACCTCGATGACGTCATCGATGACGTCATCGCTCGGGTGACCTTGAACTGGCCCAGAAGCCCCCATTCCCCACTACTACTATGCAACCGAACAAGTGACAATATAATATTTTGGGCAACTTGACTCTTATTGCAATAACACTCAACTATAAATATTCGTACATTATGTTAGAAAATTATTTTGGTGCCTGCTAAGTTGGGGTACCTTCTTTAGTTCTTTTTCAGCCTAGTTCACCTCAAGAATGTACTTTATCTGATCTGAAATCTTACGTAAAATCGTTAGTAGGGAATAAAATTATCTACAGAATTTTTTAATTGAGGTTTTGGCCTATCTTTGACCGCTTTCGCACTAAATAACTTTAGCGGAAGTTTGATTTTCAATGTCACATGTGCCACGAGTTGTTTAATTTCTCCCAGAATTCAAAACACAAACAACCATATATACTCGACTGAAAGCGCATGACACCAAAACTAAAAATAAAAATCTAAGATGTCCTCCCAACCTCCACATTGTTGTCCGCCCCACGCATCCTCACGTGATACATAGAAGAGTATCATCAATGGTTGAAATTGGAATAAAATGACCTCCTAAAAGACTATATCATTTAACCCAATAAGAATCGTAGGAATGCCACGAAGACTAGCTGCGCCGAATTTTATCTAAAATTTAAACATGCATTGACACCAAACAAAATATAGCGCAAACCGTGAGGACTGGACTAATCCCCCGGCAGTCAATGAATATTTTTCAGATACTGCACTAATGTTTGGGAACGAAGAAACCCCAGAGCATCGTGGCACATTTTGAATGCAATTGCTCCCCTGAAGGTTCGCCGTGTCGCCGCCAGAGCGCTCGCGTCTTAGTCCAGGCTCTGAGCAGGTTGAGCATGCACGAAAGTCTAACACAATTTGACTTTGGATTATTGTTGAGGACATTTAGTAGATGTAAAAAACCGATGTTGCCACATTTCCAGAATGGGCACAACACGGGGGACGGCCTCTAGAGGAAGTCGCAGAGGAAACTGTATTGGCCTATGTCATGTTGTATATCATTTTAAAGGTCTTTGAATGTAGATTCGAATGCCACAAACCCGATCTCCAAAAGTTGAATATAACGCGAGTTATTGCGTTTTGAAATTTCGGCAAAATGCTTTTTATGCAAAGTTTGACTGCCTGCCATTTCTGACTCGAGCGTTAGTTTAAGGTCGGCTTTGCGGCATTGCTTTCTGTTAAACATGATCCTAAAGCTCACGTTAAATATTTCATAAAATATTCCATGGGTTGTCCCCAATCGGGCTGAAAATCATAATGTAAACATAATATTTCGACAGCAATTAAAGACGGCAAATGAAGACTTAAAATAAAACATTAAACTTGATTTTCAGGATCCTTATAAAGAGGAGATAGATAGAATTTAAATAAATTTGAAAACAATGTTGCCAACTCGACATCAAATGAACGTCTGAGCCAGAAATGGCAGGCAGTCAAATTTTACATGAAAGGATTTTACCGAAATTTCAAAACGCAATAACACGAGTTATATACGACCTTTAGAGATCGGGTTTGTGGCATTTGAATCTACATTCAAAGACCTTTAAAATGATATATAACATGACATAGGCCAATGCAGTTTCCCTCTACGACTTCCTCTAGAGGCCGTCCCCCATGTTGTGCCCACTCTGGAAATGTGGCAACATCGATTTTTTACATCTACTAAATGTTCCCAACAATAATCAAAAGTCAAATTTCGTTAGACTTTTAGTGCATACTCAACCTGTTCAGAGCCTGGACTATCTCGCTAGTTCCCGTAGTTGCCGCCGCTTCCACCAGGCTGCAGCAATGGTTACAGTTAGTAATTTTACTGTCTTTTCCTGAACATTTGTTGAGTATAAATTGTTGTTGTATTGAACCACTGATTGGATATGTAACACGTTGGTTTATATCGATATTTATCAGCAGACCTTTGTTCCGCTTAATAGGGCATTAAAATGTTCATAAGTGCAACGACGACATTTGAAATGCATGGGACCAGTGACAATCGATATTCATCGTGGCCAAAAACACCACATTTTAAATATAATTAAAAAAAGGGACACCAGATAAATAACATAATCTGATACTTCTGATAATCTGATGTAGCTGCCTTTAAAATAGCTTTTTGTGTTACTAATAGTGGACTGATTGTGGTCTTGTACCCTCCTCCCCATGCCAATATACCCCCTTAAAATAAATTGTTTTTTCCTTGGTGTGCGTTTTAATGCACACGCTCTATCTCTCACACACACACACACACACGCACACAAAATACTTCCGCACACAATGCAATCATGGCGGATGCAATCAGTTAAGTTACTATTTTAAAAATTTTCCCTTTCTATTTTAAAATATGATCGTTAACCCTTTAATTCTCAGAAGAAACCTTTGATTTTCATAGAATTTGGTATATAATAACAATTACAAAGTTTGAAAACCATCATGGTTGGATCATGCAAATGATTTTCGAACTTATAATCCCTCTAGGGACTACTGGACCCTCCCGTTATTTGCTTTAAAACAGTTGTCACGCATCTTTTTTGAATGATATCAATGAAATATAGAAACCCCATTTTGAGTCATTTTGTAACTGCAATATTTAAATAAACTGATGCGTAGCCGCAATGAGTATTAACTATCAATTATCATGATAATTGATCAACTTGGTACTAGTCTTTAAAATAATTTACCACCTTTTAGAGATCATTGAAAATACTGTACACATAATATTTCTGAGCATTCCTACATAGAAGATTATCACTAATAAATTAAAATTGAAATTGGACCTCCTACATGGATTAAACCATTTCATCCAATAATAATACCTCTTCTAAATACTATAAATCTTCTACCCTAAGAAATTTCAGTTCAAAAAATCTTCCGCCACATTTTGAACGTAGTCTGCTTGTTTGAAGGTTCGCCGTGTCGCCGCTAGAGCGCTCCCGTCGTCTCGCCTGTTCCCGTAGTTGCCGCCGCTTCCTCCAGGCTGCAGCACTAGAATCCACTCCTACATTTCGCTGCATTTTTTATATTGATTATATTAAAAAGTAATCACGTAGTAATAGTAATGTTTTTTAAACAACCTCTGTTTATAAAACGCTTTTTATTCAAATTCCTCAATAATTTTTAAACAGTATTAATTTAAAAGAGTGGTAAAGGAATACGTTCTCGTATTTCCCATTACAACCCTGGAATTATAATTTCTCTGATCGCGTGAAGCTCGATGGTGTTAAAGTGATTTATTTAGTAATATTTAAGATTTATCTGCAAGGTCTCTGGTCGTTGACTTACTTAGTCTCGACTAGCTGACCTCATTTACATACATCACTCTTCGTAATTACAACTGATTAGGAAATTTTTTACTGGTGAGAAAATTAAATTACGACAAGAAGAAATAACGGGACCCAAAGGTAGAATAAAGGTCGAAGGATGTGTTAGTTTTCGTCTTACGACCTTACTAATTTCAATGCAAGGTTCATTAGTAGTGTCCTTTCTCCTCAAAACTTTTTTTAACTTATCTGTAGGAATGATAATGATATTATAAGATAGATATTAAGTTCGTTGTATGTAGTTTTTACGAAGCCTATAAAATTTGATGCCGTAAAATTTAAATTGGTCTAGTCCAGTACTGGCATTAATAATTAATTAAAATGAATTCGTTTTCTCGATAGCAGCTTTAAAACTAATCACCTGCCTGTGAAAATGCCAAAAATCACAAATTAACGGTTGAGGCAAAAATCACACATACATTTACTGAGGTTTATTTATTTTCAGTTTTTACCACGTAAGGGTCATTTTATGGTAAGTTTTACTAATGACTAACTCAGGAAATTTCATTATTTTACATAAAATGTCACAGTAGCCAATTTTTCAAATGTTTGACGTGGTGGTTGTAATGTTATTGAAAAAGTCTGTCTTGTCGCACATTTACTCTGTAAATTGGCAGAATTTGAATAGGAGAGTGGTTAAGAAATGCTTTGTCTACTTTCAAATAACAAAAGTTGTAATTATAATTTAACTGATTTCAATTATTTCTCACTACTCACAAAAATCTTATGTTACTAAGTAATATACTCACGGAATTACCTGGAACTGAAAGCCTTAGATTCATTGACATTACTAAGCCTCGACTTTGATGTTAATAATTTACGTTAGCAGTGGAAGATCCAGAGGTTGGTGGGGGGAGGGGTGTTGCGGGGGGGGGGCGATCGCCCCCCCCCACAAGTCTAAACAAATATTCATTTATACTTCGCCATTTTACTTTTTACTTGCAAATTTAGGTAAGCAGATGATTGAAATTTTATTTTTATTTCACTATACAGTTTTTTAATTTGTTGAATTCCACCATTAAATGTTGTTCAAACAACAAACGAGAACGTCAAAATTCAAATAATAAAACAAACATATTCTTATTATGGTTTTAACATGAGTGTCTCCAGTTCAAACTGTAGTGTTGGTAGTGTCAGATGTAGGTGCCATATTTGTCTTTCATGTAGGTACTGTACTTTACTAAAACTCAAAAAACATCTAGATATTAAAAATTTGCCCTGGAAGACCTTGTTAAGTGTTTAAAATAATAATTTGAATACTTATAAAGTATAAATAGATAATAACTAATCCTTAATTATAACGTAATTTAACGACTCCGTGGTGGAGAATAAAATCTTGAAATAGCTTGATGGCATTATCTTACTGTATATTAACAAGACGCAAAACGGCACCGAACCTGGTAGACGCGGCACTATACCGTTAGAACTGTAAATAACTGAAGACATGCCTACTTATAACCACAGTCACACCAGTTTGGGGTTTGGGCTAGTAGTTGTAATTATTACGTTATTAACATAAGTCATTTTATTACTGCCCCCTCTCTTCTTCTTCACCTTTCACCTTTCAAGAATCTTTTTGTAACTCAATGTAGCCACAATAAGTCAGGTAGGCCTTTTTTTGTATGTTGTAAGATAGCCTAGTTACAGAGACTCTATAAACCGTCTAAAAATTGGGTTTCGAAGGTCAGAGGATTATCTATAATTTGATATTCTAATTGCCACTTTTCTACATTAGGTTAATTTTTTTCTTACCTCAAGGGCTATAATTTCTTTTAAAATCCATTTTTAAATCGATATGTTTTAATGATAGACAAAATTAAGTATTCATTCATGACGAGTGTCTCAAGGCTGTAGAGAATGTTTTGGAAGCTGATCGATGGTCTCTGCAAACGAAATTGCTAATAAAGTACTGGTAACCCACCAAGGCCTACATTATTGTAAGATTAGGGGCTTTTACCCCTATAGTGTTTACTTAATAGTTTATATTCATAAATCAAAGTGATCAACTTTCGGTATACTACTAAATGAATAAATGAAGCGCAACGTTAATAGAAATTAATTAGGTGTTAATTCTCAAATTAACTTTACTAGAAAGCAACTGTGATTAATCTTGGCAATGGGAAAAATCCCCATCCAGATACGGTATTTCACTGTACAAATTTTTATTCCGTAAGCCGACAGGACGATTCTTCTACAGTAACAGTGAAGGCCTAGATAGAACATGGTGTATTGTATCGGGTTTTATCTATATCTTTTGTTATAAACACTTCTGGAAGGTAACTTTTCTTACTGGTAACATTTCTACACGGTAACAATTGATAATAATACTGTTTAGGTTAGGTTAGGATCAGTTACAGTGAACGAGAGTCGCCTGCCATGCGGATTGCGAGATCTGTCTCAAAGGTAACTGTATCGGTCAGAAAAGTTACCTGATAGAGGCGACCCTATTTTGATTAGAGAGCGACTTGTTATTTGGAACTCTCTTCTATGGGCTGGTTTCAAATATTAATTGAAAACTAATAGTCAATCAATAACACTGTTCCACATTGTGTAAACTTATAAACAAACTTGACTTTAACTTACTCAATAATTATGAAGATAAAAGGTTGACTATATATTCATCAAAATCTATTTTTTTAAATCGACCACTTAAAAAGAGTGAATGTAAGGATGTTCGTATACTATCAACACCAATAAACTTCGTATATAAAACATTTTATTACATGAACAACACAAAATCTTATATAATAACCACAGGTAACAAAGCTTTAATGTAACAAATGTATAGGTAGTTAAAATATAGTTGTACATGGAACTAACAAAACTATATTGATCTGTTGAAACAAAAACGTGCAATATACTGAGTGCAGTTCGACATTAAAACAATATTTACGTTTTATTGTTATTTAATTTTTTACGTCTAATATAAAACCGTCTTTATTGCATCATTACTATTTTAATTTGCATCATACAAATATTTACACAAGATAACAAATAATACATAAATTTATTTAATACATTTTTACATTAAATAATAAAAGAAGGAATGTTATTAATATAGTATTATAGTTTGTCGAATATGTATCGTAAAAAATCTTAAAAATCTGAACTAAATTCACGTAAAGGCTCCGATGAAAAATTTCATTAAGTATTGAAATGTTAATTGTATACAATTATATTTATTCACAATAAATTAAAAGAGGTTTTAAATTATAAAAATTATTTTTAAATTGTAGTTGAACGATGAAGTCAAGGCGAGGCTGTAAATAATACCTAAAATTCCAAAATTTGTATACAGTACTGGGCAGAAGTAAAGCTAGAAATTTAGTCTGGTTATGAGGTTAGGAGGAGAACAATTGACAAATCTAACTTCTCTAGTTTATTCACAAAGTCAATTAACAGTAACCTCAGCCTCAGTTAAATCAGCAAACACCTTTGGTTGAGCAACAATTTTATGTTTTTAATCACAACACTGTCTATTTCCCATAATAGAAAAGTAAAACGGTCAAGACCAATTTTTTTATCACGCTTTCGATTGTTGACAAGTAAAAAACTTAACAAAGAACCAATCTCTCAAAATAAACGGTAAATTTAATTTAGACTTTGGTACATTTTACCCTAAAACAATCGGAAAAAATCAAAAAAATATAAAAAAGAGATTTGGGCAAGTTTTTGACATTGCTCTTATTGGATCATGATTTGATTGTTTTATACTCTAGGAAAAAGTATAGCTGATCCTTTAGTTAACATTTGACAGATGCTCAAAGGACGCAGGACTCCGACAGGACGCATCGCTCCGCAGGTCACAGGAACGGCTCGGTCCAGTACCTGACGATGTTGCCGCTAGGGGCGCTGGCGGCGTTGCACCTGTCCACCACTGCCGCCGCCTTCACCCTGCTCCTGTGTTTCACGTCCTTCGGCTTCAGAACGCTCTTGTGGTTGCTGAACAGCCTGCTCGGTGTCACAATCGACTTCTGGCTCAGCCCCGTCGCCTCCAGGAAGTTCTCGTAGCTCACCTTGGACTCCAGGACGGCCGAGGGGTTCACCCTCGTCTCCGCGCCGTCACCCTCCGGTCGGCCGTCCCCGCAGAGGGTGTCCATGTCACACTCGTCCAGCCGGAACTCTTCAAAGTTCTTCTGAAGATTGTCAGAGTTGTCTTCTGTTTTGGTTTCTTCTTTGGGCTTGGAAACGATCTCTTCGAATCTCCTCACGATCTGAGATACACTCGGGATGTTTTCTTCTCGCTCTCTTCTCCCGGCTCGATGGCATCGCCGCTGTTCAACAGAGAAGAAACGGGAGATGCCACTTTAATGCATGATTTAGGAGATGTTATCTTCTTCACTGGTGACTGTTTTGGCGGCGTTCGAGGTGGTTCTTCTGTTTTTGGTTGAGGTGACTTTTTTGGTGATGATTTCTGCTCAATTGGTTTGTCTGATTGCGCATTAGGGGACGTTGGAAGAACCGGTTTAGGCGGGGGTTTATGGGTTGGGTGAGATATCACAGGTGCGTATAAATTCTCCCTCGATTGGCTGGCGGGCTTAGATTTATTCAGTGTCGGTGGTAGCTCGACGCAACTTTTTATTCTTCTCCCTTGTAACCGCTGGAGCAACTCATCGTCAATAGCTGAGTTTGAGATGACATACAATTCACTATCAGGAGAAGGGTTTGGAAGGGATGATCGTTTCTTCAACATTTCAATGGGATCCGAATCATCGCCTTTCAAGGCGGGGAGCAAGGAATTCAGCAGAGTTTTCTGGTCTAATGATTTGCTAAGGACTAACCTTTGAGGTTTAGGAGGCAAGGCCGGTGGCATTATTTTTACTTGTAGGTTCTCTTTAGGTAGTGATAATTTCTTAGGAGTCGGCATTTTGATTATAGATTTATAATGGTCCTCTTCAAACTCGTTTTCCGTCGTTTCTTTTATCGCTTGCTCTATAACAGTATGATTCGTCACACTTTCAAGCGGCGGGTAAACCTTTTTCAAAGGACTGTGTTGTACGATTATCTGATCATTTAGTAACGTTAGATTCTCTGTGCTTTTGGTTAGTTTTTTGTTGTTAAGTTTTGCCTCGGCTTCCTTCTTCTTCTCTTGCTCTTTCAGTCGAAGAGCTCGCTGCTCCTCGAGGAACTCCTCCTGGTCGCGCAGCAGTATTTGGTTGACGCAGTTCAGGACAGGGTTGTCCTCGTACTCGTTCCTCCCCGAGATCCTCACCTCCTGCAGCAGCGTGCTCGGCGACGGCTTGGCTTCGCTCTCCTGATGCACAATCACCTGCAGGATCTCGTCCTTCCTGTCCTCACAAGGATTACGTCTCGACGGCGAGTTGCACGTCGAAGGTATACTTAATAAACTTTCCTCCTTCACCGGACTCAGAACGTTCTTCTGCGGAGGATAATGTTCCATGTGAACCTTGACTTCAAGCTTCTTCAAATTACCGTGCTCTTGACTCCTACAAGAACCGAGCTCAGGATGAAAATTATTGAAAATTCTCGCCGAACTCTCAACACAATTCCCTCCAGGACTCTCGGCCGGAGCGTCGAGTTCCTTGCAAAGGTCGCTGTGTTCGTGGTCGCCGTTGCACGACTGCGTGCTCAGGTTGGACAAGAGGGACTCCGGTTGGCTCCCCAGCTCGTAGAAGCTGAGCTGCAGTGAATCCAGGTTGCTCTGCGAGTCCTCGTTGTCCGTGGTGGTCGGTGTCGTGGACTTCTCCCTCCTCACGTGGGATATCCCCAGGGAGCTGATCAGATCCGGCTTGACGTCACAGTCGTACTGGAACGCAGGTAGTGTCGTCGTCTGCTCCGCCTGGTGCTGAGATCTCGCGGCTGGGTCCAGCGCCTTCCGCAGCCGCGCTATCTCCTGCTGCTGCGCCCGGATGACCGCGTCGCGCTCGCCCAGCAGCGACCGGATGTTGCGCTGCTCCCGCCGCAGCCGCGCCTCCAGCATCATGAGGGCGCGCGTCACGTGACTCAGCTGCTGGTCGCGCAGAGTGCGCCACGAGCGCGCCTCCTGCTCCTTCTGCTCGAGTTTGCGGTGCAGCGCAGAGTCCACGAGCCGCCACCGCGCCGTCTGCGACCGCAGCGCCTGCCGGGCCGCCTCCAGCTCGCGGCGGAGAGACACGGGGTCGCTCTCCACCTGGAACACAACACAGCGGACTGTCAACACTGCCAAATGAACAACTGCATTTCTATACAATACCATCAATTACAAAGCTCCGCCTCTAATAAAATGTTATAGTGTTGGAAAATCAATGTCTGATACTTTTACTTTATATTTTCCTCTCAGCTAGTTATACTGTAACCAATACTGTAATAAACAAAACGTAGGCGAGAAGAGGGGAGGGATCACATAAAAATATTTCTAAGTAAAAATAGTTTTAAAAACAATGCAGAGTAAACCCCTTTAATGAATTGAAAAGTAACAGTGCAGTAATCTCAGGAGGATGCATGAAACGGACATAATAATATAATACATTAGATTTTAAATGTTGATTTGGTTCAGAACGAAAATAATTTTCTTGTCTAAAAAACAAAAAACAAAAACAAACAAACTTAAACCACGCAGAAACTTTATCTGTCACCTGGTTCAGCATGGAGCTAAAAATTCCCTGGGTTCCGTTGGTGTTTCGTAAATCAATAATTTTGTCAGTACAAATTTGTTATACTAGTATAAGTGTTGCTCGAAATCGAGCAATTTATTTTAATACAATACAGATGTTACTTTTAGCTCTAAATCAATGACATCCAACCAATCCAATATTGTGAATATCTTTAATCATTAAAACCACACGTATTTACAGCTGATTATTAACAGATGTTTAAAATGCTTTATTCAATCCCAATGTTATTTAAATGGGGAATTTTACTTTATAATTCACCAAATGACGGTCCAGAATCTTCTTAAAGTATAATTTTTAATTGTCTCCCTTATAGAAAAAAGAAAGAGTTGAGTTGTTGAGTTGTAATGAGGCTGGAGTAGTTGCAATGAGTCTGAAGCGCTCTTCATTACAACAAAGCGCCTTCATTTCAGCGTCAGTTACCCGCAATACACCAACGCTCGCCAAATCGCGGCTGATGACTGCAGGCGTTCCAATCAAACCAGAAATTCATCGAAATACAGCAACCAGAAAATTAGGAAATACTTAGTTGCTGGTAGGTGGGAGTTTTGTGAGGTTAAGGAAGAATTTAATCCGACGTTTATTTAAAACTATCTACCAGTGAATATGAAGAAGATGAATATAAATAAACTATAAATGCAGGAAGTATTGCATAATTTGTAACACATCATAAAAAACGCGATGAAAAAAATGCTGTCATTGAAGGATCAAATCAAAAAATATTTCAAAGAAAACACTTTAATTTTTTTGGGGGGGGGGGGATTTCCAAAGAAAAATAATTTTTGATTGCTATTAATATCTAACTTAAAATGAAAACATAAAACAAAATAATTGAACAAATAAACACGTATTCTTCAATCCTCCAACAAGGTTAGTCAAATTATAGAGTGGTACATATAAGAAGGGTTGATGCGGCCATGATGGTTGCCATTTTACCCACACTGACCCCTTGTTTTCATGGTAACCATAGTCTTTTGTTTGCAGTAGACTATCTAGTGTCTGACAATTACTTATATTTACCCAACGTGTCAATGATGACAAATTTTTATCTTTGCAAGTGTAACTTGATCACAGTGCTTGAAATAACAATTAATTGTATTTAACAAAATGAGAACAAAATCAAAATCCGATATTTTGCATGCATAATCTTTGATTTTTAAAGCGGCCTATCACAAGTCGCTAAACTGGCGACAAGGGTAATATGGTTAAGTGTGGGTGGTTACTGTTACCATGGAAACAAGAAGATGGCGTGGGTAAAATGGCAACCACCATATGAGAAATACTGGATTGGAATGTGTCTATCGCTTCGTTCTGTGTGTAAAGTTTAACCTATTAGAATTCAACCAACAGATCAAGAAAAGTATTTACAAACAAGCGCAAGGTACACTTGGAGGGTATGTATAAAAATTTAGGTACAGAGCTTAAAACAGTCTCAAGAAGTCTTTAGCAAAGAGCGTTGAAATCGGAAGGGTAATTTAATTTTTGTAAAAGTATGAATACATATGTTTGTAGCATTTTTTTTTTTTTTTAATCGAGTACAAGGCTGATATTGACATAATACTAGCGAACGTTAAGACATTTTATGATTGTTGTTATGGAGGAGACGAACAACAACACCCGGGTGCCCCAGCACAGTGCCTGCGTACAAATGCTCACCGCTTTCGAGCTGCAGTGGTGGCAGCATTGTTTCTGTGCTGGAAGTTTGGCAACACTGCGATCCGGACCGGTTCAAGACGCTTGCATAAATGCTTTTTGGTTCTTTTATCATGACCGCTCTTCTCCAAATTATACGAATACTGGCGATTATTGTTTGTAATTACGAAAATGAATGTATTGTTTCGAGTGAAATAGTATATTTCGCCACAAGGGCCGAAAGTGGCGTTTTGCGGGCCCCGAGATCGTGTTTCAAGTTCGAGACGAAGTCGAGAACTTGAAACGATCGAGGGTTGGCAAAACGCTTTCGGCCCGAGTTACGAACGATATTTTTCATCACACTACACAATTCAATAAATTCTAAACAAGTGAAAACATTACTTTTTCGTTCATAACAAACAAAACATAACATCAACTAACCTAGCGAGATGTACTGCTTGAGTTTCCGGTTGCTAGGCAACCAATTCATTTCATTGTTGCAGTCACATGTTTTTGTGATACAACGTGTTGTGAATGTTTTTATGTAAGGTCTAGACCAGCTGATTTTGCAGGCCTAGGCCGGAAAATTTTGCCGGCCTAGGCCGGCAAAACAGGTGTTTCGACGGTAGAAACGAGGGTTGAAAACAGGTGATATCGATGTAGTGTGATGAAATAGTATATTTCGCCACAAGGGCCGAAAGTGGCGTTTTGCCGGCCCCGAGATCGTGTTTCAAGTTCGAGACGAAGTCGAGAACTTGAAACGATCGAGGGTTGGCAAAACGCATTCGGCCCGAGTTACGAACGATATTTTTCATCACACTACACAATGCAACAAATATTATACTAATGAAAAAATATTTTATTCAGAGCCAAACAACTAAGCCAAGCATAACTACTAACCTAATCCAGCGGGATGCAATGTGTTTCCGGTTGCTAGGCAACCAATTCATTTCATTGTTTGTTGCAGTCACATGTTTTTGTGATACAACGTGTTATGAATGTTTTTATATAATGTCTAGGCCAGCTGATTTTGCAGGCCTAGGCCGGAAAATTTTGCCGGCCTAGGCGGCAAAACAGGTGTTTCGACGGTAGAAACGAGGGTCGAAAACAGGTGATATCGATGTAGTGTGATGAAAAATAAATAAATAAATAAAACGCCCAATGTCAAAACAACATTTTACTCTGTTTAATAAAATTACGTGAAAGAACATTCTAGGTGCAAAATGTTACAGAAATTTGTTTTTGTTTTAAAAACTATAACTAGGTAAAATTCGTTTTTTTAAAAACAAAAGTTCTCACTTAATAAATTTGCAATGCTTTTAAAACTTTATGGTGACTTTCATAAAATAGTGACTTTTATTCATATTCATCCCAAATATTGTAACTAATGTTGCATGTAACCTAGCGAAATCCGGCATCAAGGCAGGTTTTAATAAAATGTCAAATATTCATATTTCATTGGTTGTCATTATAACCATGAAACTTTATTTTCTACATGTAAAAAAATAAAATTGGGAAAGATTTAGCCTATAACATATAGGCGTAGTTAGTTGTATTAATAACAAAGAGAATGGTAAACTGCACTATAAAATGACATGACATGGCTATTGCCATACTATTCTTCTAAAAACAAAGTAGGTCAATTTACAGCTGGCAGTACAATATTTAAATTGAATTATTCGTATTAAGATTTAACGAAAACTATTAAACCTACATAATAATTAACAAAAAATCTCAAAACTCCACCCGTCAAACTTGAAGGTTATATGTTAACTTTTATTTTAATGGTTTTACCTATATTTCATAAAAGCCTCCATTAATTTTTGAATTTCGGATTGAATCTGTGTAGGCCTACTGTATGATGAAATAGGTCTAAAATTGATGTTTACAAAAAATAACTTAAAACTCGCAATGGTATTAGATTTTAACTACAGTATTAGAGGTGGGAAAAAATAACAATAAGTGAAATTGGCTAGAAAACGCTTTTTTACAAAGACGGGATGGTTTCAGTTTTCACTGAAATTATAGGGCCTACGAAATAAATCAACATTAAATAAAAAGTGAAATGAAAAATACAAAAATATTTTTAAAAAATATTAAAAAGACTAGTTTCAATTACCGTACAATGTTTTATTATTATTTCTTTTGGAATTCATAGCCGATTATGAGGAATGCGTGGCGTCGGTGAGTTGGGAGCTGGGAGCAGGTGAGAGGATGTCAGTAGGTTGGGTCGGGGCTGGAGGCGACGAATTCCTGAGCGACAACCATCACTAGGCTGCCGCCAGACCACAAGACACGCACGGTGCAGGGGAACGGGGGAAACGGAAACGAACCCCTCGTGGCAGCAGACCTGCGAGGCACCATCACTTGGCTGCCGCCAGACCACAAGACACGCACGGTGCAGGGGAACGGGGGAAACGGAAACGAACCCCTCGTGGCAGCAGACCAGCGAGGCACCATCACTTGGCTGCCGCCAGACCACAAGACACGCACGGTGCAGGGGAATGGAGGAAACGGAAACGAAGCCCTCGTGCCAGCAGACCTGCAAGGCACCATCACTTGGCTGCCGCCAGACAATTAATTTTCACATTCATACTATCCATGTTGGCAATCCAAAATATTAGATTTTTTAAGATTACTGATAAAGGAATTTAAAGTTATTCTTGGTGACCTGAACGCTCGGTTTGGAAGGTCGCGAAGTTATAAATATCAAACAATTACACCTAACAAATTTAGATTTTTTTTATTCTGATGGTGATTTTAGTTGTTTCCGTCCTGAAAATGCTGTACTAAGTAATCTATGCACTTGTAAATAACACAAAAACATTGTTTGTCATCACCTAAAATGTTTAATTTGTGTTAGATGAAAACTACAAAACCGTGAATGTTTTTCTTGATAAACAACTTGGGTTATACGGATCATAAACCAAATTTCACTGCATGGGCTGTTCAGAAATCGAAAACCGAACTCACAAAGGCAAAAGCCAATTACAGCGTTCCCACAGGGAACGGGTTGTCGGGATTGTACGACTTTATGTCTGAATTTTACCTGCTCCCGTTGGGGCGCAGTAAAAATATTTTCGGGGGTACGACATTGTGTCGTCGCCCGCCTCAAGCGGCAGCGACGACACAAAGTCGTACCCTGGCTAATCTCCTCTCTCACTCTCTCTCGGCATGCCTACCTGCATAGCCTGAGGTGTAGGCTTTGCTTTGGCGCACAGGTCTGCTCTCTCGGCGTCGGCGGACACCCCACATTGATTATGCTATTTATCTTTCCTTACTGAAATCTTACAATAAAGTAGTTTTTTCGATATAGAAATAGTATAATTCGTTTCAACTACTGGACGCTAAAAGCATAACACTAAAATATAATCAGGGGTTTTCACATAGAGGCAATGTTATTAAATAACATTGACAAAAACTGACTTAATCTGAACTTTTTGTTCTGTATCTGAACAACATCAACTGACTGAAAAAACACTCTTAGGCCAACATATACAGCAAATTCAATTAAGTGTACTAGACATTTATTAAATGTTACCGTTACCTTTATTGATCCCTTTAATACTTCCTCCGTGTCGGTTGTGTTTTTCTGTGTTGGGAAAGCGCCAATCCATTTTATTGCCCTTTTCAGTTTACTCAATTTTTTAAAACTTTACATTTAGTTTTAAAACGTCTAAATTTTACATATTTCTTTTTTGAAGAATACTATGCATTAGTCAAACTCATTCTAACATTCGTAATGATAGATTACGTCATGTATAAATGTTATCAAAGTGTTAAGCAAATTGAAATGGAATCAAAACAATCTTTTTATATAATAAAATAGTGCATTTAAGGGTCTAGAGAGAAACGATGAACGGATCAAGGATATTTTGATATCAATGGATTTCTTATGGTCTCTGAGAGGAAAAATATGGCACCCCTGAGAATATGCCTTAAAACTCTGTAAAATGAATTTTAAACTTTATTTAGACCAATCGAAGACGATATTTTGTCGATTGGTTTACTGCTCCTGGTGATCCATGTCCTACACTAATATTTCATACCACTGCTGATTTAAAAAATAAATTTAGTAAACAAAGCAGACAACTCCAATTCTCCACCATTATTGTCAGACGATAAAAATTTCAACCAAAGATTGTTCAACATTGTAGTTGAACAATCTTAAACAACAATCTTGAACAAAAATAAACACAATTTAATAGTGTTAAAACAGATTTCATTCTAGGTTTAAATAATATTCTAGTATGACCGTTTAAGGGTGGTTTATTACGAACTTTAAGTACCACTTCGTGCTTTCTCTTTTCGAACGCTATTATAAACAGACTAGACTACTAATCGTAAACAAATAAATGTTAATTGATTTATAAAATTATTTATTGCATTATTGTAAGCCCTACTGTTCCTCACTCATCTCACCCAACGATAATATTATGAGATAACATATTATTTCATAGATAAAACAAATTGTTTAAACAAGCATGTGCGGATTACGGAACTGGTGCAGTGACCGGCCAAAAAGAATGCTCTTGATCCGATTGACAAAACTCATATGAAGTAAAAAGGAACAAAATTAAAGTCTAATTAATAATCCAAAATTAGTCTAGTTTTACCTAAAAATATCATGTTTACATGTATTCATTGACTAATACTAATACACACTTTCTCAGCCAATGAGTTTTTTTGTTTGATACCGAAATTTGGAAGGTTCGTTTACGCCGGGCCCTGGTGTCAGCTGGATTTGCAGTGCTGCAAAAACACTTTATAACAATATTAAGACCGTTTCATCCTTGATTGAGAAGATTGGTAATACTGATTTACCAATCATTTTACCTAGTACTTCATGTACGCCACAGAAAATCGCCCCACCGTGAAAAGGTTTCAAACGTGCATGTGCATGAGAAGTCTATTCACGTAAGGGTATATAGTCAAAGATGTAACTAATTTGTTAGACGGTAATGAATTTAGCATATAATTTAAATATGCTTCACTTTAAATCATTATATTTTCCTTGGATGTCTTTGTACCCAAATAAGGGTATGAACACGGAGCGGCGGGTCTCCTATACTCTCCTACTCCGCCAGTGTCCAAGATTATTGGATAATTATTATCCTATTTTATGTAACATTGCACTCCAAAATACAAATACACTTTAAACATGACGTTTCAGGAACTGAAATTTGTACCTTCAGGACAGATGACGTGTACAGAAATAGTTTATGAGTATAATTTACTTGTGTTCCTTAGCAACGACATATTCGCTACGACATAGTAATAATATATTATTCAAATAAACTTTATCACCAAAGATAAATTTTCTTAATCAGAAGTGCAGTGCAGAACCTGACTTTAGTGGTTTTGGTCATCAAACATAAATCAAAATGGCATGTTTTGGAAATTGATATTTTAACCTTCCAAGTGTTGTGGCAATTATTAAATTAATGTCACTTTTTAAAGTTCTACTTTATAACTAGAAACAATTTTACTGGGGTTGAGGATTTTTCTAAACTTATTTTTCGGCCAATATATTGTTAAATTCAAATTTTTTATCTAAATACCCTCTATCTACGCTCTATAGATACCCTTTATCTATAATTTCACTCCTTTCCTACGCGAAGTGTCATTGATCTCTAGCTGTCAGTCCCTCGTTAAACCTCCCCTCTCGGGGTACGACAACATGTCGTCGCCCGCCTCAAGCGGCAGCAACGACATGTTGTCGTACCCCCGCAGAGCAGGTATGGTGCGGCCGCAGGTAAAATTGGCCACGACGACATGTTGTCGCTTTACCGGTTGTCGGACCCCCGGCGGGAGGGGAGGGTGACAGTTTTTTTTTGGGGGGGGGAGGGGAAGATGTGTAATCTTGCCTGACAGGAGGCGGCGCCAGGTCAGGTGTAGGATTTGATGTGCAAATCAAGAGGTACGTCGGTCATCCAGGGAAGTGGGCCAGATCTCTTCTGGAGAGAACATCCAAATCGGTCGGGACCATGAATAATTGTAATTGGCTTCGTTTTGGGTCCGAGAAACGGTCTCGTCGTTCCTGCTGATTTAGAAGAATACCGTAGCCCACACGTAGAACCGATCTGCAGCAAAGACTGCAATTGATCAGTTCACTATCAGTCGTCAGTGTCAGACATTCTCTTTAACAAATGCGGAGACAATTGTAGAACATTCTTTAGGATGGGAGGATTAAAGGTGAGTATAGCCTAATGGTAACGAAACAATATGGAAGTATAGTACTAGAGGGAGCGTCATTAACAATTAAATTACTGGAAATAGTCATAGAAGTTTGTAAAGATTATCCATAATAGAATGTTTTGCTGCAAATGCACATTTCCATACGCATGCCATCTCTTACATAGCCTACATGCCTTAAAACTTAAAAGGGTTGCTTGGCTTAGGGTATAGACCTATATTATTGTTTCGTGACTTTATAGTTGTATTTTACAGCAGCTCTCTATTCTATTTAACGCAGTGTATACCGGTATGTTGTTAAAATTTATTCGACTCAATTTATGTCTTTTATGAGGAGGGAAAACAAACACAAAACCATTTGTTTTGTTAGCCAACTATCGAACCATCGGAAAATACATTCGATGATTTTTAATATGATAATTGCTCTGTTGAAGATGTGTAGTGCCGTTCTGAAGTGAGGGGTTTTCCAGTTTCAGCGACGCTATCGGCGTTCCACCTTGAAAAACTGCTACTCCATCGCCAAACTGCTAAAGTATAGCAATGTCAGTTAACAACAGGGAGCACAACAATGCCTAAACGCCCGCGTATAAGCGCTACTGCAACAGGTAAACCCAAGCAAAGTCCAGCATATACCGAACGAAACATCTTCAATATTAATTTAAGGCTCTTGGAGCTCAACAAGTGTAATACATTGGAAGATCCTCACTGATTTGGGATCTTCAGAAAAATGGAATGTTTTTCAATTTCTTATTTAACTGACAATATCAGACATACTGTACACAAATGACCAGCTATATAGTTTACGAACTTTGAAAACAAGATGAGTAGATTTTTTTCAGATGTTTCGAAGTACAGTAGTCGGTTTAAGATACATTGACGTTTTTTTAGGATCTTGCTAGAATTGCCGCGCAACACTTTCAACCACGGTACTCCCCTCCCCTTCCCCTACCGTTCAGGAATGTCTCACCTCCCGTTTTTCTCCTATCCGATGACGCCCCTGTTTTTTCTCTTCCGTCGCGGACGGTCCGATTCGCACGCCTAAACACTCATTTTTTACCGAAATTCCACAAAGATGACAACGCACATTTCTAAGACGAGACCGTAATCTGCTACAAAAATTATCCGTTCTTCAAGGTAAAATTGATTTTGTCGCATGAACCAGTGTTTTCAAAGTACAAGGGTTGATGAGTGTGAAAAATTTATCACAGAGGATTTTAATCTGTGAGAACAACTGTGAACTATTCTTTGCAGAACCCCAAGTAGCAAACCTACATTTAAACAGTCCGAATCAGTGTTGTTGTGCGTGCTCTATGGTATTCCACAGTCCGCGGTGGCGTGGCCTTATCAGTCGTTGTGGGCCCGCGTTGATCTTATCACTCGGAGCACGTCATGCGGCCGTCTACATTAGCATACATTACGGGACCCCCTGTAGCCTCACGATATTGCACTTTCCACTTGCTACTCTTACTGGAATACCGAAAAATGTATTGTTATAAACCATTTCGACTATGTTTATCGTTAACGTGATGAGGAAAAATACAAACAGAGTGCGCTTACGATGTGAGGAAACAATTTTTTTATGTGGAACTCATTAGTTGTAAACTGAAACATTTTCAGACATACGTGTGCTTTTTAGTTTATTGATAAACCGATAAAAAATTACATATAAAATTGTTTGAGACTTTTAAAGTGAAATTATGTTTTTTGAAGAGTTTAAGATGGTGAACAGCCTCCTAACAACAGCCTAAATTGAGAATCACATCGCGTCTATCTAAAAGTAACACAAAAGGTGTGTGTCTGTCTGTACCAAAGGTGTAGGCTATTTCGTAGAACATTTTGACATCTCCAGGGACAGCTTATTCATTTAGAAAAGCACACATCAGTATCAGTTAAAAACCATCTAGGTTGATTGAGAATCATGCATTTTTTCAAGTTGTGAAGTTGAAAAGTTGTGAAGATCCACAATGATGATGACTAATTCATTTTGAATTTTATTTCGACAATTGGACAACTGATTTACGTAAAACTACAGACTCAAGATTCTCAAATACAGTAAATTGATTTGAGAATGAATGCATACGAAAGTCCTGTTTTCAAAAATTATTTTAAATAAAGATTTTGAGACCAGGCAACACTCCTACGAAGGTTCTATTCGCTTTTGTTCTCCTCCTTGATTTGAAATCGACAATTGAGCCGGAGACAACAGCAATGGGGGGGGGGGGGCGGCCTTGGCAGCGTGGTCGGCCACCTGGCTAAGGCTTTGTCAGACTTCCGCGCGGCCGCGGCCGTTATATGTCGACAGCATCTAGGATCATAGAGGATGGGGACGTGAGGGCCAGGAGAGTGGGAGGTGCCCAGATTGGAGAACTTGGGGAAAACAAGAACACGGAAAACCTACAGATTTCCTTCTGTGGTAAAACTTAGTCATGCAGTGCTGAATTTCACCTCAAGAGTAGTGTTGGTAGGACAAAATTTTTACTTAACTTAAGGATAAAGTGATTTTTTTGTACAGTAGTTTGGTGTACAGTCAAAAAGTGAAACTTCGAGTACTCCAAAGTAATCATGTATGATAAGCATATACAGCTCATCTTGTACCTCTTTCGAGCACTAAGTACTTCCTCGATCCTGGCTAAAAACATTTTTGGAAACTGTTTTTCTAAGTCGGTTTGATTGACTGTCAACGTCCTTTGTTAAAAAAAATCATTGTTCGTGATGTTGAGTTTATGTTATCTAGTAGTAAATTATTGCGAGCATTTCCGACACTGATTAGTAAACACAAAATTCACTACTGTTTGTCAACGTACTTAGTGTCAAAGTTAATTTGATTATGCCTATTCACAGGTGACAGTCCAACCAAAAAGAGTAGCCTATCAAGAATAATGTCAGTTTCACATTTACATCATTAAAGCCCCTCCATCTTCTGCTAGTAGACGTTAATAGGTAATGATAGATGAAAATGAGCTCCGACATAAATGAATTGACCGTGTACAGTTTTTTAGACCTAGAGCAAAAAGTTGGTTGGAGACAATCTGCATCTAGAGTAAATTGGCGGTACGCGAGCGAGCGAGGAACTGTGTAAATCTGCATCTGGGTAATTGGATGTGACGGGGCTCATAGTTCTATGGGCTCTGTACACCTGGAGCTGCTCAAGCTCATAGAGAAATGTCAGCGCCAGCTCGACCTCGTCTGGCAGTTTGAATGAAGAAACATTAAAGAGAGTTGGCAACGCTCACCGTTCGTTTCTTTTAGATTGGTTGCCCAGTTGGGGTTCATCAGGAAAGGATGCTATTTTCTTCAAGAGACTCACGTCTTCTACAATGGGCACAAGTTAACAAAGTGGACAAATAATGAAGGATTGATTATTTGAAAAAGGCTATAATAAAGACAGATCATGGCTTGGTTACCAAGTGTTGAAGTCTTACTATATTTAGGTAGGAAAGTAACATGTGAAATCAATATTCTGTGATCTTTCGTAGTAATAGTGAGAAGGCTGAATGATTATATTATAGGTCACGGGTTCTTAACATATTTTTATCATCTTCTTTATTTATAAAACAAGCAAAAATGACCTACAGCATAGCTAATTTTTAAATATGCATGAAGATGCCTAAATAGAAACTTATGTTATGACCGGCCGAGAGTGTTCTATAATTGATTCTAAAACGCTTCTCTTAGCTCTATAGTCAATCATTTTATCTAAAAACTCACAGCGGTTTTCCAATAACTTGAATAGAATAACTTAGCCCCATCCTTTTCTGGGGATAAAGTTATTGAGATAATGGTTGATTTCATCCATCCTCCTTACTGAAAATACAGTGTTGACAGACGACACATTCTGTTTTACCTACTTTATCGTAAAGATTGAAATCATGAGGTTATTTCTACAAACCCCGTGGCTTGCTGGGAACAATGGCCCCGCCAGAAGGTGTCGCTGTCTCTGGTGTCAGCAGCCAAGGCCCGTGGTGTCAACGTGTGACAATCACAGAGTCAAGGTCATGGTGTGCTCCGCTGGTTCCGTGGTCTTTGTCCTCAGCTACAGCCACTGTCACGCCTCTTGCTCCTCTACCGTATCACTGACACTGACGGCGTCGCGTGTCTGTCACTGCTATCACGATGAAATTGGTGTCAGCAAACTTATACTACAAATCCTAAGCTAGTGTTTTCTACTAAGTACCGTTTCTTATCGGTTGTTTATGATATGGCACATTCGTTGTCTCAGAATGTAGTAGCATGAGTAGTCCTTAGTAAAAGTATTGACAGTCGCAGTGTTTTGCGACGCTTTTTTCCCAAAATTGTTTGTCTTATCATCATATACTTCAGTTGTTTAGTTCTAATCGTCGAAACAGCGCCGGCTTCAACAGAATTCGTTTAGAGGTTTGTAATTCATCACAATTTTCTGCGGCAATTTGCATTAGTAGTACTCCACCTGTAACACTGCATTCACTTATTTTTCATGATTTGATGTTCAGGAGATTTTCAGGTAATATTATCAAGCATCGAGGAAAGATTGCAACTTTTTAAACAAAGCGCGCGCGTGGAATTGGAATCACCAAGCGATCAGCTGGAAGACTTTCCCCCTTCACCACTCCTACTCCTACTCCTCCTACTCACTCCGATGGTGCGGAAAGAATTCGACCTTAACTGACGAGAAAGTTTCGGCTGTCTGTCGTGAGTAATTATTTATCCGGCGAATTACTTTTTATTTGGACCTGACCAGAATTATCGACCACTAATCTGAATTAAATTAATTAAAACGGTAATTAATTTTACACGCTCCAATTACCTTAGAATTACTTTCAAGTTTGTAATACGAATATATCTGCCAGTTAGCTTGGCAGTAAGAGTAAAGCCGAACTGTGCTATGTTAAGAAATTTAATTTATATGGGATAAGCGGTAAGCAATCAAATAGTTTACACTGTTCTCTACAAATGACAGCTACTGCATGAAATTACAATTAATTACTGTGTCCGTAATCTACAAAAAGCTTAACATCTACCAATGTATTCTAATATACTCTACAAATCACAAAGCAGTAATTTATTACTTCTCTGGGTACAAATTATAATTTGGGTTTAGAATTGTTGTCATCTACCGTGGATTCATCTGAATAAGTGGAAGACTCTTCTCAAAAAGTGAAAGTCAATGCTGTACAAGATGAGTATCAAACTGTTAACCGTGAACAGCACTGGAAAATCTGACGTACGATAGTTGAAAGCTATTTTGCGGCGAAAATAATTCCACTGGATGCGATATTATCTGTAGAGGTGATATTCCGCAAGCTCCGAGTGGTGGTTTATCTTCCACCATCAGAGAGCCTCGTGGGACGGCCGCAACGGACATGGGGGCTGGTTGACATAATCGCTTGGCGGCACGAGCCACGAGCCACAGCCAACCGTCACTGAGAGATGAAAACATGCGGGCTTCCTGCGTCCACCCACCGTGTTGAAACGTTGAAAATCAGTCCCAAAGGTATACAGTCTTACTGAGATGTCAGCAGAGAAATCATAGAAAGGAATGGACAATTTAATTTTAGAACCACCTTCGTGCCACCGGTTCTTGGTGGCATTTTTACCTCTAAAAGCTTCTCAATTCTAGCAGAGGTATTCATCGAAGAAGAGACCTTAACTGAAAACACAAAAATAAAATAAAAATTCAATGAAGTTCAATAACAATGTGTTGGGAGTTAAAGAACTTCTGCAGTTAAACGTATTGTTTTGTCTGTCATTAGTGTTCATTAAAAAAGCAAATCCTTGGAAAAAGCCCTAAACAAAACAATGAAGTGATGAAAGTCAATTTATAATGAGTTTGACAATCTCTAGATCATCTATAGTTTGGCGTATGTCATCTGAGTGAGTAGGGAGACGGGATAGGCAGTCCACATTTCCGTTGTACTTGGATTTCCGATAAAAATTTGGAATCTGAACCCTTGTAAGAATAATGCGTAATGCAACAATCGCGTTGATGTAACCCCAAACAGAAAATATATCTATCTATTCTATATATATAATACGTGATGCCCCTTTTTTGTTAACGCTTCTCCTCCCTTATTTCTGGACCAATTTTTAAGTTTGAGGTGTCAAAAGAATGGTCTCAGTTCGTAGTTTTGCAATAAGGTTTTAGATTTTTGATATTTTAATTCTGAAGCTCACTGGAAGCTCTCAAAGTTCATTTTTTGTCCATAAGATTAACATGGGGGACAATTTATTTTGAATTGCTAAATAAAACAGCTGTTGATAGTTGAACAAACAAACACATATGTTAAAAGCTGAATAGAAGCAAGGAATCTAAAACAAATGAATACAAATAATCTCTTTATTTATTTTAGATTTCTTGAATAGAAGCAAATTGAACTGGTACTAAAATATCAACACAATTTCATACTTTAATACGAGGAGTGTCTAATCTGGGGATTTAACCTTTTCTCAAAATGTAGCAGGTATATTTTGCTTGAAAATTTTATTCACGCGTATTTGGTTCACAAAATAATTTTTGTAACTTAAACCTGGAAAAATTCACTTTTTTCCGAAACAAATTTTGGAAATTGAAATTTTTGACATGGGTCTTATTGGTTGTCCGACTGCTATTGAAACAATAATGAAAGGTAGCAAATACTAAAATAGAACACCAAATTTGTGTGCATGGGTTTTCAAACTGCTGTAAACTATAAGGAAAAGGGATAGTTGGTTGTAAGTGTAATAACCTTTTTATTTACTATTATAGTATAAACATGTTTTATGCACAACGCTACACATATTAAAAAAAACCTGTGTAAAAGACAACATTTAAACGTTTTTTACCTCCAGTATAGAAAACAAGCTTATTACAAAAATGGTTTTTATACAGAAAAATGTTAACCAAAATAAAAATGCCACTAAAAACAAAATGGAGGACACCAACAAAGATGTAGATTCTCTTAATTTATTTGATTTCTTTATTTAAATTTTGTAATGTCATGGAAAGTTAAGTTAAAGAGGATATAGGCATAAATAGTAATGTGGACTCATACACTATGTCATTGACTACCTCATACAGTAGTACTACAAAAACAACCGCAGTGAGTGCTGCATAACTCATACAGGACCGGGGAGTAATGAAATGTTGATTTTTATTCTTTTGTCATTTACGTTTTATTTTTTATGAACTATATGTGGATCCAACATCTGTGAATTTATTTAAAATTTTATAGGAGGGTTTAGACAAAGGCCCTAAGACATGTCGGCAAAAGAACAACTACGTAATCTCAGCTAATTTAGACCTAAAAGAACGAGCACCACATCTCAGCACTATCACATTGGGAAGTGGGAGAATTATTAATGAAGATCGATCTGATTTTCACTATAGCGACATTTTTTCAAAGTATTACCATGGATCAAGGTTTGATCACCCGGTACTCTAATAAATGCAGCGCATTGCGCTGCACGGGCCCCCTAGTAAGCTAATATTAATTGGTAAGTTTTAGAGGTCTTTGTGAACAATGGTCCTACAATTTTCTTCATGCAATCACGTTGCACTCAATTACTTAGTGACATTATTTAATTCGTAAGATACCACTTGCTAGTGCGTGGATTGGGTGTGTAGACATCGATGGAGGAGCGTGTGAGAACTGGGACAGTTGCCCATTGTCTTCTGTTATTCAACTTCCTTGGTGCTGACTCTAAATAAGGCAAAAGCTGTTGACATAATGAGGCGATCGCTGGACGCTGTTTCCAATGAATTGGAAGGAGTTTCAAGAATTAGAAGAGATAGCCTTCCTTCTCAGACTGAACAAGAATGTCAGCTCAAAAAGATTCTGACAATTTTGGAAAACAGCACCAGTCTTTTTTGAGGAATTTAGATCAACTGTATCAGGGGTACCAATGATAATTCACTTGAAAATCTTCTACGACATTGGAACTGCACATCCATTCTATCCAATGCGCTACAACTGGAAGGTTTTTAAGAGATTCAAAGTCACGTGGTGGACGGACTCTTTTAGCATCTGGAGGGCGGGGGTGGAGGTGGAGGTGGAGGGTAGTGCAGGTGGTTCAGGGATCAGTAGGCCAAAGTCAGCGAGAGTGAGTGAGTGAGCCAGGTGGGGTGGGAGTGTGCCGACCTACAGACAGGAATGCGGTCAACTCAAGAGTCAGCTATCAGACCCCAGACCTACTCTTACTTATCAAGGCCCCGATTGTCTTCACCAATCCCAACTGTGGATTTCGTCTTCGTGTAGATTGCAGCAATAATAGCAGCGTTTACACAACCATCAGACTCGGTATCATTGAGAGAAATTTGGAAATAGAGATTTTCTATAACATGACATAGCTAAAAAAAAGAAAAAGGATTGGACATCGATAATGTACCTTAAACTTTTACTTTTAATTATTAGTAGACATAAACGTAGGGTTTGACAAAAAAAGATCAGAAAGGGTAAACTGAGTCATAAGACTGCATAGTATAGTTTAAAGAGAAACATACACATAATCTAAATTTGATTGCACAGTGGATTTTAGTTTTCTATAACTTACTTATGCACTTGCACTATACAGTTAGATTCATACGAGTTACGTTCATTTGGTGTTACAGTAATAACTAGGGACATTTAATTTCTGATGTACAAGAAAGTTAGCATCCTGAAAGTTTTGTCCAGAACTTGAATTGATCTGTACCGTCTTAATCATATCCAGCAACGAAATTATTGCTTTTTAATCTTGATCTGTATTTAATATGTCAACTGGATTAGGACATATAATTCAATTAAACACACTGTTTATCTTTTTTCAATAAGGAACTACTGTGCGTCACAAAACAAAGAAATTAAATTTATTTAGAATAATGTTCTTTAGCAGATCTACTCCTTTGGTGGACAAGAAATCACAAGGTTTACTCTAGCATTACGTTTAATAACAGTATAAAAACTATACTCGATTTTCTAAACCGTGTAGCATTTAGAACTGCGTCTTAAAACAGTCTAGTTTATTTCAACTCATTAAAACTAGAGGAGAAACTAGGCGCACGAGAAAGAAATAAAGTCATTTACGTAGGAAGAAAGAAGTGCGCGTGTGAAAGTTGTAGCGTTAATACGGTAATCGTGACGACTCGGTTCTCGGTTGTAAAGTCGTAAAGACGCAAGTGGCACGTCATCGGGCCATCGGCGGTGACCTACAAGTACAGTTCCTGGGGATCAAGGTGGCTTACTTCCGGACTTGTTCGTGTTTTCACTCAGGAATTTTTGTGAAAGTGATCTGAAGTAGAAAATGAAACTTCCGAAGTCGGTCGTTAGGGACACGAATACTTTTAGAAATTGAAAGTAGAAGAAACAGGGCGACAACTATAGCATATAGTCAGATCTTTTACGATATAATTGAAAAACTATAGCTTTCGATGGTGAAAAGTAATTTATGCAAAATCATTAAGAGATTGTACAAATAGAATTGTAATAGATATATGTAGATAAAGGTATTAACATCCATTAATAATAAAATTTCTATAGACAATTTTATTAAAATAATCTTTGTGAGGAAAACAATAAAGATAAGGTGTAGTGCTTCACATGCGTGCTATCTATAGGGTATTGACATGCAACTGTATTGATTTTTGTGATGAATCACCATGATAATCTTGACTCATGACACTTTAAACAGATGACGTACTGTCTGATCCTAAACCAACCTTTAAAAATCTGAACCAAAGTTTGAAAACAGTTTATCTGAAAAGTGGATTGTAGTAAAACCATTGACTATGCACACTAAGGTGAATAGACTTCTCATCCAATGCTTTTTGTTTCATGCCAAAATTTCGAAAGTTCGCGTGTGCGCAGCGCCAGATTCGCTGCAATCGATGTTGTTGTTATTCAGCTGGATTTACAGTGCTGCAAAAACATGTACACAACAACATAAACATAACCCTTAGTTATAAAACATTTAATCCTTGGTCGAAAAGAGTGGTAATACTGATTTATCTATAGATTTATGTCACTTGTCGGTACAAGTCATACTTCATACTTATGTACGCCACTCATACTTCATTCCATTCATACTTCATTTTCATACTTTTTTTACTTCATTCATACGCCATTTTCATACTTCATGTACGCCACAAAAGATCGCACCACCTCAATAGGTTTCAAACACGCCTATGCCATGAGAAGTCTATACACTATATTATAGTCAAAGATAAAACTACGATGATCGATTGTTGTAGGTACCACGTGACCAAAGCATGTGGGTTTAAGTGGTTTAATCTGTAAACACAGGTGCAAACCACACTTGCCGGGCTTGGCATGCGTCATAACCATAGCGCTGTAGGCTACTGTTGTATAGCCTACTTCACCCACTTCTGCTCTTTGCTTTACAATGTTTCACGACATTTTGGACTGAATTTTAATCTCTAACACACGTAATTAACTGCGTAAATATTTCTTAGTAAGCAGAATTGGTATATAGATAAAATTTAAGATTTAAACACAAGTAGGACACAAAATTTTCGAGTGAATATTCAAATAAAAACCATTATTACATGTTAGGTATGTCTCAATGTAAATTGATTTTTTTATTGAAATAAGGATTAAATATATAAAAGTTTATATATAAACAACCAGAAATAATTTAATCGGGTTTAAAAACTTGATTAAGGAAAGAAAATTAGTCTTAGAGGTATTTCTGTGGGTTCCTTACCCTGGGGGAGTTAGGTAGAAATTTCTTACATGGTTTTTATTTTGAGATTTTGTAGAATTTTTTTAAAAGTATGTGTTAAAACTGTAACTCAATTGTGATTCTGTTCATATAGCCGATTGTAAAAATCAGATAATAGATCAAAACACTACTACATTAATTCAATGTAATTAAAAAGTTTCTTTATGTCATTTTAACTGCTTATGCCATTTTACATGACGGTTAAAAACTTATTCATTTGATTGTGAAAGTTACTCGTCAAAACAACTGATGTTTAGATCAAAGACATTGCACTCTCTGATGCGTATTGTAAGGTCAATTTGACTCAACGGAAAGTGTAAAATATATTGACCACGAAAAAACATTATTTTTAATAACTTTTCAGCCTAAAACCATCAGTAAAAATGGTAATCATTCGTCCCCATAAAGCTGTATTTTAAAAAACTGTGAAGCACCTCTAAGCGCGTCAAACTAACCAGCGATAGTTCCGGCCAAAGTAATTACCTCCCAGACTAATGTTAGCAAATTTCAACCGTTTTAGCTGATAACGTTAGTTACGCGTTGCGATTTAAAGTGATTGCTGTTAATGAGTGGCAGTAAAGAGACCGGGTCAGGTATGTGCAATGGGAAACCGTCTGAGGATGTTCACACGAAAAACAACAATAGCCAATTAATCCTGGGTTGCACAACAGGATAATCAGCTGATGGATGTCCAGCTGATTATCAGCTGTTTGCTTGATTGTTACTGCCTCCGGAAGGAAGTGCTTAACGCCATATCTGAAAGAGCGGAGAGCGAATTTCACATTGCACGTACAACGCTGTATGTTGAACGAAGAATCATAATCACTTCGGTCATATAAAAATGGCTATTCCTTTTTTAAAGCATTTTATACGTTTAGAGAAAGGTATATTCCATCTAATTATGATGGTAAATCATTTAGTAGTTACCCAGTAAGAGTATGAAAATACAACTTTTAAATGTGACAAATCAAGATGAATGTAAACGATAAATAATTCTGACAGGCTTACGACGCTTATAGCATTGAAATTAAACATGATGTAAACTGTTGAATGAGACAATGAGCCATTAACAAACAGTGAATTAGCGTATTGTTGCGGATGGTTCGCGGAAAACCCATAGACATACGCCACAGTGACGGTGAGTGTGGGTGACTCATCGCATATCATCTCACCTCACCGGTAAACCGCGGGGGAGAGATAAACTTGACAAGGATAACTGACGAAACAGCGCGAGATGAGTAACAACGGGGAAAACTGCCTCTCTTTCGGTAGTGTTTGATACCATATACCTAGTTTGCCTTTATCTTTTTTTAATTGCTTAACCTGTTTAATTTGTTTTATTTTTAGCGAATTTCCCTATAGGGAATATTAGCGAATTTCCCTAGAGGGAATACGCTATTACGGTAGTAGCCATGGTAAGACCTAAGACCGGGACTACTTTACTTTTTCATTTTGAGGTCCCCAGAAGCCAAAAACACCATTCGTTCATTTTCATATATATGTATACAGGGTGATTCAGACCACCCGTCCACTATTTATAGCAGGAGAACGGTTTGAGATAAAATCATGAAGTAAAGTTTTTTCCCACTAAATCGCATATGGGCTTTCCAATAAAAATATTTTCATCAATGCCAGTATACAGGGTGTTCCCAAACTGGAGGTCACGGGTTCGAATCTCAAAATTTTCTTAAATACGCATGCAGATTTTTTCACATAACTTTAAACGTATTAGTGAAAGGAGCATTTTGGTAAAAACAGAATGAATTTATCTTTTTCCGTTTCAAAATGGCGGCCATTTTTGTAAGAAAAAATCAACATTTACGGAATACCCTGTAATTCTTGTATTATTTGTCATAAATGACTCCTGATTCAATATACTTGTTTGAAATGAGGTAAGCTTTGCAATGGTATGTCACAAGACCACATTTATTAAAAAAATTAAATTTCCAAAATTTAATAATTTTGAAAATTTTAACTTAAACAAAACTCAAAAATTTTAAATGTAAACATATGTCATATTGTATATCATCTTGAAGATCTCGTTGAACTGAGCAGCTTTGTAATTTACACTATTATTCTATCTCTTGTGGTTTTGTAGTAATAACGTAAAAATGCCATTTTCCCATATGATTTGCATGTTAAATTAATGTTATGACAACAATCAAAGAAGGACCTCCATACTAATAAAGCCCTCAACAATTAACATGCAAATCATATGGAAAAATGACATTTTTACGTAATTACTATAAAACCACAAGAGATAGAATAATAGTGTAAATTACAAAGCTGCTCAGTTCAACGAGAGCTTTAAGATGATATACAATATGATATATGTTTACATTTAAAATTTTTGAGTTTTCTTTAAGTTAAAATTTTCAAAATTATTAAATTTTGGAAATTTTAGTTTTTTAATAAATGTGGTCTTGTGACATATCATTGCAAAGCTTAGCTTATTTCAAATAAGTATATTGAATCAGAAGTCATTTATGACAAATAATACAAGTATTACAGGGTATTCCGAAAATGTTGATTTTTCTTACAAAAATGGCCGCCATTTTGGAACGGAAAAAGATAAATTCATTCTGTTTTCACGAAAATGCTCCTTTGACTAATACGTTTAAAATTATGTAAAAAAATCTGCATGCTTATTTAAGAAAATTTTGAGATTCGAACCCGTGACCTCCAGTTTGGGAACACCCTGTATACTGGCATTGATAAAAATATTTTTATTGGAAAGCCCATATGCAATTTAGTGGGGGAAAACTTTATTTCATGATTTTATCTCAAACCGTTCTCCTGCTATAAATAGTGGACGGGTGGTCTGAATCACCCTGTATATATCTATATATCTATATATATATATATGTGTGTGTGTCCGTGGTACTGATAACTTTTGAAGGGGACCTCCGATTTTGATGAAATTTGGTATGAAGGTGTAAGACCAGGTCTATTTTCATGAGTTCGCGAACCAGCGTGATCGGGTTATGGGAACGGGGTTTTATGGGGTTTCAAAGGGGTTAAAAATGGGTTTTTGGCATTTTTGGACCTCACTTTTCAAAATTTATCAATTTTAACTGAAACCATTTAAAAGAGCTCAAAAAAACAAACAATTTGGTATTTTGAATTTTCATCTTAGCATAAGTGGTTACGGGGAAAATCCAAAAATATGTTTTCCATGTTATTCTTATGGGAAATCAAGAAAACCCTATATCTTGCTTATTTATTGACATAACTTAATCAAATTTGGTATGTACATTATCTAGATAGGGTTTAACTTATACTTGCTTACAAAACCCATATGGCGGCAAACCTACATACTCACCCCATGGGGTTTATGGGGAAAATAAAAAATCGCCATAGTTTGATAGAATTTTGTGTTTATATTCACCAATTATTGATTAACTTAGATTTTCTAACAACACCCCATGGCAGCAAACCTACATACTCGATCCTATGGTGTTTTTATGGGGAAAGTAAATAATCTGAAATTTCATTGGAAATTCGCTGAGTACGCAGGTCTGCTGCGACGGGGGTATTTATTTTTAAAGACGCCTGTCCGCGTCTTCGCGCCTCGCCTCGCCTCGCCTCTTGCAGTGTGTGGGGCTCCATAAGCGCCAATGCTTCCTCTGTCACTCAAGACGCCTTTAGTCAAAATGCCTCGCCTTGCCTCGCCTCGTCTGTTGCAGTGTGTGGCAGGCCTACTTACAAGTTTCGACGCCAGTAGCATTTTTTAACGATTTCAAGGGGGACGCTCAAAATTTAAGTTGTTACTATCTAATGTCAACCTGTTGTTGCATAGCTTCATTACTTTTAGACCAATGACAACTGGCAACCGGGTTCAATCGAACCTTCAAAAAGCTTTTCTTAGGATCGAAATGGCAATCTTTGGACAAAAAATGCACTATAACCGCTCAGCCACCTAGTCAGTCCAAGTTTGTTCCCATATGCAATGACGCTTACTCGCGTATTCAGAGTTTGACGAAGAATTTCGAAGTCAAAGTGTTACCATTGGCATTGCTATACAAAGTAAAAACTGTTCAGGCCACCTAAAGACATTACGGTATTCCACCAGATATCAATCCAATTACTGAATTCAAATTTTTTTTAATTTATCCTCCTCTTGCACACATAATGATAAAAGCAAATTTAAAATTATACATATCTTATTACAAACTAAATTGTTGAAAGCTGTTTAAAACATTAGAAGACATGACCATGCCAGAATGAGCGTTTGAATTGAAAGTCACTTTTTTATCGCACTACAAAATCAATTGCACTAATGAATAACAAATGCAGGATTTTAAAATTACAAATGCAGTAAGTCAGTACAGTAAGTAATGATTGAAGAGAAAGTCTAGACGTGCGTAGTCATCGAGTGGGTGACGGAATATGCATTCTGCGCATGCGCAACGGACGCAGGCGAGTGATGAACTGCTGTTGCTGTTGTGTCAACGAGCAGTTAACCTCTGACCTGATCACCCATGTAACTCACAACTTCCGGTTCATCAAACTGTGTCTGGGAGTGCAGTCCCTCTATGTTGATGGGAGACAACGGTCGAGATGAATGAGTTGTTTTGGAGATGTATCAAAATGATGTTGTGAATGTGGAGAGGAAAAGGGAAATGTTGAGACAAACCTTGGATTGAGAGGGGATCAGTGTAAAACGAAATGGTCAGTTACGTCATTTGACCGAAGATCAGCAGATCATATGCATTTGACCGCTTGCGGAGATAATTTCAAAATTGTCCACTGACTGAGATAGATTGCTTGGTGAGATTTGATCATACAGAGGCATATCACCTCACAGTTGGCTAAAGTTAAAGGAGGGGAGGATGACTAAAATGTAAACAATATCTAACTATCGGACTATATACTATATCGGACTATATACTATATCGGACTATATACTATATCGGACTAGTGGACTGACTCTTATAGTCACCATCTAGGGAAGATCGTCGTCCCGATGTTTCATCAGATTTATCATACTCGCCTTTAAATCATATTCACCCCCACCACCAGACGGCGCGTCGAAGTCTCAAAGGAAACTAACTAAAACTAAGGAGATCCCTTAAAGTTTTGTCACCGTCTAAGGCAGATCGCTGGAAATGTTGCCACTATAAAGCTAATAAACCGTCTGCTCGCACGGCCTGAGTTAAACAAGCAGCTTCCCAGAAAGACTGCTGCCTGATGAAGCACTTCACGTGACTGTTGACCCAGCAGCTCTAGCGATATAGTTCTGAACACATGACCAACAATGCAGTTATCTGCAGTAGCCTTGCACCGGCCTTGGCCGGCGACAGAGAGCATGGGCATGATGGGGCAATGCATGGAGGGGACCCGACACTGTGGCGCCACAGCTCTGCCTCTGCAGGCAACGGAGGTCACGGAGGGAGGGGAGTTGGGGAGTTTGAAGCTTGGCAGTTACATCGTATGCTGACATATGTCCAGAATTCGTCTTATCAAATAGGCTACTTATCAAATCTTAGTTTCCTTCAAACCGAAATTCGCACAAATTTCCTGAACCAGTGCCAGATTGGCCCCAATATGTGTACTTCGCTATTTCTCAGGTAATGACAATGGCTTCATTCCAGGACTGCGGAAAAAATACAACAGTCCTGCTTCATTCATAAAACCTATTGTACCGATAACCTCAGAGATTTCAGCACATTACATGGTAAAAACTTGACTCAACAGCCGTGAGGTTAAAGGTTCACCTAGTAAACCTCAGTCCCCCAGTTCGATCCCTAACAGAGTCAATCCTTATGTAAATTCTATTATCATTAGACTACTAATTTAAAATGATATCAAAATACAAAATTGACGTTAAATAGTGACTAGACTATACTTTGACTGTTTGTCTAGCTTATTTAAATCTACATACCTTATACATGCAAGGATAAAACTGTTATCCTACAATTAAGCGAGAAAAGTATTTTGACCTGACCATGGTCAACTGACAATTTTCACATATCTTTTGACATTTGGAATGCTGTTATTATTGGTCACAAGTATTTCAACGTCAAAACTACTGTTAGGAAATAAATTTCTACAAGTATTTCAACATCACGCCATTTCAACGTCAAAACTACTGTAAGGAAATAAATTTCAGGATTATCTTTGAACTAAACTTTTTAAAGCTCTATCCATATAATTTAAATCCAATTGATCAAAAGAGGTTAACAAGTTATCCACCTCGATCTTCATCGTTGCCGCGGACGTCCCGGTAAGGTAAGCTGACACTCGTGACGGTGACGTCACATGATATGTGTGTCGCGGCGCGGCGGTCAAGCTTGGTGAATGGTGTCCTTTACACGGGGACGGGGAAATTGCGGTGAAAACCGGCGGCTAAACGAGAGCTGCCGGTGTCGCAATCGTCACTAGCGCTGCTTACAAATGCCGGCTAATTCCGAACCTTTGATGTGAGGAAATAGATTGGATCCATCGCATTATCGGTTCCATTACGGTCGCTTTTACGGAGATAGTTGGGTCTGTAATCAACAAAAGTTATCCGGAATGACTACCGAGCCTTTCTGCTGGATAATCCTGTTGTAGAAGTATGTTTTTGGATGTTTTTATCGGTCGAATAACTCGCAGATTTTTTTTTTAAGTTGTAAGCAACCACATATTTTCGGCGGTGGAATTGGCGTTGAAATTACATCCTAACAAGGTAGATGAAGATTTATCTTAAACTGTAAACTTTTATTACGTGGTTTATTATGTGTAATCCATTATGTGGGTCTACCTGTATACTTCTTCATTAATCCTTGGCTTGATGAGTGGTAGTGCGTTGACACAGCGTACCTTTCGTCTTAACTACTGCTGTTTTAACGAGAAATCATGTTCAGAGCATAAAAAAACTACTTGTGCTATAATAGTGAGAGACCAATGTTGGAAGAGCATTGAAGTTTTAAAGACCACAATCTAGTCCAGTCACCTTGTCGTTCAAAAGGGGTGTTTGATGCATTAAATCTGGTATCTCTGATTTTTGGCTCAGTTGTTTAGGATGTTGGCCTGATGTTAAAACCAATTTTTCGCACACGGGTGACGAACGCATCATAGGCAAAATTTGAAAAAACCTTCAAAAATTGGCACTTTTTTACTTTTTCACAATTTTCATCATGAAGGACTGGTTTCGCGAACAAAGGTGTAGAGAGCATTTTTGTACAACATTAAATTCTCTACAATTTGAGACCAAAATCATCCCCTGATAGAACGTATAGTTCTTTATTTATGTAAATTCAAAGTTAGGTAAATTCTTTTGTTTTTGGTAAAAAAGCGATTTTAGCGATTTTAAGTTAAGGAATACATGCTATTACGATAGGAGCCGAGGTCCGAAATAGTCCCGGGACCATGACAAACTTTCATGTTGAGATCTCCAGATGCCAAAAACGCTGTGTTTTGCCAAAATTTGTATATTTTTGTTTTAGTCAATATTATTTTGATGGAAAGTTTGATTGCCTACCATTTTCGACTCGATCATCCTTTCAATGCCGGGTTTGTGGCACTGTTCTCTATTTAAAGAGACCTTTAATTTGATGTACATATTGACATATACTTACATTAAAGATTTTCTTATTACTCCCTATGGGACGTCCCCCTGGAGGGTTAAAAATCCAATAAATGCCGGAAAGAGTAGATTTGAATGCCTAATATACATGTACAAAGTTTAATTACTATAACTAAATTAGTTTTAACTTATTAAGCCATTATGGGATTTTTCACACTGTATAAATGAATATGTAAATGTTCATATATATATATATACTGTATATATGTATATGAAGATAAACCAGATGAGATACACAGCGTTTTTGGCATCTGGAGACCTCAACATGAAAGTTTGTCACTGTCCCGGGACTATTTCGGACCACGGCTTCTATCGTAATAGCATGTATTCCTTAACAGAAAATCGCTAAAATCGCTTTTTTACCAAAAACAAAAGAATTTACCTAACTTTGAATTTACATAAATAAAGAACTATACTTTCTATCAGGATGATTTTGGTCTCAAATTGTAGGGAATGTAATGCTGTACAAAAATGCTCTCCACACCTTTGTTCGCGAAACCAGTCCTTCATGATAAAAATTGTGAAAAAGTAAAAAAAGTGCCAATTTTTGAAGGTTTTTCCTAATTTTGCCTATGATGCGTTCGTCACCCGTGTGCGAAAAATTGGTTTTAACATCAGGCCAACATCCTAAACAACTGAGCCAAAAATCAGAGATACCAGATTTAATGCACTTTAAAAGTACAAAGTGACTGGACTAATCGTACCTGTAGCTAAAATTCCAATCCAGAAGTTAAATTTGTTTTCTGATGTTAACCTTAACACGTTTTCTTGGATACCTTCGACCTGTCTTTGTCCGAGAACAGTTTTGAGACCAACTTGTATAGCCACTAACGTACCGCCAAATTACTTTTGGCTATACGTTTGAATTTTATTTAATTGTCAGACTATTGACACTCTGGAAACTGTCAACAAGAAATGTCCCAACTGAACTCTAAAAACAGCTGGCGCCAAGCTGTAAGCTCAGCCTACACTATAGTCTAGAAGCCAAATCCACCCCATAGCAGCTGCGGGACGGCGCGGCCTCCCCTCTGATAGGACCTTGGGGGGTGGGGGGGGGGGACATTACCGAGCTTTCTACCGCTAATGGGTATCATAACAACCGGTGGAGCGTGGCTTGTTATCACAGCAGGCATATAGCGTCGTCAGAGGATCAATTAGCATTGAGTTGTTACTGTTATTGTGCAGCTGCATTGGTGACAAAAGGGGTGGGGGGCAATGACTGCGTAATGTAGTGGGTGAGGGTAAACAGCGCTGAGTGATTGATTTAGATTAAATTAAGAACTTCTGGATAAAAAGTGAATGTGTTTCGAAAAGTCGACTGGAATCTTGCTTTTTAAACCTGGGGCCTAGTATGTTTAATCAAAGGGAACTTGCTCTATTATACCTAACACTATGACCAATTGTAGGAGAATTATGTGCAAGGGTTTCTTTTCTGTTAAGCATTTCTCTATGTCCAGTGTTTCAAGTTGAAGTTCAATGGTTTTGCCCTACTAGAAATTGTTAATTATTAGGTGAGTTTTTTCCCAATTCCTACAAATTCCTTAAGATTATCCTTGTAATCTGCTTTTGAGGAAAATATATGGCAATTTTTCATCTAAGGCCATTCGATTATAATGATAGAAAATCAATTCCTAAAAAAATCCCATATTTTATCTTTGGTCCCCACTTTCTTTTCTCCTGTCGAGATAATGATTGCCTTGTGGAAGAATTCCTCGGAGGTTCGCCCACAAAAACTGACCCTACGGGACTTGTAATTGCCTCCCTACTGCCACTTCTGGTCGGCATTCCTATCAAGGCCCTTTTGACTTCAGAGCCGATGTTCTGACCTGAGCCAGTTCATTTGCCAGAGGTAAAATATGACCTCAGGCATGCTGTAACGGGAACGTTTATGTTGGTGCGGTTTTACACTCAGCATTTCTGGACATTCTGTGGTTTATAATCCCAATAGCCATTATTACGTTGAAATAAAATGAAATCATTAGAGTTCGATAGTTAAGTTGTAAAATTAGGCATAAATCTTCTACAGTTATTTTTGCTTGGGCTAGCTGTAGCTTGCTTGGTGCACGTTATTTTGGAATGAGCTCTGCGTTATTATTATTTTACTCTACAAATTAATGGTTTTTTAATATTGGGTATTGTAACTCTCTAGGCCGCCTCTTTTTTACAGCTCTACGGATGATTTGTAACTCATTGCAACTAAGCCCTTGGATATAAAGGCACTTTCTGAAATTATAAGTCTTCCATTGATTTTTTCAAGACAAATTCAAAACTTTAAAGCCACTTCAACTACGTTGCAAGTCATGCCATTCATGGTGGACAAGACAATTCTGACATACCTACTTAAATCTACAAACAAATACAAATACATTCTTCTAAAATTTATTGTTGCAATAGTCTTTGAAAAGTTTTTTAATATGTTGTGCAGGCTACAGATCTGCTGGACTAAAATTGGAGAATACAAATGAAACTACAGTAAGATGTTCAAGAACAACGTAAGCTTATGGAAAATATCGACGATCAAAGGAATTTAAGTTTCAAGATTCTCTATTTTCCGACCTCTATTCGATCTGATAGAGACCATAAACATTACAAAATCAGTCACTTTGAACTCCTCGGAGATTCAGTCTTAACTCTTCCCTGATCACTATACCAACTGAGAACACCTACTCCAATTCTCCGTCTCAAGGCACGTCCGATCTTCAACGACTTCACAACCTCCAAGGCCTGTATGTGAGGTAGAGACGTAGGGCTGTAGGGAGACGTGCGCTACCCAGTATACACGGAGCCACCTCGCGGCAGCTCCGGACCGGTTTGGAGGAATGTCGCGGGTAGCTACAGCTACAGCCGCAGGTCCGTCGGTCCGTGCCAAAACCAACCCGGCTACACACCGGAGACCTTCCACGGCAGTGACACCGGTACTGCCATTCACCAGCCATGGTGGCGTGTACCATCGCAACAAGGAAACTCTCCGTGCTCGATGATTTTACAACTTCCTGCGATGTGCACTACTGCAGCCCGCAATGAAATCGGCGGAGAAACCTTGATTTTGATAAAAAAGTTGGCTCTTTTGGTAATTTTTTCTTGAATTAGGGTGTATTTTTGCTAGATGACGAGTTTTAGTTGTTCGGAATGCTATGTAATACACGATTGAAAAGCTGCGTTCTCAGTAACTACTGACCATTATAATTATGCGTCAAATGGTATAGTGGAATTATACGTAAATTTGCAGCCTCTCCTAAAGGCTCAAGCCAAGCAATTAATTCTCATAGAAAACTCAAGTTCTTATAAAATTATTTCCCAGCTTTTAATAGAAAGCTGTAAAAAGCTGTTTTTGTTTATATGTCCTCACTTTCGGTAACCATATCTTATCATCCAAAGGATTTTCTGTTTACATTTAAGACTACTATTTTTACAGTGCTTGGGAGTTTCAACGGAGAAAAATAAGAGGTAAAAGAAAGATACTACAAATAATAGTGATGAAAATTAATAAAACAAAAAGATAAAAAATATGTTAATTAGGAGTAATCTTTCCATTATTGAAACCATACCAGTGGCGAAGCACGGCCTTCAAATTGTCAGTGTAACCCGTTTTCCTTTTGTAGAGTAAGCAAGAACAAAATGTATTTTTAAACATACTTTTGCATTTTGTTAAGGATGGGCTAATTAATTTTTTGTTCCAAATATTAAAATCATTACAGTAAATAAATTTGTTAAAAAAAAACATAATATTATTATGAGAAAAACGTGAAAAAAACATCTTTTGCAACTTTTTTGTCACGAATCTCTTGTGTTTCGGAATTTATTAGCGAGTGGGCGTTACAGAACTGACCCCTTGAATTACCCAAACTGAACCATCAATTTAAAAATAGGCCTAACTGAAAACGTTATGAAATCCCAAATCATTATTCCTAAATCTGTCACCCTAATGACATCATAGAGTACACTTTGTCATGTTTAGGTTTCTCTGAAAGCTTCAATGAAGAGAAGAAATGTGAGCCCACCAAAAACAACATTGTTAGAGAAAGCCATCAGCAAAAATTCACAGTCATCAAGACGACGCCCTCTCCGCCCTAATGCAAAACATATTTTAAATTACCTTCCAGGATTTCATTTGGAGATTGTAAACTCCAGCGTAGGAGAGACCGAAGAAAAAAGAACAATCAGCAGTAGATAACATATGATCTTCCTGAGCATCAGCATGAAGCTCACGTAAACCGAAAACAAGCTCCCTTTGTTCTGGCAGATTTGATATCGAGATAGTTTGCCGCGTAGGCAGCTCAGAACCGAACTTGCTTCAAGCGGTCCTTGAGATCTCCTGTTGGGCCACTCCCGCGGACGTGGATTGTTCCCGTGGGCGGTAAAGTTTAATTTGGCAACGGGAATCGCGCCGAGCAGGATGTGGAATAGCAATGAACCACTCATGCAGTTGTGAATTGTCAAAGGTCTACGTTTTTATATGGAACGTCTCAAACATTTTGATCTTTGTAAATCTAGCTAGAGAAAAAGTAGGCCTATAATGTTGATGATTATCCTAGAGGCAAATGGCAAATACAGTTTTTTAATTTAATTAGATGTGTTGGCTGATACGAACTATCTGTTAATTTGTTAGTTTTGCTCTGGATGAACATAATTTCACTATCGAGGGAATTCTAGGCTTATCAGTCATTAATCAAACTGTTACAGTACAAGGAATACGGAGGTGTAGGCTATCAAAATTAAGATGAAATGTTACTGTATACAAAAAATTATATTTATTGTGGTCGCATGTAATTGAAGGGTTTATTTTATCGTTGAACTGTTACGCGACAAAATACAATGTTATCAACAGTCAAATCAAACATGGCTTTATACTAAGCAATCATTAGGCCTATATAGGAACTTTGGGAAGCATACGATATTGCCACTGTTTTATAATTTTGGTCCCCTAAACAAAATTAAATGAATAGGCTACCTTCAAATACTATACAAGCATTGAAGTATATTTTTATAATTAAATAATGTTTACAGTAATTCCAATCATTAATTTATTTTACAGTTTCTATGGATAACTATTGGAGTATTTGATTATTGAAGAGATAACTAACTAAATAGGTTATATTGACTATACTTCAAATGTTCACTCTCAGAGCCTGTTTATTTTCATTACCGATTTCTTTACTACTTCTTCCCCATTGCCACGGGCCGCAGCGCCCATTCTGTTCCCGCCATTTCCCGCTTGGCCGCTCCCATTGTAGACCACAAACGGCGCGGTTTCACACGAAGACAAAATAATTAGCAAGGAATGTTGCACGTTTTTTACACCCATGAAAGTCTCATTTCACCGGCAGTGGAGATTTATGCTCTGGTTCGATATTCCTAACTTCTCTCGTTTCCCTGGCGTTCGTGCACATGCTGAAGGCCACGTTAACTGATCGATGTCGATGTGACATTCCTGTGCCTGTGCCCGACCGTGGTTGGATGGTTGGCTAGTTTAGGGTGACCAAACGTCCCGGAAAACCGGGATTGTCCCGGTTTTTGATCATGTCATGCGATGTCCCGAAAAAATGTATCGGGACGCCCAATAGTCCCGGAATTCTGTTTTTAAAAGGATTTTTAAAAATTTATACATAAATAGGCCAATTCAAGTTTTGTAAATAACCGATATAATTTCTATCCCTTCTGCAAGTATACAGTAAAACAGTAATAGTCATCAATAGTACACTGAGTAGGCAAAAATTGCAGAATACTGTATTTGTTTGCAATCAACCCACAACGCCAACACAGAGGGAATATTTTTTTTCATGAACATCCAATGGACAGACGAACGGAACAGAATGAAGAAATCCTCCAGATTCTTTATAATTGTGACTGTGAGCAATTTTATAACTACGTTTTAACAAATAACAAAGAGATGGTCAAGAAAGCCGGAAGCAGAGACAAAAATATTCCTTACTGCAAGGGATCATTATCATTCACAATCAATGCTGATATAAAATGTAAAATTTAATCATTTTAAATCTTTTAATTAGGTATTTTTACCATAAATACCTACATTTTATATAATTACTGTATTACTATCATTCGATGACACGAATTTTGAACAATGGTACATTTAACATAGATTACTAAGGGTAAGGAAATTTATGAAACGTTGTTTTTGTACACGTTGCAGTTAAAAACACTATGAATCAATTAAATTGTACTAAGCCTAATTCTTATCCAGGGACGAGTATGGACCAGTTGCTTGGTATACGGCTTGGTGAGGTTGGGTGGGGGGGGGGGGGGGGGGGAGGGAAAGGTACATATTCGGAGCTGTCCCGGTTTTCTCTGTGGATGATTTGGTCACCCTAGGCTAGTTGGATGGAAGTGGTAGTGTTGGTGTTGGTGCCGCTCGGTGCCTGGTGGCTCCGCCAGGTGGCCAACACTTGAATCAATATCTGACTGTGACGGCGTCGGGGCCGCGGTCTGTTTGGTCCGTCTGTCTCTCTCTGTCTCACTGGTACGGATTCGGATGGCTACGTTTGGTGGGAAAATAAAAAAAAAATTATGTAGAGAAACATCACGATGCAAATAATTGTCTTACCTACGACACAGATTTTTTTAGCTAGAAAAGGGAAAATAAAATAATTTGTTTTATGCAGTGACTGCAGGCTTAAGAACCGATATTTTTGGGATTTTAAGCCATTTTATTGTTTTTGCTTCACTATTTAAAATAATGTTTATGAAGTTTTGATAAGGTGAAGCAGAATTAGGTGTAAGAAGATCGGTTTCTAAAGAAAATTCTTTGCGGAATCATTGCTTAACTTTTAGGGTCCGATCCCCATATTACCATGGCAACTCCCCTTTCGGAAGTCAATACACCAGCTGTTGCGATGGGGACACGTTTTAGGAAATTAGTTGAAGAATTGGTGGATACGTCCATGTCTCCCACAGTTTTTAATCAATTATCTAGATTTTTGTGTCGTCAGAGAGGGCATGACGAATCCAGAATAGGGGGGATATATTCCAATTTTACCCTGCAGACGCCTATTTAATGAGGGATTTAGAGCAAAATGAATTTGACATGTGTGTATACGTAGACTATATTTATATATGTCATGAATCGAGTCACGGTGCACAAGTTCGTAGACAAATTAGCACTAATAGGACGAAAGTAATTATTTCCATGAAAGCATGATTAAACTGACCAATAAAAACCACAATTTTCAGCTTTTAACGGACATTAAAAAAAAGAATTAACACAAAATTTATTGAAGTTTGTATATGTTACACACTCTCTTAGGTACATAACGTTTCTTGAATGTACACCGTCAGCAAAAGGTTTCAGTGGTCTAATACAGTACCTACCGGAGACATTGTGCAACGACCACCTACAACATTGCCATTTACAGGTAGACACAGACGGGGAGCTACATACACGATTACGCCAACGACTGTATTGTACCAGGTATTGTACTGTAGTAACCGAAGCCGTCGCCGGCGTGAATTGCGCTGACCGCACTCGAAATGTCAACAAACATGCACGGGTCATGGTCGATCATGTACTTGACTTACAAACGTTGCCTGGAGTTCTGTTCTACATTGTAGGGCCTGGGCAGCGACGCCTTGATGATAGTAATTTGCTGAGAGCGAAGTGGAAATGGAACAACTCTAGCCCATCGGATAAAATATCATGGACCGGCTTTAATTAATGTTGTCGCTGATTCAGTGTCAAACATTATATGAGAGGAAAATACCAAAATCGGACAACCTTCGTCTTAGTTCTTTAGCTAGTAACTAGGTCTTAAAAATTACTAACGTTTTGAGCGTAAAAAATCAACAATTGTTTTTATTTTCCCCTTTGAGCCCGTTGTAAAAAACGACTTTAGAATGCAACAAACGTTATCTAGTCAATTAAAACTGCAGCTAATTTTTTATTTTCCCCTTCTGGATGATAGCTTTTCTCGCCGGTACAAGAATTTCGCAATTTGTCAGACAGGTAACTTCTCTTCGAAAGTTATCGATCATATAGACTAACATAGGTAATCTAATCTAAATATTATACTATATTTTAAGTGTTACAAAGGAAAAGTGACAGTAAAGTTCTAAGGTGTCTATCACGAGGGTCTTCTACAGCCGATCCCCATAGTCCAGAAGAGGGCAATTAATCATTTAGGCTAAATGATGGGGCGCCGGAATTCTACCCCCAGGAAAAGTACCCCCATGAAAAAACGCTACGTCATTTTGACGTCACAGGTATGGGGGTAGTTTTCCGGCCGCGAACTTTTGAAGAGAATACATTATACTCTACTTCAATAATTGGTTACGCACTTTTATAATTTATTTCTATAATGAACAATTTAAGCAATGTTTTGTAAGTTTACTAGGGGTGGAAAACTACCCCCGGAATTCTACCCCCGGAATACTACCCCCAGCAAAACTACCCCCGACAAAACTACCCCCGGATTTCTACCCCCGGAATACTACCCCCAGGAAATCTACCCCCGGAATTCTACCCCCGAAATACTACCCCCAGGAAAACTACCCCCGGAATTCTACCCCCAGCAAAACTACCCCCAATGGACTAGACCGGGAATCCTACACCCGCGAAAGTACTTCCACGTACACAATTCCTTAAGTATTTAACAATTGTTATTTTATGTACGTGTTTTGGTATTTAAAACATTTCTATTATAAAATAATAATATGTTAAATTTACATTAATACAAACTTGCCCTTCGGGTAATCTCGTTCTCTACCCTCTATTAAAATTCTATTACCGTATTACTGGTTGTACTAGATATATTGAGTTATATATACTTTTCAGGCTATCTAAATTTACAAAACGTGAGTTAAGTTACATATAAGCATAAAGTGTATCCTATCCTATACTGTAATACGAGTAAGTTATATATTTGTATGTGTGTATGTTTGCACACGGATCTCAAAAACAGCTAAAACCATTTTCTTCCATCATTGCAGATAACATAGTTTTGGGATGAATTTATTATAAATACAGGTCTCTATGCCAGAAAAAATCTTATTTCTTTATATCATTAATTCGAATTTTAAAAATTTTAACATTGGTCTTATGGAGTTATAAAAAATAAATAATGAAAACAGTAGACTCAACTTTCAAAGTGCAGAATAGGCCTATGTGTTCCAGTATAAACATGTAGTTTTGCATGGCAGCCAATTACTAAATTATTAAATGGTACTATTTTATGATGAAAATAATCTATAATTTTTTTAAATCGTACTTCATACTGCTGCTGATTATGAATAAGAATAAAAGTAATGTAAAAGTATATGCAACAACAAATCAATTTGTAGAATTACAGTTGAGTTTAAAAACAAAAGCATTAGAAAGAATAAAGCAAACACCAGCTAACTAAATAATTAGAATTCACGTGTTACACATTCAACATGTGTTTTAACAAATATACACGAGACCCATAGGCCTACATTGAAACAGTCTGAAAGCACAGAAAAAGGAAGCTGAAATGCGAGTGAGTGGAGCGAACGAGCTCGTCTTGAACAAGAAATAAGCCTTTTTGCACCAGGCTGTCTGCAAATGATATTACCATATTTTATCTATGATATTATTACTAAAAATATTACTGTTTAAGTTTAGCGAGCTAATGCTTGGCCCCCAGGTGCTGAAAATTATAAACCTAATATCAAAGTATATCATGGTACGGTAATGTATATATTTTATTTGATGTCAATAAAACCATACAGCTAAAAGCCTGTAAAGGATTGAGGAAAGATTGGTTATATAAAACTAAAGCATAGGCCTATTATAGAACTTGACGGCGAGTGAGTGTAGAGAACGAGATCACCCGAGGGGCAAGTTTGTATTAATATAAACTTAACGCATTTCTATTATTTTATAATAGAAATGTTTTAAATAGCAGAACACGTACATAAAATAACAATTGTTAAATACTTAAGGAATTGTGTACGTGGAAGTACTTTCGCGGGTGTAGGATTCCCGGTCTAGTCCATTGGGGGTAGTTTTGCTGGGGGTAGAATTCCGGGGGTAGTTTTCCGGGGGTGGTATTCCGGGTCTATTCCATTGGGGGTAGTTTTGCTGGGGGTAGTTTTGCTGGGGGTAGTTTTCCGGGGGTAGAATTCCGGGGGTAGAAATCCGGCTGGTGTTTGGTTTGCTATAATGTTAATTTAGAGCAACCAAATTAAATAATAATGTATTTATAAAACTGGGGGTACTTTTCCGGCTGCGAGCCAAAACTCCATGCCACTTTAAGCCCCGCCCCTCGTGACGTCAAAATGACGTAGCGTTTTTTCATGGGGGTACTTTTCCTGGGGGTAGAATTCCGCTACCCCTAAATGATTGTTTACTATTCAGTTTTCCTTCACGTATTGTAGCAAACAATAAGCGATATAGAACAGCAGTTTCATAGAGTGCAACAATAGAGTCGATAAAATCGTTTGGTAAACCAAATACAGTAATGTTTGGTGGAGACAATGGATTTCGAAACGCCATTCAGGAGAATTAAACCGTCATTAGAATGAAAACTGGTTAAAAACCAATGCCGCTATTCCGTATACATATACAGATAAGTTATCATTCATTGATTAATCTATAAGTTTTATTTAATAAAATTCAAATTATTTTTAGTTTGATTAGAAATGATGCAAAAAATCCGCGTTTCCTTAACACAAACCTACGACAAAAACGGGAAATAATTACGATGGGTTTTTGTTAACTTATACGTAGCCTAAGCATGCATCTATTATTAGGTATTGATGTATCCTATTGACAGTCTTATATTTTTCTATACGATGCTTGGATAAAAGTCTTCCAATTTCATCTTAATTAATTTATGTAAAGTCGATAATGATTGTAAAATCGTTAAGTGGATCTATTGTTCAGTGAGGACTGTAAAGTGTTAACATAACTCCTAAAACTTTTAGAGCAGTGAGGTAACCAGCGGTCGTAAAGGGTAATTTTACTAGAACAATAACCACATTGTTGGTTTACGGATTTACAGCACCTAGGATTCATGTTGTACATACGACATTAAAACTAACAGAACTTCTTTTAAGAATAATTTGCTTGCGTAGGCCTAGTTCATACTTATTCTTAGTTCATAGCTATTACCTACTTGATTTTAGAAATACATAATACAATTTCATTAGTACTTTAATACGGGTTAAAAAGCATGGATATATAAAAGAATACAGTTATTTCACATTTAAAAAATAATGTAGGTTGTACTCTGCCTGCAGTAAGTAAGGTGTGAATGTAATTTATTAGCCGTCAAAAAACTGTTTTAAAAATAAAGTTAGACCCTAATTGCATTTCTGAACAATGGAAAAGTTGTTTTGAATGAAGTATGTTTTTTTCTATTCAGTGCCTCTTAAAGTGTTGTTACCAAACTTTCAATAACTTATCAGAAATTTTATCCTCAAAAGATAATAATTTAAATAAAAAGCATACAAATCTGTTTCTGAACTCCGCAAAAGTAACAGTTACTGTATTTGAATTGTTAAAAACAACAATACCCAATTATTTACCTGAACTTGAGGGTCCGCCTGGGTTTTCCCGGTGTCTGTGTGTATTTGTAACATAATGAAGGTAATCAATCCAGCACTATAGTCACATCACTGACACCCCGACACCGACACAGAACCAGCACAAACGGAACAACGGAACGGAAAAGACTACTGAACGGCGAAACGGAACACACCGTTCGCGAAGACGCGCGCCACGGCAGTGGCGCTCTCTCGTGAGAGAACCGTCAACTAGCTTCCCCCTCCACTCACCACTCTAACGAACTCAGGTGCCCAGGTAAAAAACCGTGGACTGTCTGACTTTATGTAAATGTGTGCTAATTCCGAAGGGCACCGTTGAATGTCTGTTCGGTTCGGGAGTCGGACCGGGAGAAATGGAACGTGAATGAATGGATTGTCCGAGTAGTGGGCCAGTGGGCGTCCTGAGTGGGATGACGAGCTTGCTAGAATGGATTGATGACGTAGAGGTTACTTTGATGCATTTAAACGAGGAAAAGTGCTTCCGTGTAGAGATGTAAGAGTGTGCTAGGGCAACGTTTGAGAACTGGAATTTTCAATTGGAATATACCATGAGCAGTTAAAAATATCAAAAATTGTCCCAATCCATAAAAAAGGAAGTCGTGAGGAAGTATCAAACTACAGTCAAGTTGCTGTTCAACCATCCATTTTCAAAATATTAAAAAAATGTTTTCTCCATCGATTGATGCGATTCTTTGAAAAAAATAAACTCTTTAGTAATCACCAACATGGATTCAGATCAGGTAGATCCACCTTAACAGCATGCATTAACTTTGTAGAATCTGTTATTGAGGCTCTAAATAGGGATGAGATAGCTGTTGGTGTCTTTTTGGACTGTTGTAAAGTTGTTGACAGCGTTTTCCATGAGACTCATATTAAAACCTTAACAAATTATGGTATTCAAGGTACAGCCTGAGCTCTTATCTAGGGGGCGCCGGCTTTATGTCTCTTTAACTTATACAAATGAAACAAAACTAATTTTATAGACACTACCAGATCTTCTTTAAGAACTCTATTCAGTTCCTCAAGGTTCAGTGTTGGGTCCTTTTCTTTTATCTGCTATCTTGAGGGAATACCTGAACTTCAAAATACAACTTTTACTAAGTCAAAATTTTTCATGTAGCCTATAAAGATGATATTAGATTTATAGTTACCAGTAAAACCCTTAATGCAATAGAACAATCAACTAATTTGAGTTGTGACTAATAGAAACAACTTTTTGGAAGATAAGAATCTTTTGTTAAACAGCGCTAAAACAAGAGTCATGGAGTTCTTTTCCCCACAGAACCACCTGAAATTTGACAATTTGAACATTATGGATCGAGACTTTGAAATTTTCAATGAAACGAAATTTTTGGGGTTGGACAAACATTTGAACTGGACCTTGCATATTGAACAAATTTGTAACAAAATCTCTGTTGGGATTTTTTTTTTTTTTTGGAAAATACAAAATCTTGTTAATAAGTACAGAGACACTTAACATGATCAATTATACCAATATCCATTCTCAGTTGGCTTATACGGTAAAGCTATTTACGGTTCAACTTCTAAAAATAATTTAGATAAATTATAGAAACTACAGAAATCTGCCATTTATATTATTCTTAATTTAACTCTCGAAACATCTTGTAGGGAACACTTTGGAAAATTTGGAATCATTACAGTTTACGGCCTATATGTTCGAGAAACAATTTCCTACGTTAAGAATAATGTTTAGCATTTTTAAGGCACATCCATATTATTTATACCTACAATACTACGAATAAAGAAAATTTGTCAATAAAAAAGCCACATAGAATCTAACTTTTTACAAAAACACCAACATACAATGGAATGGAATAAATTCCATTGTATGGAATAAATAATTAAAATTCTTTAATGCTTTTCCACCAAATATTAACCAATTTGAAACATTTCGCAGAAGGGAGGGTGAAAGAACTAGTCACTGCGAAAGTTTTGTACTCATATGAAGAACTAACTTGGATTTGAGAGGTAAACTGTTTAGAGGATGAGAGACTTGCGTAATGAATTAGAGCAAATGAGTGTGTTACGTTTTAACGCTTAGCTTAGTTTAATGTAGACAGGAGCATTTTATTTTTATGACCTTATTTGACACCATTCTCTGTACAAAACTGTAATTTGTGAATAGGTTAAGAGTTTATTGATTGACTGATTGAGAATATTATAATCAGCAGTTGGTGGTAACTGCTGCATCTTGGAGCATTCATTCATTCATTCTGCCTCATCCATTCACTCGTCATTCGTCTTGGAAAAAACCTGTATTCTCCTACAGATAGTAGGAGTAGGATCCTAGGATAGTAGGCCTAATAGTCATAAGAGGTATTTTTTTTTTACAAGTCACGATCTAGGTTATAGTATTTAGTTCCTCTATCTCAAAACCTGACAGAAAAACAGTCGGGGTTTCTCAGTAGAAATGCCAACTTATACCAGACATCCATCCTACCACAATCCAATAATACCACATCCATCCTACACTATATCACTTTTCAACTCGTTAATTCACACACACCGAAGATTAAGACACAACTTGATCTTAATGTGATACATCACACCAAATGATTGTTTCTTAAAAGAAAACAATCATTTGATTGTCATTTGACAGTGATTTATATAAATATAATCCTTTTATATAAATTAAAGATAAATTGGAATTATGAGCCTTGAAAAGTAGTATAATGAAAATAAAATGATTTTCTATAAGCTTTAACTCAGTTTTGAGACTTTACAACAGAGATATGCTTTTATTCTAATCCTTCCCAAAAGTAAAGTAGACTTTGTTCATATTTGAGCTGTTCGGTCCTTGTTTCTGTTACGCCAAACTCTGTCTGGCAGTTCTTACACCTCGCTTTTTCAATCCGCCCACCGCCACTGCAGCAAAACCTCTTCCAGCCTTGACTACCGATTCCCACCACTGCGCTGATGTGTTTTTGAATGGCGTTGTAATTCACGGCAGCCTTGGCTGGGATAAATTGAAATTAAAATAGTTGGAACGCTCCCACAGCCTTCGACATCGACAGAACAGCGCCTTGCAAATCATCCGGCAGCGACGATATCCGGCCGGCCGTGGCCGTGGCAACGGAGGCGTCGCGGTCGCGCGTTGCTGTGCTAATCCACCAGCCACCACAGCTATATGATTTGAGCTTGTCCTGAAAAGTTATAACGAAAGTTGACTTTTGATTATTGTTGGAGACTTCTGTTTATGTCAAAAATTTTACCACCTTTCCAGATTGGTCACAACATGAGGGATGGTTGGAAGAGAAGAAAAGAAGCTAGGAAACTGCTGTGTTGGCCTACGACCCCGACCTCAAAAGGTCGAGTATGTCACGGTTTTTGCATTCTCAAATATTTGTATTTAGTGCAACGTTTAATGGCATTTATTCTGACTTTAACGTTAAAGATGTTATTGTATAATTTTCACGGAATATTCCATAAGAGCTGAAAACAATAATGTATCAACAATAATGTCATGTTTTAGCAGCAATCAGGAAGGGCAAATTAAGAGTAACTTTTAAAGGTCTTGTTTAACTTTAAAAACAAGAGAACAATGCTGCAAACCCGACCTCCTATATATATGGACGTCCCAGTCAGACATGGCAAGCCGGCGTCCTTAACTTTGCATTAACTTTATAGAAGTTTCAAAATGCAATAACTCGCGACACACAATCATCCTTTTGAGGACAGGTTTGGGGTGTTTTTCTCTACATTCTGCATTCAAAAGTCTTTAAAATTATATAAAACGTGACATTGACCAATACAGTTGCCTCTGAGACTACCCCTTCCCCAAGAGGCGTCCCCCATGTTTTGTCCACTCTGGAAAGGTGGCAGCATAAATTTTTCATATAGAATGTCCCAAAAATAATTAAAAATCTAAATTACTTGGACTTTTATTGCATGCCTCTTTAGACCAAAGAATCTAAAATTTTAGATTCCTTAGCGTGGGAATAAGTCTTCTCTGTACCCTACTCTTGCTGTGCCCATCATATGTACTGTTATCTCAAACAAGGAATTTAAATAAAAACAAATACTACCTCTAAATTAATTGTTGGACAAAAAACGTCTTTGAATTTCTTTGAATGGTAGAATAAAGACTCTTTCGACGTCTCCTTAAAGTGAGGTAAAAGAAACTCATATTTAACTAACTGTTGCTACTACAGTTACATCAGAGAAGAGAACCTTTGCTCTCTGCCTCGCTTACCTCAAGAGTCATCTTCACCCTTGTAAAAAACTGAAAACATGCCTCCGCATTCCCCTGATTCGGACGGTGTTTTTTTGTTTTTTGTTTTTTTTTTTTTATTTGATGGTAAAATATATTTGTTCTTGTAGATTATGGTTAGATATAGGTCCCTCATACCTGATATATCAGTAAAAATAAATGGTATTAGTAGGGAGAAAATCTTAAAAGTAAGGAAAATTTAGTTACTTTGCGACGTCACTGAGAGTAATATTTTCACATTTTCAAAATTTTAAGGCATGAGGGACCTAATATTCAACTAAACGATTACCAAGTTTAAAGAAAGTCGGTAAAAAAACGGCGTCCGAAACAGGGGAACAGAATATGTTTTTCCCGAAATCCCTATGGTTAACATAGCCGACTGCGCTAAAAGCCAAAAGGTGAAGATGACTCTTTAACGGTTCAGTCCCAGTGGACGTAGCAGAAACTACTTGAATACGTTACGTATTGTTTACTATAGTGAGAAACAATATTTAGTATTCGGTGTAAACACTCTGGATAAAGATACGCACTTCAGCTCTTGTGAGACCCAAGACTCCGGTAGATGATGGTGAGGAAGAAGATTTGGCCACGTTAGTAGTGGGGAATGGGGGCTTCTGGGCCAGTTCAAGGTCACCCGAGCGATGACGTCATCGATGACGTCATCGAGGTCAATGACCTCATCGATGACGTCATCGATTGCATCATTGATGACGTCATCACCAATGACGTCACATCCATGACGTCACACCCATGACGTCACAGAAATGACGTGCTGATGACGTCATCACCCCTTACGTCACCAAGATGACGTCATCGATGTCACAAAAGGTCAAGGTCACGCTGAAACCTAAAATTTTTTGGCACTTTTGCTGTTTCTCGCACTACGCTCCGAGTTTCAGTCACAGTTACCATGACCTTGACGACTTGGAGCGAATTTGCGATAAGAAACAGCAAAAGTGCCGAGGAAATTTGAAGTTTGCAACGTTACTCTGCCTAAACCGTCATGTGACACCGCTCGTGTGACCTCGAACTGGCCCAGAAGCCCCCATTCGACCATTACTGCAACCGCGATGCGCACCCTACGACAGACACCGAGCGACTGACTGTCCGGCCCCGCGCACTCTAGGTATATGGGAAGTGGTGGGGGAAATTGTGATGACCTTGGGAAACTTGAAAATGTCAAGCCGGGTAGCACCGTTTCGGTGCTACCTTAAAGTTACATGCTAAAGTGTGATGACCTTGAGTAAAAACATAGAAATACTACAAGTTGATACCGTCCCAGAGTTAAAGTGTGGTGACATTGAGTCAAAACACTGAAATACTATAAGTTGAAATCATCCCAGAGTTAAAGTGTGATGACCTTGAGTGAAAACACAGAAATACTACAAGTAGATCCCGTCCCAGAGTTAAAGTGTGGTGACCTTGAGTCAAAACACAGAAATACTACAAGTCAATCCCGCCCCAGAGTTAAAGTGTGACGACCTTGAGTTAAAACACTGAAATGCTATAAGTCGAAATCATCCCAGAGTTAAAGTGTGATGACCTTGAGTCAAAACACAGAAATAGTACAAGTCCATATCGTCCCAGAGTTAAAGTGTATTGACCTAGATTCAAAACTTGTAAAAATACTTACATATAGAGAGTTAGAGAACAGCGAGGCGCACCGCATGGAAGCCGGAGACATACTGGCGGAGCTGTGTTGTGCAGCCTAGGGACCCTGTTATGGTGGGGGTATATAGCCAACACTTAGAGTAGAAGTATTCCCGTCCCAGAGTTAAAGTGTGGTGACCTTGAGTTAAAACACAGAAATACTACAAGTCGATCCCGCCCCAGAGTTAAAGTGTGACGACCTTGAGTCAAAACACTGAAATACTACAAGTTGAAATCATCCCAGAGTTAAAGTGTGATGACCTTGGGAAACTTGAAAATGTCAAGCTAGGTAGCACCGTTTTGGTGCTACCTTAAATGTACATGGTAAAGTATGATGACCTTGATTGAAAACATAGAAATACTACAAGTCGATGTCATCCCAAAGTTAAAGTGTGATGACCTTGAGTCAAAACACTGAAATAATACAAGTTGATGCAGTCTCAGAGTTAAAGTGTGGTGACTTTGAGTTAAAATACTGAAGTACTACAAGTCGATATTGCCCCAGAGTTAAAGTGTGATGACCTTGAGTCAAAACATAGAAATACTACAAGTTGATACCATCCCAAAGTTAAAGTGTGATGACCTTGAGTCAAAACACTGAAATAATACAAGTTGATGCAGTCTCAGAGTTAAAGTGTGGTGACCTTGAGTTAAAATACTGAAGTACCACAAGTCGACATTGCCCCAGAGTTAAAGTGTGATGACCTTGAGCCAAAACACAGAAATACTACAAGTCGATATCGTCCCAGAGGTAAAGTGTAGTGACCTAGAGTCAAAACTTATAAAATTACTTACATATAGAGAGTTAGAGAACAGCGAGGCGCACCGCATGGAAGCCGGAGACATACTGGCGGAGCTGTGTTGTGCAGCCTAGGGACCCAGTTATGGTGGGGGTATATAGCCAACACTTAGAGTAGAAGTGTTGTGGGTGACCTTGACCCACTTAACCTACCTGACCCCCCCCCGACAAAAAGTGCGAACCCCCCCCCTTCGAACTTTTTTTCGGAAAAATTTTTGACCTTGACCAAAAAGTTTTTTGCTCCGGACGAGAAGTGACCCCCCCCACCCCCCCCCACCCCCTCCCTCACCCCCTCCCCCTTCAAACTTTTTTTTCGGAAAAATTTTTGACCTTGACCAAAAAGTTTTTTGCTCCGGACGAGAAGTGACCCCCCCCCCACCCCCTCCCCCACCCCCTCCCCCTTCGAACTTTTTTTTTTCGGAAAAATTTTTGACCTTGACCAAAAAGTTTTTTGCTCCGGACGAGAAGTGAACCCCCCCCCCACCCCCACCCCCAACCCCACCCCCTCCCCCACCCCCTCCCCCTTCGAACTTTTTTTTTCGGAAAAATTTTTGACCTTGACCAAAAAGTTTTTTGCTCCGGACGAGAAGTGACCCCCCCCACCCCCACCCCCTCCCCCACCCCCTCCCCCTGCAAAGCCAGTAGTGTGAAATTGTTACTCCGAGTACAAGTTAAAATAGTAGTGGTAAATTGTTACCACAAACACAAATTTGTGTCTTCCAACTTCTAATTTAACTTAACCCATTTAAATGTAGGTGCCAAGCCAGTAGTGTGAAATTGTTACTCCCAGTACAAGTTAAAATAGTAGTGGTAAATTGTTACCACAAATTTGTGTCTTCAAACTTCTAATTTAACTTAACCCATTTAAATGTTGCTACTTAAAGGTAGAACCGTTTTGGTGCTACCTTTCATGTACTATTTTCTACATGTCCAATTTTGCTTTATGTTTTTTTAAACAACACTTTTAATTACAGGTTTAATGTAAAACTATAAAATATGTTTATATATATGAATTATTAACAAAACCTTAGTTTTAACATTAAATTAGGAAACTTCTAATTGAGATAAGCCATTTAAATGTTGCTACTTTTAGGTAGCACCGTTTTGGTGCTACCTATGGTGTACTATTAGCGAATTTCCCTATAGGGAATACGCTATTACGGTAGTAGCCATGGTAAGACCTAAGCCCGGGACCACTTTACTTTTTCATTTTGAGGTCCCCAGAAGCCAAAAACACCATTCGTTCATTTTCATATATATCTATCTATCTATCTATGTGTCCGTTATTCTGATAACTTTTGAAGGGGGCCTCCGATTTTGATGAAATTTAGTATGATGTTGTAAGACCAGGTCTATTTTCATGAGTTCACGAACCAGCATTGTCGGGTTGTGGGAACGGGGTTTTATGGGGTTTCAAAGGGGTCAAAAATGGGTTTTTGACATTTTTGGACCTAAATTTTCAAAATTCATCAATTTTAACTAAAACCATTTAAAAGAGCTTAAAAAAAAAACAATTTGGTATTTTGAATCTTTAAAATAGCTTAACTGGTTATAGAGAAAATTCAAATCAAGTTTCCCATGTTATTCTTATGGGTAAATCTTTGAAAAGTTATATATCGCTTATTTATCAACATATCTTAATAAAAAATTTTATGAACCTTCACTAGGTGGTGAGTAATTAAGATTTGATCAAAAACCCACATGGCAGCAAACCCACATGCTAAATCCCATGGTATTCTCATGGAAAATAAGTGTATAATGGGAGCAAGAGAGATGGAGATAATAAGGTATCTGTTCCTAATCAGCTGATCAGCTGTCTTCTGCATATTTGTCAAATTTGAAATGTTTATGTTTTGTTATTTGTAAACAAATTATTCCTTTGCATGGAAGCTTTGGATATGCACTTTCATCACTGTTAAAAAAGTCATTTATTGCAATATAAATATTAATATATAAATTATTCAATAAAAAATAATTTACTCAGACATATAATGCTTTTAAATATATTATATTTCCTTGTAAAGATTGTTAATTATATAAGATAGCCACAAAGTTCTTTGATGTTAAAACAAAAATTCTTTGGAAATTCGGTGAGTACGCAGGTCTGCTGCGACGGGGGTATTTTTACATGTTCAATTTTTGCTTTAGGCTTTTAAACAACACTTTTAACTACTGCTACCAGTCTACCACTGAGGTACCTATGAAGCGAGTTTGGTTCATCTTTTTTCTCTCTATTTGCTAAGGTGTTTAGGAATGAAAGGTTAGAATTACTTTTAAGGTTAAAAAAAGCACATGGTGCGAACAGAAAGTTCACTATTGTTTTAACATTTATGGTCATTAGAAAACTTCTAATTGAGCTTAACCCATTTAAATGTTGCTACTTTAAAGTAGCACCGTTTTGGTGCTACCTTTGGTGTACTATTTTTACATGTCACAAAATATATGGGCCTCTGCTTGACGCAGAGACAGGTACTTGGCCCCGTTTCTACCCATCATTAAGTGTACTGAGACACTAGGTTTTTAAACGACACTTTTAACTACTGGTTTAATGTAAAACTACGAAATATGTTTATATACATGAAATCTTAACAAAACCTTAGTTTTAAAATTGAAGGTAATTTGGAAACTTCTAATTGGGGTTAAACCATTTAAATGTTGCGAATTAAAGGTAGCACCGTTTTGGTGCTACCTTTGGTGTACTATTTTTACATGTCCAATTTTGCTTTAGGTTTTTAAACATCACTTTTAACCACAGGTTTAATGTAAAACTATGAAATATGTTTATATATATATATATATATATGAATTCTTAACGAAACCTTAGTTTTAACATTAAACCGTATTTAGAAACTTCTAATTGCTGACTCAGAGACAAGTACTTGGCCCCGTTACTGTCCATCATTAAGTGTACTTAGGCTTTACGTTTTTAAACAAGACTTTTAACTACTGGTTTAATGTAAAACTACAAAATATGTTTATATACATGATAACTTAACAAAACCTTAGTTTTTAACAATAAAGGTAATTTGGAAACTTCCAATTGGGCTTAACCTATTTAAATGTTGCTACTTAAAGGTAGCACCGTTTTGGTGCTACCTTTGGTGTACTATTTATTCCTTGTCAATTTTGCTTAAAGTTTATAAAGAACACTTTTAACTAAGTGTTTAATGTTAAAGTACGAAATATGTTTATATATGAGCCTCTGCTGACTTGGAGACAAGTACTTGGCCCCCGTTCCTGTCCATCATTAAGTGTACTGAGGCTTTACGTTTTTAAACAAGACTTTTAACTACTAGTTTAATGTAAAACTAGAAAATATGTTTATATACATGATAACTTAACAAAACCTTAGTTTTTACATTGAAGGTAATTTGGGAACTTTTAATTGAGCTTAAAACATTTAAATGTTGCTAATTAAAGGTAGCACCGTTTTGGTGCTACCTTTGGTGTACTATTTCTTCCTTGTCAATTTTGCTTAAAGTTTTAAACAACACTTTTAACTACGGGTTTAATGTTAAAGTACAAAACAACACTTTTAACTACAGGTTTAATGTTAAAGTACAAAATATGTTTACATATGAGCCTCTGCTGACTCAGAGACAAGTACTTGGCACCGTTCCTGTCCATCATTAAGTGTATTGAGGCTTTACGTTTTTAAACAAGACTTTTAACTACTGGTTTAATGTAAAACTATAAAATATGTTTATATATGAACCTATGCCTGACGCAGAGACAGGTATTTGGTCTTGTTCCTGTCCCTAATTAAGTGTACTGAGGCTGTAGGTTTTTAAAAACACTTTTAACTTCTGGTTTAATGTAAAAAACTACGAAATATGTTTATATACATGATAACTTAACAAAACCTTAGTTTTAACATTAAAGGTAATTTGGAAACCTCCAATTGAGCTTAACCCATTTAAATGTTGCTAATTTTTAATGTAGCAACCGGTAGCACCGTTATGGTGCTATCTTTGGTGTACTATTTTTTTTACATGTAAAATTTTGCTTTAGGTTCTTAAACAAAAATTTAAGTATTACGTTAAGGTCAAACTACCAAACATATTTGTTATCTACATGAATTATTAACAAACTTTTAGTTTTAACTTTAATGATGATATAGGAATTTCTATTTCTTTGTTTTGCTAGATATTGTACTACCGTTTTGCTGCTACCTTTTAATGTACTATTTAATAGTGTTTTTATGTGTAAAGTTTAACATAGTTAGTTTTGTATTTGATTTTATTATTGTTTGGAACACTTGTTATGTGTTGTAGTCAAGCAAGTCTTATTTTGGTATAAAAAATAATAATCTTTAGCACATGTATGTAAAGCTAATTTTTTAAGTTCAATTTATTAAATTAAAATGAATGTGGCATTAATGTAAAATATATTAAAAAAATCAGTTTTAAAAAATCTACAGGAAATTGTCAACAAATTTAAAATGTATCATATATCTGTTAAATGTGCAGTATTTCCCTTCATTTTGCATGCCCAGTTGTGCTTCATCATTTATGAAAGTGGTTTGTTGAGTGTGCCCTTATTATTGACATCCGCAAAAAAAAAATTGTTTAAATTTAACATACAATTGTGTATGCGCAGTAGTACTTGTCTACTGCGCATGCGCAGAAGGTTTCCACCACTCTTCGTCGGGTATATAAGCAGGTCGGTTAACCATGCATTTCATTGTTTGGCGAACTTTTGCCAAGTGAACATCTTATTGACAACTACGGTTATTCAGGATATTTAAAAGGTGTATGCTATTTTTGTTACATTTGACTTCAATATGTCTGAACTGCAGTGTTACATGTTTGATAGTAAACCTGTAGCTGTATTATTTGATCGTGAAAACAATCCATGGTTTAAGGCTAATGATGTATCAGAAATTCTAGAATATAAAAGACCGCGAAAAGCAATAAATGATCTAGTTAAGGAAAAATATAAAAAGTTATGTAAAGATATTGATGGAAACAGTTTAGTGCTACCCTCTAACTTAAAAAAAATACCGTATTCATCAATGAACCAGGTTTATATTCCTTAATTTATCGTCTAAGATGAAATTAGCTAAGCGCTTTCAAGATTGGGTGTTGAAGAAATACTACCATCAATTCGCAAGTATGGAGAGTATAAACTAAAAAGAGAAAACCTTAAATTGACTCACTCCTTACGTAAAGCGTTGTCAAATAATCAAAAACTAATTGAAACGTTAATTGATCAAATACCTAAAGTTGCTGTTATACCTGATGATATGGATTTAAAACATATCTTTTGTGTATTGGAAAAGGACACATACTATGAAAAGTATGGAGTAATGGAGTACAAGTGCATTCGTACAGAGAGGAGACGATATAAAAGAGCACTGAAAAGAGCAAAGGAAGATGGTTTTGTACCAAGTTTTACAAGATATCCTGTACCAACAGTATAAATATCTTTAATAAAGCTAAGGAGGTTATGAATACTTATGGTATGCATTACGAATGTTCTTTGAATAACATACTGACTCCCCATAATTTTGTAAATATTGTAAAAATTATTCTTAATGAATAAACTGTATGAATGTATGTATGAATGTGGGACTTATTAGATTGAGAAGTTAAGGTATTAACTTTAGCTACTCATTTGAAAAGTCTGGTGTGAATGAGGTCACTGGCGCGGTTGACTAAAAGACCCGTAAACCATGTGTGTGTGTGTGTGTGAATATGTGTGTGTGAATATGTGTGTGTGAATGTGTGTGTGAATGTGTGTGTGTGTGTGTGTGTGTGTGTGTGTGTGTGTGTGTGTGTGTGTGTGTGTGTGTGTGTGTGTGTGTGTGTGTGTGTGTGTTTGTGTGTGTGTGTGTGTGTGTGTGTGTGTGTGTGTGTGTGTGTGTGTGTGTGTGTGTGTGAATGTGTGGAAAACGACGTACACCCACCTCCTCGCGGTGTTTTCTGGGTAACGCTAAGATGTGTACAACCAATGTCTTGTAAACCACATGAATTAATCTATTTGTATATTTTTTTTTAAATATACATTCATATAGTCAGGGGCAATAGAACAGGCGTGTCAAGGTCAAATCTTTCAATAAGCCAGCTGATTTTTTTCTCATTTAACTACATGTTAATTGGCTTGACCTTCACCCGCCTGTTCTATTGCCCCCGACTATAGGTATATACAATAATAACATAAATTAAACAAATTTAAAAGCATTTTAAATGCATACAATTTATAATTGTTGTCGCAAAAACACCTCATGCTTTACTAAAATAGATGAAAACGATATAATGTATGTATAAAATATGAGTTTTTTTTTTAATTAATGGAGCTAGAAAAAATAAAGATAGCATTAAATTAGTGTTACCATAAAATTTGTTTATAGAACAATAAGTTTTTCTTCATAATTATAGGTTAATATATAAAAAAAATGTCGAACCTGATTCCCTTATACAAATAATGAATAACAATCCCAATAAACACTTATCTTTAAGATACAAATGTGGTTAGCACTGAATCAGTGGTACCTTTAAATAATGTGAAAAGCCTTATGTTTGGAAAAAAATTATACATTTGCCTAAATAATACACTTTACATGTTTTCCTTCAAACTAACTTTTTAACACACCGATTTTGAACCATAAAAATGTTTTATATACTGGTTTTAAGATCTATATTTAGGTAGCACTAAATTAGAGCTACCATTTAGTTAATAAAATAGCTACATACATTTATAATTATATTTTATTATTTAATTTATTCAATATTTATTTGACTGACTTTTTACAGCACAAATAAGTATAAAAACACAAAATCTGAAACAAATCAGTCATTTTAATTTTAATGTAAAATAATAAAAGCTCAAAACTTAATACTTTTTTTCAAAATTAAACAAAAGTAGCAACAAAATATCGGTGTTATCTTGAAATATTTATAGAAATTATAATATAGTATGGTTTTATTAATTTAAACTAAATTGAATTCATCCTTATTCTACACATAACTTAACGGTAAAACCATTCATTCTGAACCTTAATGCTTAGAACTCTGACATATTGTCTTAGAACTCTGACATATTGTCTTTATTTCAAGATACAGCTCAACCTTTCATTATAAATCTTGTTAATTTTTTTAATGTATCTTCTTATTTCTATAAGGGTTTTGTCTGTTACGTCCCTTTTTCTCTCGACCTGCTGAACCGATTTTTAAGATTGAGGTGTCATTTTAAAGCTTAGGATATACCGCAGTGACTAATTGTAATTAAAAAGGTCATATTGTTTCGGGCTTCGACCCTCCTGGCCTTTGATTTATTTCTAGAGGACACTTTAAATGTTGACCAACTTTTATTGCAAGTTCTTTAATGTGAATTGTAATTTAACAGCTGATTACCTTTAGATGAATTTTAAAAGCCGGATAGTAAACAAAAATAGATCTCCGTCACTTCATAATCAACATTTACGTACTGTAGGTGAGATTCACTCATACAGAATCATAAAACGCGCAATTTGCGCACGGGCCACCTCGTTATATAATAAAAATATAAAACACATGAACTTTTAACTAATTTACCAATAGGGAATACGCTATTACAGTATTAGTCATGATAAGACCTAAGCCCCGGGGCCATGATACTTTTTCATTTTGAGATCTCTAAAAGCCAAAAACACCGTTTGTTCAATTTGATATATATATATATATATATATATATATATATATATATATATATAGATATATATATATATATATATATATATATATATATATATGTATATATATGTATGTGTCCATAAATACGATAACTTTTGAATGGAGCCTCTGATTTTGATGAAATTTGGTACAGGGGTGTAAGCCAGTATCTACTTAATTGAGTTTGCGAAACATAATGATCGGATTATGGGAACGAGGTTTATGGGGTTTCTAAAGGGTTAAAATTGGGGTTTTGGCATTTTTTGAACCTCAATTTTTAAAATTCATGACTTTTAACTAAAACCATTCAAAAGAGCTTAAAACAACAAACCATTTATTATTTTGAATTTTTACCTAACTTAAATGGTTATTCAGAAAATCCAAACACTATGTTTTACATGTTATTCTTTTGGAAAAAGGAACAAAACCTTCTATCTTGCTTATTTATTGAAATATCTTGATAAACTTGGTATGTACATTAATTAGAAAGCGTTTAACTTATATCTGCTTATAAAACGCATATGGCGGCAAACCTACGTACTCACCTCTATGGGTTTTATGGAAAAATTAAAAAACACCATAACCTGATAAAATTTGGTATGTACATTCACTAGGTAGGGTTTAACTTATATTTATCAACGAAACCCATATGGCGGCAAACCTACATACTTTAAACCCCATGGATTTTATGAGAAAATAGAAAATATACCAAAATTCCATTGGAAACTTGCTGAGTAAGCAGGTCTGCTGCGATGGGGGTATTATATTTATAGTTACATTAAGGTAGCATTATTTTGATGCCACCTTTACATAAAATATATTAATTCAATTATCTTATTGTGTATTTAAGTAGTGGGAAAAAGCCACTTCTAAACCGGAAGTGACGTCAGCTGCCAGGGCAGCTGCAGGGGTCAGATGGTGTCAGCTGCCAGGGCAGCTGCAGGGTGCAGATGGCGAGAGCATATGCCCTGAATTTGAAGTAGAATTGGGCATGAATTAAGAGTTAGTTGAAAAGTAAAATTCAACTGTGTTAACTAAACTCTAAAAGTTGAACAAAAATTAAGAGTAAGATCAAAACTGAAATTCAACAGTTATAACTGGGGGCCTGGAAAGTATGTCAAGGTCATCCAGAGTAAGTTTTAAAAAAGCCTACCCAACTACCACCAGAAATAGTTCAAAGTTGAACTAGTTGGTGATAGTGGGATAGGCTGAAGTAAATTTTGAATTTTATTTGTGAACATATAATTAATGTGCAACAGCAGAGTTTAAACAAGTTGAACTTTTGTGATGAACTATAGAGTTGTAAATGCAAACACCAACGACGATGAGAAGGTAAACGCAGAGTCCCCAGATGATGTATTTGAAAAGCTTGAACAAACGTAACATTTCGAGTTGGTTTTCCCGTTCCATTTCCAATCGTTTAATTTCCAATTTCAATTTATCCTCTTCTATTCTAGTTATGAAGGGAACTTCATCCATCATATCCATCATGATTTTGTAGTGTTTGAAATTTTAAAACAAGTGATGTTGATAGTTCAAAAGTTGAAGACGGAATGAGAAGTGAAAGCGAGAAATGTTAGTTAAATAAAGAAGTGGTGGGGGGAACGAAGAATTACAAAGAAGTGGTGGGGGAAATATTTTGCTGTTCATTATTACCATCAGTAGTGTCAGATGGTGCAGGAGTTAGATTTAGTAAACTGTCTTCGTCCGAACTTTCAATCTTATCACAAATAGGACAATCGTATGTTATTTCCAAATTCATTTTGATGGTTGTAAAATTATCTACAAGTTCTTGTAAAATATTAAAAATGTCTTGTAACTCTTCTTTAGAGTTTATTTCAAAACTAGAATTCATTCGGGCCAATGGAGAGTTGTTCATTATTGGAGAGTCGGTGATGGAATGAGGATCGGCGCATAGGGAGGGGGCTTATATAATGGTGACCTTGAGCAGGCGTCTAGGGAGGGGGGCTGTCTAGGGAGGGGGCTTTTATATAGGGAACCTTGAGCTTATGATTGAATAAAACGTTTAGTTCTTCTTCTCCATCTTTTAATTCAATTATTTGAACCGAAGTAGTTGTTTCATCTTCTTCACTTGATGAAGAAAACAATTCACCAGGATTTAAATATTGAACTACAATTCTGAACCATCTTATAGGATATTCGTCAATGACAGAAAGTAAGTTTTGAAACAATTCTTCCATCTCCTCCCTGTCAGTTATTATATGTTCAAATTTGATAAATTTGTTTTCCATGTTGTTAGTTAGAGTGTTGGAAGTGGAATGATTTAATATTATATAAAAATTAGAACTAGTGGTGGGGGAAATCTCAAGGTCATCCAAATGAAGTTTTAAAAAAGAGTGTAAAACTGAAATTACACATTTGATGGTTCTACAGGATCGGAATACCAATCTGATCTGTATTTACATCTTTTTATCATATGTGTACAAAAATCATCTTGATGAGAATTGGTGCGTTGACAATGAGCAAGATCTAGAGGGTGAAATTTGAAACATCTTTGAGGACAACATGTATGAAAATATCTTGATTTGTAAAATTTTAAAGTTCGCAATTCCGGTGGTGGTAGTTGTTTTGTTTTGCATTTGCAATAACAAGATCCGAAGAATTCACATTTAGTACAAGCTAACCCATCCACCATCATTGGTCCTAAATCTGTACACTGTTGTTCACAACAGTAACGAGGTTTGTACTTGTATTTTTGCTCTTCCATGTTGACGCTGCGGAGTCCAGTGAAAGAATAAGAGTGTATAGTGTTGAATAGTGAGTTTTATGTACTGTGAAAAGTGGTGGGGGTAATTTCAAGGTCATCCAAATGGAGTTTTAAAAAATTATACCTTACAAGTGTAAGGATTATTAAAATTTAGGAAGTTTGTTTCTCTTTGTTTTCTTCAGACTTTTTCTCTCTCTCCGCCTTAGCCATAGCAACAAGTTCTTCTGTTGATAATGGATGTACTTCAGGAAATTTTAAAATTAATTTAGCTTGATATCCTTCTTTAGTTAATACATCTAAATCTTGGGTCATTTGTTCAATGGTGTTGTAGTCTTTTCCATAGATTTTTCCATCAAGTTGAATCATCATTCTGTACAACATTTTCTTAAATAGGTCTTGTCGTGGTGAGAGCTGAGAAGCAAATGATTATTTATACAAGTATCACATCCTTTTTATTAACTCATATTGATCATGTGATTCTTTAGTTGTAGTTTTGTCTGTCAAAAGTTATTCAACATTGGTAATACTTTTGGAACTTGATGTTATGTTGACCAGTTGGCGATGAAGAAGTTGTAGGTTGTGTAGAAATAAATATTTCATCATCGCAATATTTTGTTTTAGTGAACATTCTTGTATTAGTAGCACTAACATCAACAGTTAAGTGATAACCACCGGTAAGTAAAACTCGCATTTCGTTGGTTAAATCTTCGAGTTGTTCAAAAGTTGTTATGGTGTTAGTATCGTAAGATGCACACTTGACCTTTAGGGACATGTTGCAGTTTTATATTCAGGGATTAAGAGCGAGATGTGTACGGTATGAAAGGTAGCAGTAGACTGATGAATTTTGCAAGTACATTTCCCCTTTTATAATTATACAAAATTGGGTCAAGGTCATCCTGTGGAATTTTTAAAAAAAGCAACATATTGTAATGTACAAAGACATTACAATATGTTGCTTTTTTTTATTTTTATTTTTTTTTTGTTTTATATCATATTTATTGAAAAAACAAATACAAAGAAATATTTACAATGTTATGTACAAATTAATCAGTAGTAGGTGTTACATGAATTGTAAGTTCAGTAGAGTTGTTTCCACTGGGTCCATGTGATACCAAATAGAGTGCGCCGGGTTGAATTATACGAAGATCTTCATTTTGAAGTAGTTGTACGAAGCGCTTTGGTAAGAAGATCTGAAATTTTGCTTCATCACCAATTGTATAAGGTGCCTCGCTCAAAGTGCAATTTATAGCATCACCTACTGAAGTTTCCATTTTCTTAATAGTATGAATGATGTAGTGTTTTTCTTCTTTTAGTTCAGAACATTTCTTTGTAGGTAGAATTGATGATTTAGAATGAGCGTTGAACTGATCAACTAAACTTTGAAGTAAGTTCTGTGATGCCATATTGATGTTGTTGTTAATCTTCTTGTTAATAAGAATGTCCGTCGGAGATGTTGTCTCTTCGGAGGTTTGAGTAATACTCATGCTGTGTCACGGTAGCGCTCTCACTTTTATAATCGACACTACCCCCACCACTGACACTACCCCCACCAGTTTGTTGAAGGAAATTATTCAAGCGGTAGGCATTCTTTAAAGCGCACTGCGACCTTCGATGTTTAAAACTTTTTGATGAAATACAAAGTTCGTTGAAGTAGCATTGGAAATCTTTATCAATTATTGCATTAATCACTTCGTTGCTTGTAAATGATTGTATCCAATTTGCTTTTTCCAATCCCCTTGTGTAGATAATTTTAAACTCTTTGCAATAATGATTCATAATGTGCGGCATCATGTTATAATTAATGAAACCTTCATCCCATCTTAAGTTGTGAAAATGTTTGTTCAACCATTTGTTTGTAACTTTCGCTTTAGTTGTTAGTCTATTAAATGGTACTGGAGGTTTGAACAAATAATGATAAACTACTGATGTGTTCATGTCCAAGATTACTAATTCTTTAATAATAAAATTACCATCATTTCCTCGGAAAGCTTGAAATTCAATTATACCTCTTTTAACTTCCATTATATGTGGCGCATTAGAAAACGAAACCCGTTTATTCATGATGAAGTCTTACTAACAACTGACTTAAAAATTGAATGAGCCGATGTTTATAACAGACAGGATTGTTCTTCTTCTTTCACTTCTTGTGCCACTTCATCAATATTAAAATTGGTGTGATAGTTGTTTAATTGTCTCCACATTTCAACTTCTTGAGGTATTCTATTAAAGATTGAAGTATCCACGGGACCGTATAAAATTGGAACAAAAGGTTTTTTGTCCAATGTATCAATTAGATAGTCTTTAATTATTGCACTTGAAAATATTAGTTGTTTCAAATATCTGGTGACGGGACCGGTAGTACAACTTAAAGTGTAAAATTCTTCTTTAGTGAAATATAATTTAACATTATGTGTAGTTAAATCTCTGAAGCGAACAATTTGTCCTCCACGATGTTTTACTATATCAACTTCAATATTTGATTCCAATAAACTTAATCTTGTTCTTCTTCCAAATGTGTTGTTACTTAAATAGCACTCCAAAAGATGTAAATGTTTCATGAGAGATTCCCAAGTAGTTTCACTGAAAGTAACCATTTTGTTTCCATGATTTAAAATAACAATTGGTGAATAATCCATTGATTTTAAAATTCCAACTGATATACTTTTTGTCATGCATGAAGAAATTGGGTAGATAATCCGAAGAAATACTTCTGTTAAAATATTGGTTGTAATGTTAACTTCAACCTTCTTCCTTTTTACTTCTTTTTCAGCTTTTTCTTCTTCTCTCTTCTTATGTTTGTTGAATTTTAGGAACTCGTCCATTTCTCGTTCAACTTGTTTTTCTATATCTGAACTATTATCATCCATTAGAGGTGTATTTTCTTCTCCGTTAGTAGAATTCATCTTGCGAATGATGTTTCCCATACGACGGTTGAAGATAGAATGAAGTTTCTACTAATTATTTTCTCGCTTTTATATTTTTCGTAAATCCTTGAAATTTATACAATTACATAATTGTTTGTTTTCAAATTGTCTTTCACAAATGAAATTCTAACCTTAAAAATTAAAGCAGATAATTCTAACCTCAAAAATTTGCAGTTGTTGTACAATTCTTCTTAAAGTACATTCTTCACAATTCCGGTCAGCGGTGTGTAAGTAACTATTTTATCATGTAGAATTAGACAGTATGCCGAAGTTCCATCCGCTACTGGTTCTTCAAATTCCATTTCAATTTTTATATCCACACTTGATGATTTTACCGATTCATTTTGTTTTGAACAATCGATTACAATTATTGGAGCCTTGGAATAATACTGGTCAGGTGATAATAGTGGTGTATTAGTCTTTCCATAATATGATGATTGAAATCTTGCATACATATCGTATAAAATGGAAAAACGTTTTTTGCTGAACATGACATTCAAATTGTCATAGGGAAAGAATTGAGAGTTTAGAAAAACTTTACAATTCTTTATTTTACAGTGATCAAATTGACCAGCATTTGCAGTGATAACATCTTTTCGCTTAGTTTGAAAACCGAGTATTATGTACCTTGCTCGTTCCAAGTAAGTTGATGTCTTGACGGTCCATGTTTGTCGTTCTGTCTGAGGTAGTGTAGGGTATTCATGAAATTCCCAACTTCGGAATGGCATCACAATATCACGGTCAGATTTCAACTTTCTCAATAATAGGATTCTATGTTCATCAGCCAATCTTACATGAGGTACTCTCCAAACAACTTTATCCAACTGTAGTTGCCATTCCAGTTTATCTTCCGTAGTTGCAGGGTCTGCAAGTATCAAGTCCTTATTAGTTGAAGATCTGAGTAATACTAATTCTTGTTTGACATTTATTATTACCCGTTTGTAATCTTCAGCGAATCCCAAAAGCAATCGTAAAGGTACATGAAAATCAAAGTGACCGTTGGAAGCTGGTGTTATAGTGTCTTTATCGGGGGCAACTCATCCGGCAGTGACTATTGAATTCTTCTCATGCGGTGTTAATGATGTTAATCCTTTCAATGTAGTTGTTAAACCAACCTTTTTTGTTGAATCAACCGTCACCCCTGATATTTCATATCTTATTTCATCAAAAAGATATGCCATCGGGTTATTTATAAAAGGAACTGTTGAAGCAGTTTTTCCATCCAATTTTAATACCCGTCCTTCGATGTACAAGTAACTTTCACACGGTAAAGTGTAAATATCTTGTTGTTGAATGGGGATCCTTATTTCATCATTATTGTTTAATTTTGATGAAGTGTAAGGGTTGTGCGTGTGATATTCCTTCTCCCATAGTGTTTCGTCGAACGTTGGTCCTTGAGATATATCCAGGATATCCATCGCTGTTAAGTTTCAATCCAATCTTCTGTAGAAAACGAATGTTTTCCGATGTTAACTCTTCCAATGTCGAGGAGCTACTGAGCTCCCGACTCTTCCATTGTGGTTTAAATGATAATCCCATGTTGACTTTTATGTTGCTGCTCTGATGTGTATCCGTATAGTAATTGTTTCTCCTCTAAAGTAGACACTATGACCGTCTTGATCCAATATGTTCAGTACGATGTCTGAAATGAAACTGGTGTTTAACGGTAGGTATATCAAGTTTTGTGGCTTCTCAACAATTTTAAAACCGGGAGCCACTGTTGGATAAAATGTATGTAAAATATGTTGATTAACTCCATCTCTATACGATCCGTGTATAATGTTGCACGTGACATCAATACTATTTACTTTCAATATTGTTACAGTTGAATCACATGAATGAGTAGTTCCAGGAGTTAAGATTTTCTTTTTTATATCTGTAAATCCAAGTAAACTGCCAATCGACTGTTCCAAGCTGACATCAATATAATATTTCGAAGTTATTTCTGCTTTTAAAGTATTATTGTTTCCTTTAACGGTGATATTGTCTTCTCCGAGTTGTTTCTGTAATAATTGGTTTATGTCATCAATTTCATATGCTCCAGTAGGAAATGTAATTATTTTCAATTCTGAGTATTTTCCTGCAGCATCCTTAGTTTCATAATAATGTAATAAATTGTTTTTTCCTTTTGTAACATTAGGAATTGAATTGTAGGTAGTCAAATCAAGTAATGCCGCTTCCCATAATCTTTCCTTGGATAGACGCAATGCTGGGAACAGCGTACTTTTCAATGTGGATGAATTTCCACTCAGTGACACTGTATACGATGACATCTTAAAGCTGACTGACACTCTTCGCTAGAAACTCCAAACATAAATGCCCACATATTTCAGTATTGTTAGGTTGTTCTCTTTTGTAATTGTAAAAAATGTTTTTGGAGTTTCGAAAATAATGTTGCAGTTCTTTTGGCGGTGGTAGATTGCCAAAACTGTCAAAGTAGTAAATGGTTTGTCCGAGTTTTTTATAGCATACCCAATGAGTGCCTGGACCATAGGTGGAATCCAAATTTACTATTCCAGTTTCATTTTTCCATATTTTAGTTGGTAATGCATCTTTCATAAAAACTCCTCGAAAGAATGGTATTTTCAAACATTTCACATAATCATTTAACTGATGATTTGTTAAGGCTTTATTTGGAATTATCAATTGACTCTTCTTATTTAGTACACACGGTATGGTCTTAGGTATAAACCTGCTCCGTTTTTTACCATTTGCCAAACAGAAGTCTTCTTTACATTTGCCTTATGAGTTCTACGACGTCCTTTTTTTAAGTTTCCACCTCTTTTGGGAGCGCCTTTCTTTGCAGGTCTTCCTCTGCGACGTTTTCCACCACCTAACTTTGCTTTCGTCTTCATGGCTGTAGTTACTGCCCAAGCCGATGCTTTTTCTGCAATACTTGCGTCACTTGATTTTACTCTTTGCCAAGCTTTTTCCGCTAGAATTTTATCTGCTATTGATCTATTTGTTGAATCTTTATACTTTGAATATGCTATATCGTGTTCCTTGCAAGCTTGATCTAATTTATTAATTCCAGGATCTCCTCTTGCTAAACGCTTTGCCAACTTAGTTCCAGGTCCACAATATTGATAACCTCCGGGCAGATGTAATTCGTATGGTAAAGCGTCTATCGTTCGATTTACAACAGCACCAACTGGAATCCGTCTAAGCAGGGATAATGCAGCTGATGTTATACCACGTCCTCTCTTGCCGCTGTCTTGACGATGACTGAGCGATACGGTCTTCATTATGTTGTCTTATATAACTGGCGTGTTTACTCCACGAGATACTTTACACAAATAAATAACTTGTACAAAATCTTTTATATTTAAAGACTTAGTTATTCAAATTAATTATATACTGATTTATAATTCTATTTTTAATCCAAGCTTCTCGTTCATCGGGTTGAATCATCACATGACTCGTTGTACTAGCTATATGATTGTGGGTATCAATAAGTAAATTGCCCACTATTCTTATTAAACAATCTAAATTTACAGCATCTTTTGGATGTTGAGGATCATGTAATTGCATAATACGTTTATCATTACATGTGTAAGCTGTTGAATCACTTTTTGATGTTTTTATGACTTGTCCAATAGTAGCAGCATCATTTGAATCTTCACCTGGTAAAATATTAATTATTTTCTTCATCTTTGCATCATATTGGGTCCCAAAGTGTTTATCCCAAGTTATTGTTTGTTTCATTGTAACACAATCATTTTCTTCGTAACCAGGATAAATATCTTTTATTCTTCTATTACGACCATTGTATGTACCTAATGTACCACCACTCGCAATTAATGTTTGCACCATTAGAGGTACATCTGTATCTTTTATACCAAATCTTCCATTTGTTATTGTTTTATGTCCTGCATCCCATTCATCATTATTTCCTTGCATTAAATTAAACTTTTCATTTCCATGTATAAATTTATCTCCCCGCTTTAACACGGCATCTTCATGTTTTACAAAATTGGATGTTTCCTTTTTTAATTCTTTAGATAATTGTTCCATAGTAACAGCATCTTTTGGTTGAGAACCGAACTTTACATTTGACAACACTTTCCCATGACAATCGATTTCATCACCATCTTGTAAAATACAGTTGTCCTTGATGTATTTTAGGTTTACAGCATCACCGTCTTCCTTTGGGTATCCAATGTCATTTATAATAAATTTATAAAAAGAAAATCCATGTTCAGTTTTTTCCGGTATTATAGAATGTAAATATTCTTTATTAACTGAATCTTTATCATTTTTGGGATTTCCCACGTTGGTTATTCTATAATTTCCAGCATTATACGTTTGTCCATCTTTTAAGTTATTACCCCATTGCAATTTTAAAGTATTTAAAAGTTCAGATGATAAGTACTCTTTAGTAATTGCATCAGAACCTTCAGTTGGTTTACCAACATTAATTAATCTATGTGATTTAACATCGTAAGTATTCTTATGTAATTTTAATGATGTTGAAGTAGCTTCTTTTACTGTCTTCAAATTTGCTCCATCAGTATCTTCTTCTGGATCTTTAACTAGTTTTAAACGTTTATTACTTATGCTATAGTCACCTTCAGGTGTTTGCGGTAATCCACTTCTTTTTCTGTCTTCTCCAACTTGCACTCCTAAAGCGGAGTACCGTCCGAACTTGTCGACGCTCATGTTAAAACTGATACGTCTTATGCTTGCACCTCTTTTATATCCACGGACAATTATACGACTATACCGCGATTCCTAAGTTCATCAACTAGAGCCACCCATTCATTATTCAAACCTGTATGACCGGCTTCCATGGCTTCATGCAATAGTCTCATTCTATCAACCAATTTATTGATATCGTTGTAGTAAATCACATTTGTATTGTATAGATTTTTCATCAATCCTTTACCAGATGTTGAAGTATCTCCTTTACTCTTTTTACCATGTTGTTCAAGAAGTGATAAATCCATAAGTGATAAAGATTTTCTTTTCAGTGGTTGTCTTACCGCTGGTGCAGTACGTAATGTTGGCAATTTTCGTGGAGGAAACAACTTTTTTATAACGATGTTATATTTTGTTGCACGTGAACGATTAATCATTCCATCCTTTAAGTAGTTTCTTTTATGAGCGTTAGTATTTTGTAGAATCTCCTTAAAAACACTTAAATCTTTGGATGAATATCTTAGTGGTATGTTTTTAAAAATTAATTCATATAATCCTTTTGTTCCTTTATATCTATGCTCACCAATAATGATGTAATCGTCTTGTGTTATTTCAAGCTTTGAATCGCCAATCTTCAATTCATTCCCATCAATTCTTGCTCCGTATACGTGTGATCTACTCAAATTTGGGTTTGATTTCATGTCATGTAGCATTTTCATTATATATTTTCTTCCAAGAGGTCCATGTTGTAATATATCGCTACTCAATTGAGTTAAATTTGGAATAGATTGTTCAGCTTCAGGTATTGGCTGTTCTTCTTCCTTTTCAACAATTGGTTCTTCTTCTTTTGTTTCTTCTTGCTCACTAGCACTTGTATATGAATCATCATCTTCTTCTTTTTTTAATGCTTGTACTTCTTGTTTAGAAACTGGTAGTAAAACATCTCCTTCATAACGAGGTTTACCAATAGTTTCTGATATCTGTTTTAAAGGTTCCGTAATAGGTTTAAATGTAGTTTCTAGAAATTCTTCTCTTTCACTTAAACCCATCCTCAATGCACGATTCTTCATCCTAATAGAATCACTGAGTGATTTTATTTCTTTCAATAGTTTTTCTTGATTCACCATGTTTACACTGTGAAGTTCAACGTGTAACTAGATGTAGCATCGGTAGTTCAACGCATAAATACAAATTTATCCAACCCTATACGATATCTACCATTTTTAATATCTTCTTCCTTCATAATAACGAGAAAGCTATATTTCTCATTCCATGCTTTGCCACACATCTCTTTAAATTTTTCAAATGGCATATCCGCATTTACATGATCATTATATATATGCTTTAAATTTGTTTCATCTTGCTTGAAGATGATCAACATATTTGCATTGTCTCTTATAAGTTGTTTTGGAATTTTACTGTATGTTTGACCAATATAAATGCTATCAATATTATGATGTCTTCCCATAGCAAAATAATTCCTTATTGTGTCATGATTTTCACAAGAAACATCGTCAAATATAAAAATAGAAAATGGTTTTGCTTCATTTGGTTGCATAATTGTTTCACTGGCATTAAACTTGTAAAAATTCACTTCAGGTACACTTGCAAGTACTTTATCCAATAATTGATATTTTGGTTGTTGCAATGATTTTGAAAAAATGTATATATTATTAAAACGCAATCCTTTAGGATTAGTTATAAGGTTAAAAACAACATTAGTTTTTCCACAATTTGAAGGACCAGTTATTAGACATCTTATCGTATTTGGTAGTAATTCACCATGTTTTCCATGATTTAACTTATCATTGTCAACTGTCAATTCATCAATGTTATTGATATTAAATCGGTCTTTTTGTTGTACAATCTCCATCTTGTATAAAGGTTAAACACACAATGAGCTATTAAACAACTATACTAAGTCTTTTGAAGGAATCCAAGAGTCTTCACTTTTATCAAACCCTAACCACCGGACTTTAAACATATTTTTTTTCCTTTGAAAAATCTTCTCGACAAGATATACATCACCGACGGTTGATTTTTAACAATTCGTGTCCGTAAAATCCACCTTGAAGTAATTCACCCTTGTTATCCTTTAATAAATAGGTTTCAGGTATAGTTGGTTGCACTTTATAAATTGTAAATACTTCATTAGTCCAATTTGGTAGATATCTTTTACTAAATACACCTTTGTATTTGCTTATACGAACTTTATCGTTGACCTTGAACTTCTTTGGTTGCAATTTTTCCAATTTCGGTGTTGTATTATTTTTAATGCGTTGTAATACAATTTTGGCATTAGCACTATTTACCTGGATAGGTTTCATTCCAATGGTACGATGATATTTGTTGTTATACTCTTTTATAAGTTGTGGTAATATGTCATACCACACGTATGATCCTCTTTTTGAAAATTGTTTATACATCGCACCTTTTAATGTTCTATTGAATCTTTCAATTATTGAAGCTTTAACTTCAGAATTTGTAGAATAATGATTTATTTGATATTTCTTCATCAAAGCTCCAAAGTCTTTATTAAAATATTCTTTTCCATCATCGGTCTGTAGATGTTTAATTTTAAATTTATTTCTTTGTATTGTGGTTTCCATAGCTTTTGTAACACTTTTACCAGTCTTATCCTTCATTGGTAAAGCGTCAGCTATTTTAGTAAAACAGTCTATAATTGTTAAAATATATTTAAATCCTTTATTTAATTTACTGTGCGGTATCATTTCAATGAGATCAGCTTGATAAAGATCATTCATTCCTTTAATGATTGTACTTCTTCTTGGAAATCTTCTTCTTGCTGGTTTATGTAGTTCATTTACAATCTTGTCCTTCACACTTTCCATCTTCATATGTTGCTTGTACACTGCATGTAAAAATACTGATCCATAGAATAGTTTATTCTCATTTATATAGTTTGAATATAGGTCAAGGCCATTTCATATTAGTGTAAAAAAGAGGGAACATGGCATTGGGCTTGCCATGTCCCCTCTTCTTTACGGAAAGGAAAAAGGAAGAAGGTAGAGGACGAAGAATAGGTTTACTGGTCGATAGGGTTTAGAGAGTAGTGGCCGAATGGTAAAGTATTAATTTTATCTTCTAAAATATGGCGCTTGTCATCTTTGTAGCTTAATGCCCACTTTGTTTGTTTGACACTAAAAAGTTGATGATTATAACTTCTAATAGTGTTGAACGTTGCAGTTGTTTCAACATTTTCAAACAAACATCTTTTATAATGTTCAAACTGTACATTCTTCTTCAGGAAAGAAGTTTTTATTCCTTTGGCCTTCTTCGTGACTTGATGTTCGTTCCTCTCGTTTATGTACAGTTGAAATGAATACAGTTTGGACATTAATGCTACAATTTCCATCATCGGCACACCATTTGTTTCATCTTTAAATTTTCCCAATACTTTCTTATTTCTGTCATAGTCGTAATTTGGATGATCCTTAGGATAATCGGAAAAGTCGAAATCATCTTTATATATAAAGGTGCGTAGATCTTCATACATGTCATTTGTTTTAATCCAGTAAATTAGTGCATCCGTGTCCATATATGCAATACCAATGTTCTCTCTTCCATAATAGTTAACCATCTTCTTATAATGAAACTCGTACATATGTGTTTTTGATATATCCAAGATTGACATTCCAAGATACAAAGGACGATCCATTGTAACTGACTTCTTGTTCATGGAAATAACAACTAGATTTTCATTAATAATTATAGATGAACCAAAGTTTGGTTGTTGCACCAATTTCTGTAATTTTACTGGATCAGTTACCAATTTGATATCCTTATGTTTCCTTTTGTTTTCCAAAGTCTTGCCAAATATTGCGTTATTCATTAATTTGAAAAAATCTTTTTGAAAACTTGATGTAGCGGTGGCTCTTCTTCTTGTGTTGTTGTCGATGTAAGGTTTTAACCAACAAGATTGAGAAAATTGTAGTACTCGATTAATTTTTGTAATTCTCAATCCTAAGTCTAAAGCTTGTTGTATCATCCAGTAGTGTCCAACATATCGAGACTTGTCGGTTAAAGTCATCATTAATTTTGGCCATCTTCCAGTAGGGGAAATTTCAGTCTTAGGAAGAAGTGGTAAATCATAATGTTGATCATGAAGATGTTCAGGATATTCAAAATTAACATCAAAAATGTAACCAGTTTCACCATGCTTCGGTATATCCATTATGTTTCCAATCGATTCTGGATCTATCCATTTAAAATTATCATATGGAAGGGGATTCGACATTGCCCATCCGTATAAGTTATTTGCATCAAAATAACCCAGGAATGTTGTTGGTTTTGATGCATCATAATCGGGCAGATACTTGTTGTTCGCCTTGAAATGTCGTGTAACGCTTTGCGTCAATCCCCCTCGAACTCCTGACTCTAACATCATAACCATATCTATATCAGTAAGAAGTTGTATTTTACAATTTGTTTCTTTCAACATAGCTTGCCATGCTAATCCAGGTGAAGTGTACGAATGAAGAGGGTCCAATCCATATGCTGCAAAACATGTATTTCTAAATTCTTCCATTATATCACATAGTAAAGTTACATCCAATTTAACATAAAAATCTGAATATTCTCCCAATGTTCTAAATCCTAAATCGTTCCATACTTTACATGCATGATCATAGTCCTCTTGAGATATGTCCATGTCATAAAGTTTACTTTTGAATTCTTCTTTAGCCGGAAGTGATGTTTCATTAAATCTTTCTAAACTGTCTATGTAATCATATGGAAACACACCTTTCCGAAGTACCAAATCCAGTTTGTTGTTATTTACAATCTTCTTTGTTTCGATGAAATCTTGTTTCCTTAAATTTTCTGAAAGTTTGGACAAACTCGACGGCATAAATCTGTAGGAGTCCAAGAATCTTAGTTTCATGTTTCCAACTTCTTTGGAAAAACTTATGAACTTCTCTGAAGTTTCAGCTAACACATCGATTTTACCGTCGTCTCTTCCTAGTTCAGGTATTATAAAATGAGCATCGTACCCACTGAGGTTATGCAGAACCACAGGAATAAATAGTGGTAAACGATAGCTTAAGTTGCATTTATTACAAGCAGCACCCCTGTAATAACCTGTGAGGTGATCGTGATCTTTAACTTTATAATTCTCAATAGTAAAATCATTTTTGCATAAGAAACATCGAGTTGCATTTTCATGTTGAATTTCTTCTTCTTCCTCCATCGGTTTCATTGGTACAATATTTGTATATAATCTTTGTGCATTTCCAGCTATTGAATATAAGTGATCAAGAAATATTTTTTCTACATTTTCACCACGATATACTAGAGGTTCTGAAGTTAATCCATATCTGTTTAAATGTTCTTCTGATAATGTTGATTTAACCATTAAACAAAAACTGTTTGGTTTGTGCATTTGATACTTGACACTTTTTCTAGCTTCACAATTTTCATCTTCAACAGGAACAAGTGTTGATTCAAAGTCCGCATACACAACTAGAGGAATACGGTACTGATGATGAACCTTTTCAAATGTAACAAATGCTCTGCTTTCCGAAGGTAAAATAATCTTTGCTTCATAATTATTGTTACATAATCTTTTGTGCTCTTGTAACCATTCTCTTGAGTGTAGCCCATCTCGTTTAAAATTGAAACATCTCTTGCAAATTAACTTTCTGTGTCGATCTTTAGAAAGCTGCTTATTAACAAGACGATCAAATTGCTTTATGTACACATAGTGAGACACATCTCCTCGCGTTAGTAGTAGTAAATCCGTATGATCTGGTAGCTCTTCTTTTGCAATACGTAAAGGATACACTTTGTTTGAACTATCTAATGCAAAAACATTGATAGACGTACCAGGATTTTTCTTCTCAAATTTTGATATATCTTTCAGTGATACAGGATAAGTGATTCCTTGAAAATTGTATCTAAATCTTTGATTTTCATATTCTTGGTTAGGTCTATTCACATGAAGTGGTGGTACAAATTTAGCTGTCATTGCATAACGAAAACATTCATTGTCTTCATTTTTAACATTAACACAAGATTTTGTATTTTCAATTCTTTTTGGTAAAGGAATGTAACTAGATCCCATTAGTCCATATCCATGTTTGTGAACTCTTATATCTAATACTTCAATACTTGTAAGACTCCATCCGGATCCTCTTCCTTCGTGTTCCTGAATTTTTGTTAATATTTCTTCTATACAATTTTCTATTATTGAATCAATGTTTGAACTTTCCATAATGGTTCGGTTTTTTGTTATGAATCCTCTTGGTGATAATTCTTCTTGTACATTTATAAACATAGCTTCTAGTAGTAAACCAAATTTAAGGAAGTTTAATCTTTTCAATTCTTCTTTTAAAATTTTACTTACGATTGGTTTTGCTTCTCTAATAAATTCTTCTAGCTTCAAGTTTTCATTTTGAATCTTATGATGCATTACTACTTTACCGGGTAATGCAAATACTTGTAGATTCGGTAAAGTAGTTGAAGATGTTGCTGTTATTTCATCTTGTTCTTCTTGTTGTTCTTGTTCTTGTTCTTGTTCTTGTTCTTCTTGTTGTTCTTGTTCTTGTTGTTCTTGTTTTTCTTCTGGGTTGTTGTGAATTAGTTCTTTATGACAGTCTAATAGAATTTCATCGTGAAACGATTCCGAACATTTATCGCAACGATACATGTTGAGATGTTTACTCTTCGAAATTTTGCCAAGAAATGAAATGGGCTCTCGCGTTCCTCCTTTTATAACGGTCCCCCCACCACTATTTCATCTTCTTCACTATACAAGAAAATCAAACTTTTTAAATAAAAATATTAACGTTCTACAAACTAATTGTTCATTCGTGTTCTTTATTCCCATTGGAGTTTTAGTATATACTTCTTTATATTCAAGCTTTAACTAACTTTCCCCCACCCAACTAATTTTAGTTACTTTTAAAACCAAACACCTGCCCTCCAAACATCTATTAGGACAGATGTTATGGGACAGATGTTGAAAGAACAAATGTTAGGGTGGAAATGGCTAGAGCACAGGCACTTGGTTGAACTAAATTTGCACATAAATTAACTAGAGTTGAATTAAAAATTCGCATAAATTAAAAGTTAGTTCAAAACTAAAATTCGACAGTGTTAAGAAACTCTAACATTTGAACAAGAATAAACATTAGTTCAAAACTGAAATTCAACAGTGTTAACCAAATTCTAACAGTCAAACAAATAGGTCAAGGTAATCCAATTTAACGCGAGAACGAGGAATAGAGCACTAAGTGGCATGTTAGTCCATTACCACAAAGTGATCTATTCCTCGCTCTCTATTCTACATCTACTTTTTTCAGTTTACTTATTTATATTAAAATGTTCAAATTTTACTATGTAGAATGTCCATTCTTTCTCTTCAACTCTTCGATTGTTTTTAGCAATTGTAACAAATATTCGTTAGTTTTCACCAAAGTCTTTAGTTTGCTACATCCAATTTCAATGGAAGGTATTATATATAAGTTGTAATTTTATAAGTTCAATCTTTTCTTTCTTGCGAATTTCTTTCTTTATTATATTATTCCTTATTTTTGCTGAAGATTTAAACTCCATGTTGTTTCTGCTAAAGCCACAATAATAATAAAAGTCTCTTGAAACAACCTGCATTTATACACATTCCCCCACCACTTTATAATCCCCACTCCTTTCCCCTTCTTCTTTATATGTGGAAGGAAGTATTATAATTAGATTCCTAATATTTCTTTTCCTTCTTCACTACGTGGGGGAAGGGTAATTTGTTATTACACTAGTTGTGCAAGAAAATAGCCGCCAGTGTCCACACCTTGTTCGTAGCACTCCATCATAGATTGTGCCCACTGCAACATGCGGTCTCTGTCATTTGGTGTGACAAGGAAAGAATGACTATCACCATACAATATAAAAGAGTCAATTCGTACATAACATCCTGAGTCCAACCATTTATTAGCTTCAGCCATAAACTTTTCTATTGTATCAAATGGAAATTGTGGATCAATTGCTATGACTTTACGTTCTTCACTAAGTTCAACAGTATAATCATCATCGTCCTCATCATCTTCACTTTCACTGTCGTTACTTAAAGTGTCTTCAGATTGTTCAAAAACATCAGAAATTTCAGAAAAATTAAAATTTTCATTCAGATGAGGAGGCATTTTGAAGCAAGAAATATTATAAACAGCAGAGACGAAACGACAAGAGCGGCGTGTAGAAGAAAAATGAAGGGGTCACCAACGCTCGCTCCGCTTTTATAATAGTATGCAAATGAGGGGTAGGTGCTGACCATGACCAGTCATCGACCCAAAGGAGTGGGGGAAGTACTTTTCTTACTACTTGGATGGAAGTAGGTTAGTAGGTCACGAGACTTAGAGTGTTAAAAAATAATGGGGGAGAAACACAACGCTATAACGCGTTGTGTTTCTCCCCCAGTATTTTTTTAAGCAATAATTTGGAAAAAGCTATGTGAATTTACTTGCTACGCCCCCACCTTGTAATACCATCCAGTTTGTGTCTGAGGAGATAGTCTTTAGAGTCTAACTCATAAACGGATTTCTCTTTGCGCAAGGATTCAATCACTTTAATATTATATCTTACGCCGTTACAAGTTGCCAAAATGTGTTCGTTGTCAATAACACTTTCAAAAAAATAGACACAACCTCTCTTAAGCCTATTTCCTTTCACACCAATAATTTTGGATTGGTATTCAACAGTGGGGGTTTCTGTCACTTGTAGTTCAGAAATGTGTTTTACGACATGTACACGGCAAAAACTTTCGTTTTTTACACATTTCCTCCCACAAGGTGATCCTTTCTTAATTCCCCTAGTAAGCATTTCAGGGCAAGTAGTGGGACGGCTAAATGCCCTACGACGCTGTTCTTGTAATAATTGAAATTGCTCTGAAGGAGCGGGTTTAGGAGTAGGTTTAGGAGTAAGTTTAGGAGCTGGTTTAGAAGCTGGTTTAGGAGATGATTTAGTAGCAGGTTGAGAGGATTCAGTTTTGTGATAGGTATGATCTTCAGGTGTACTAAGTGGTGGGGTAGGAGGCAATGGTGATAGTGGGATAATGGGTGTGCTAAGACGATGAACAATGGTTTCAACGGAAGGGGTATTAGGATGGTGGTGAACTGGCTTCTGCGGTGGCGGCATAGTAGTTGATGGTGGTGCGGAGTCCTTTGAAGGCGAAGGCGGTGAAAAAATACTACGAAGTCTAGAAGTGTTAGTTGGCGGAAGAATAGCTCCAGAAGTTGAAGGTTGAGATGCAAGTCGATTCTTGTAGCAATCAGGAAGGTTTTTGAGGCGAAGAGTTTTCTTAGGTGCAGGAACAGCCGTAGTAGAAATAGAAGTCGAAGTAGAAGTTAAAGTAGAAGTTGTAGTTGGCAGAGATAACATGGTTGTGGCTCCAAGTTCGCAGCGTAACGTCTGGAATCAGAATGAAATGTTAGCCGCAGTCGGTGCGTCTTTTATAACAATATGCAAATGAGAGGGGTAGCAGCTGGCCGAGACTGATTATTGACCTGGGAGGTGGGGGAAAAGGGGAAAGAGAAGGTATTTATTTAAAATAATTCGCATAACTTTTGACTAAAATAAGATAACCAAATTCTTCTTTTACCAAAATGTTTGTCTTACATAGACCTTTTCAATGATGTATCGCTTGTCCAAATCCGTCAATCCGTTATCAAGTTATAGCCATTTTAATTTTTCAGGTCATGACCGGTCGTTCACCCGTAGTGGGGGAAGGAGTGGGGGTAGGAGTGGGGGAAGGGGAGGGGGGGGGGATCGACTCCATTTTTTCGGGGGGGGGAGGGGGAGGGGGGGGGAAATCGACTCCATTTTTTCGGGGGAGGGGGGGGGGGTCATTGACCCTTCCGAAAGTGGGTCAAGGTCATTCAAGATTTATAATGATCCAAGGTGATGGGAACAGTAATACTGTTCCCACCACCCTGTTTGCCTAGCGGTTCCCACTCCCAACCCACTAGTTACGTTCTGCAAGGGAGGTCCCTGGGCCGTCCGCATCAAAGCGTAACGTCCCGTCCGCATCAAAGCGTAACCATTAATTTCAGGGAAACTGGAACAGCAGGGAGGCCCTGGTCCGTCCGCATCAAAGCGTAACGTCCCGTCCGCATCAAAGCGTAACCATTAATTTCAGGGAAACTGGAACAGCTAATGCAGAAACGCAACTCTAACACCCACCCAAACTAATCCCACCCATCATATTCCTAAACAAAATGCAAAAAACCTAGTCCGCAATTTGCGGATGTCCCACCCCTTCTAATTGAAGTTCAACTGAACTTCTGAATTTACAGTTAATCTACCCCCTAACATCTAGCTGAAAGGCAAAACAACAACATAAATTATTAATATCAACACTTAAAACTAACAACACATCATTATTAAAAACCAAATAATTCAACACAACCAAATACCATCATTATTCTTAAAATTAATACACCTTAATGCTAAACACCTCTTAAAATTAATACACCTTAATGCTAAACCCAACTTATAACTAACATCGCAATGCGCAAATTATTTCTTAAATTAAATACAACTTAAAACTAAACACACACACACACACACACATACCACATTGCATTAAAAAACGCAACGTAGTAGAAGAAGTTCAAATATATATAGGCCTACTATATATTTGAAACCTCTTGCTGAGTCGCCAACAACCTTTCGCTATGAAAGTTTGTTGACGACTGACGCTAAGATCAGGCTCGTATTGCTCCTCGGATTCTCGAGTAGTGGGGGAAGTTGTTTCACTCCAGTACAGTGTTCAATCCAGTCCAGTTCGCACCAGTGTAAAAGGAAGGCAAAGGAGTGGGGAGCGGCGCATGCGCAACAACACAAATCCAAGGTTTCAGGTTAGAATTATCCATGTGCAGTAGCGCTAAAGTGAGTAATACAGGACTAGGCGCATGCGCATAGCATAGACTCATTCCGATCCGGAGAACTTGTTGCATGCGCAGCAGGTTTGAGGTTAGAATTATCCATGGCAGCTGCCATATTTAGTCTGGTTTCACCACATAAAGTCAACAACCGGTGGTGACCGGCCATTGACCTGGAGGAGTGGGGGAAGGAGTGGGGGAAGGAGTGGGGGAAGGGGGGGGGCTCCATTTTTCGGGGGGGGAGGGGGGGAGGGGGGGAGGGGGGGAGGGGGGGGAGGTCATTGACCTTTCCGGTCGGTCATTGACCCCAAGGAGTAGGGATAGACACAGAACCCTACTTCTCTTACTACTCAGGTGAAAGTCGGTCAACCAGTCATTTGCTTGCCATCTGCCGCCATCTGGCTGGAGTTATTGCCTCTATAAAGGTGGGTAGTTTATCGCGCTACAAACATTCATTGCCTCGCATCCGCTCGGTCATCATCTCTCGTTAGTTTTATGTTATGACTACTTCACTTACTAGGTTTGAGGTTAGAATTATCCATGGAATAGCCTTCGTAAATTCTAACCTATAAAATTACTACTCTGGCTTTCTGTTTCAATTTCTTTTACACTTCATTTTATATCTCAGTCTTATTTTAACTTCTGAACTTAACACATCGGTTATGATGACTGCACAATGTTTAAAATTAAAGCTTTTGCGAACACAACACATATTACGAAGTACTTCTAAACCTTCAATTTCAAAGTGTAAAACTAATTTAAATAGAGTTAGAAAGAAGTACAGTTTTAACCCATTATACTCAAAGACTTCGCAGGTTAATGTTGATGATAATGTTATTTACAACATTTTGCATTCTATGTTACAATTCAACAACTTTGAACTTGTTACACCTATCGACTGTGTTCAACAAGTTTTTTTATTTTACCCCTACTATTCCTCATATAAGCGCTGTCACCACAATTCCTACTTCATGCTCCTCTATTCTCTTCAGCTAAGCTAAGGTTTGAGGTTAGACTTATCCATGGCGGCCGCCATGTCTAGTTCAGTTTCACCACATAGAGTCGGCGACCGGTTATTGGTCTAAAGGAGTGGGGGAAGGGGTGGTGGGGAGAAGGTTGCCATTTTATAAGCCCTCTCCCTAGGCGGCGCTTCTCATTCAATCGCCAACTTTCAAACAATAAACACCTCTCCCATGGCACGAATGAATTAATTATCCCACTATCACCAACTAGTTCAACTTTGAACTATTTCTGGTGGTAGTTCGGTAGGCTTTTTAAAACTTACTCTGGATGACCTTGACATACTTTCCAGGCCCCCAGTTATAACTGTTGAATTTCAGTTTTGATCTTACTCTTAATTTTTGTTCAACTTTTAGAGTTTAGTTAACACAGTTGAATTTTACTTTTCAACTAACTCTTAATTCATGCCCAATTCTACTTCAAATTCAGGGCATATGCTCTCGCCATCTGCACCCTGCAGCTGCCCTGGCAGCTGACACCATCTGACCCCTGCAGCTGCCCTGGCAGCTGACGTCACTTCCGGTTTAGAAGTGGCTTTTTCCCACTACTTATTTACATTAAATTTAGTCTACATGTGGGAATTGAAACACCAATTTTTGGAAAATGAATGCATATAATCATGGGATATAGTCTTTATTCTGTAAACCCGGCTTACCCCTTAATCGTTTCCCCTTTAAATTTTCATTTTATATTTAAAGTGGAAACACTTCTTTTTACAAACAAATTTGTGCTATTATCATTCACTTTTCTTTGTTTAAATTAAATGTAGTCCTTTTTATTCTACTTATAAAGCAGAAAAGATACTGGAAAGATTTCTGGAACTTAAATGATATAGTTTTGGAACTTGAATCATTATTCCGAACATACAATTTAACTCTCCAATTGTAAATATAAGATGAGAAAAGCTAAAATTTCTATATTTATAGTTATAGTTATAGGCATTTAGTCAAATGTCTATAACTCAATAATGGATTGACAGATTAGGACAAGCGATACATCATTGAAAAGGCCTAGGTAAGACTAACATTTTAGTAAAAGAAGAATTTGGTTATATTATTTTAGTCAAAAGTCATGCGAATTATTCCAAATAAATACCCAAAAAAACACCATTTGTTCAAAGCTTTAAAATGACACCTCAATCTTAAAAATCGGTTCAGCAGGTCGAGAGAAAAAGGGACGTAACAGACAAAACTTTTATAGAAATAAGAAGATACATTAAAAAAATTAACAAGATTTATAATGAAAGGTTGAGCTGTATCTTGAAATAAAGACAATATGTCAGAGTTCTAAGACAATATGTCAGAGTTCTAAGCATTAAGGTTCAGAATGAATGGTTTTACCGTTAAGTTATGTGTAGAATAAGGATGAATTCAATTTAGTTTAAACTAGCTGAGTACCCGTTCTTCGCACGGGGTGTGTTTGCAGATTATTAACAGAAATATAAAAATCCTTTCACAAATTCAATATTCACCTTCATTTGGTTTATTTTAACATATCTAGATATCATAACATATTTTATGCTTAATAGCTTCTTGGTAAATTTGTCAAAATCTTGTTATATTCATTTCCCTTTTGGGTTAGAACTTAGAAGTTATGTCTTTGTCTTTAATGTTTTTTTGCAGTTTTGCTAAACAATAATATTCGTGATTAACTTTATAGTTCTAAAGTACACCTTACCACTACTCATAGACGATTAAAGAAAACTCAGACTTGTCAAGAATATTAAAACTTTGTGACAATAGCTGTACTAATTCCAATGTACCCCTGTACCCCACCTCTATTTTTCTTGTTCTACCCTTAAGAGTCATCTTCACCCCTATGCCAGTAGCCCATTGTTGCGCAGTCGGCAATGTTAATCATACGGCTTTTAATGCAAAATATGGTATTTGATTCCCCTGTTTCGGACGCCGTTTTTAGACAGATTTTTTTTAAAAATTGGTAAGTGTTTAGTTGAATAGTTATATAAGGTCCCTCATACCTCGAAATTTTGAAAAATTAACAAATATTACTTTCTGTGACGTCGCAAAGTAACTCGATTTTCCTTAGTAATATTTAAAAATTTAGTAAAATTTTCGAAATTTCGAGGTATGAGGGACATAATATAACTATGCAACTAAACACTTACCAAGTTTAAAGAAAAACGGTTGAAAAACGGCGTCCAAAACAGGGGAATCAAATACCATGTTTTTCATTAAAAGCCGTATAGTTAACATTGCCGACTGCCCAACAATGGGCTACTGGCCCAGGGGTGAAGATGACTCTTAAAAGACATGTACAACTTTTAATCCAAATTAAAAACTAATTAAAATTACAATAAACCACCCTAGTAAAACAACGCATCGCCCGTCAGTAATGTAGGCACTGCACCAGTGTAGATATGTTTATTTTTAAGTAGATATTAGGTCTACTTAATTATTTTTTTACTTTAGATTTACTTTCTTACCTAAAAACATTCCCATTTATTGCCAATTTATACAGAACCAAATAAATAGAGACACCCCATGTTAAAATATCGATAAACATATTAAAATAAAGCGCTGATCTGGGATTAATTCTTATTGCCAAGGGAATCGCTCTTTCTACCTTCTAAATGTCAAAATGAGCAGATTTGTTTGCAAAAAATAAAAACTACAACAAACATCTGAAAAATTGTTCTAGCCAAGAAATCTAGAATGAGAAGGAGGTAGGTGACATCAACAAAAACAATAACAAAATCAATGGCGTCAAAGGTGCAGCACTTAAAATATTCAAAGCAAACCACCCATGTGTCAAGATAAACAACAAGACATCAACGGTGCAGGAGATACTTTAAAATGCTTCAATCAGCTGTTAGTGTCACCTACCTTGGTTTGTTCTAGATACATTGGTTCTAGCCATCTAATTCCATTTCACCAATCAGCATGATCCTTGAATGAAAATAATTAATTATCAGTGTTTCGTCAGCAGCATCCTCACACATTCTAGTACTGCCCCGTCTATACTCGCATTATTCGGAAGATCGAGAAATTTATTATCCTTGTTAGTTTTAACTACATATTTTGTTTTATGAAATACACCTCTTTTTGTCAGAACGTGTCATGAAAGCTAAATTGGGAACTAAAATTAGTTTACAATGATAATAAGAAATATTTTCAGATTGAAGGAACAAAACTCGTTCTGTAATACTTAGCATAAATTATTTTAATATTCAAATTAAGAACCAAGAACTTAGTTGATTTTACTCGCTGTATTTTGGCTAGTGAAAGGTAAAAGGGTTAGACATAAATGAGTCTGTATTTAAAATTTTAAGTGTTGCAATCTGTGGTAAAAATGACAAACTGTCTAATCCAGCTGTTTAAAAAGCATAGATAAGATGATAGAATTAAATGTTCCCATAAGATTAACATTGAATATTTCTTTTACCATGAGGCAGAGCCTTTTTGACGAAAGTTGCTTTAGAGCAGCTAAATTGTTTCTAATTGCACCATTTAACACTGATAAAAATTTTCATATCATTTACTAAAGCCCTTGTCGTGTGAAAAGAGATCAAAGATTTGTATTTTAGCACAACTTGGCTACTTTGACGTACAATGGGGCAAAGCCCTGGGGTCGCTGAGGAAATTTAAGTTGTAATGAACCTTCACACCACACTTGTCTATAACAGGAAAAAAATTTAGACCATCACGTAAAATCGTTTTCCCGTGAAAAGAGGACAAAATAGGGCCCATGAGCGTTACAGACACAGTGAATGACAGACAGAGAGAGAGAAAGACAGAGGGAAGGAAATTTAGATGACGTCAATTTTGGATTCTGTGATACATAAAAAGAAAAAATAACCAAAAATTTCAAGATTCTAAGCAATGTACAGACAAAACTCTAATTTTATTAATATAGATTAATAAAACCATACTATATTATAATTTCTATAAATATTTCAAGATAACACCGATATTTTGTTGCTACTTTTGTTTAATTTTGAAAAAAAGTATTAAGTTTTGAGCTTTTATTATTTTACATTAAAATTAAAATGACTGATTTGTTTCAGATTTTGTGTTTTTATACTTATTTGTGCTGTAAAAAGTCAGTCAAATAAATATTGAATAAATTAAATATATTTAATAATTAAATAATAAAATATAATTATAAATGTATGTAGCTATTTTATTAACTAAATGGTAGCTCTAATTTAGTGCTACCTAAATATAGATCTTAAAACCAGTATATAAAACATTTTTATGGTTCAAAATCGGTGTGTTAAAAAGTTAGTTTGAAGGAAAACATGTAAAGTGTATTATTTAGGCAAATGTATAATTTCTTTCCAAACATAAGGCTTTTCACATTATTTAAAGGTACCACTGATTCAGTGCTAACCACATTTGTATCTTAAAGATAAGTGTTTATTGGGATTGTTATTCATTATTTGTATAAGGGAGTCAGGTTCGACATTTTTTTTATATATTGACCTATAATTATGAAGAAAAACTTATTGTTCTATAAACAAATTTTATGGTAACACTAATTTAATGCTATCTTTATTTTTTCTAGCTCCATTAATTAAAAAAAAAAACTCATATTTTATACATACATTATATCGTTTTCATCTATTATTAGTAAAGCATGAGGTGTTTTTGCGACAACAATTATAAATTGTATGCATTTAAAATGCTTTTAAATTTGTTTAATTTATGTTATTATTGTATATACCTATAGTCGGGGGCAATAGAACAGGCGGGTGAAGGTCAAGCCAATTAACATGTAGTTAAATGAGAAAAAAATCAGCTGGCTTATTGGAAGATTTGACCTTGACACGCCTGTTCTATTGCCCCTGACTATATGAATGTATATTTAAAAAAAATATACAAATAGATTAATTCATGTGGTTTACAAGACATTGGTTGTACACCTCTTAGCGTTACCCAGAAAACACCGCGAGGAGGTGGGTGTACGTCGTTTTCCACACATTCACACACACACACACACACACACACACACACACACACACACACACACACACACATTCACACACACATTCACACACACATATTCACACACACATATTCACACACACACACACATGGTTTACGGGTCTTTTAGTCAACCGCGCCAGTGACCTTCATTCACACCAGACTTTTCAAATGAGTAGCTAAAGTTAATACCTTAACTTCTCAATCTAATAAGTCCCACATTCATACATACATTCATACAGTTTATTCATTAAGAATAATTTTTACAATATTTACAAAATTATGGGGAGTCAGTATGTTATTCAAAAAACATTCGTAATGCATACCATAAGTATTCATAACCTCCTTAGCTTTATTAAAGATATTTATACTGTTTGGTACAGGATATCTTGTAAAACTTGGTACAAAACCATCTTCCTTTGCTCTTTTCAGTGCTCTTTTATATCGTCTCCTCTCTGTACGAATGCACTTGTACTCCATTACTCCATACTTTTCATAGTATGTGTCCTTTTCCAATACACAAAAGATATGTTTTAAATCCATATCATCAGGTATAACAGCAACTTTAGGTATTTGATCAATTAACGTTTCAATTAGTTTTTGATTATTTGACAACGCTTTACGTAAGGAGTGAATCAATTTAAGGTTTTCTCTTTTTAGTTTATACTCTCCATACTTGCGAATTGATGGTAGTATTTCTTCAAACACCCAATCTTGAAAGCGCTTAGCTAATTTCATCTTAGACGATAAAATTAAGGAATATAAACCTGGTTCATTGATGAATACGGTATTTTTTTGAAAGTTAGAGGGTAGCACTAAACTGTTTCCATCAATATCTTTACATAACTTTTTATATTTTTCCTTAACTAGATCATTTATTGCTTTTCGCGGTCTTTCATATTCTAGAATTTCTGATACATCATTAGCCTTAAACCATGGATTGTTTTCACGATCAAATAATACAGCTACAGGTTTACTATCAAACATGTAACACTGCAGTTCAGACATATTGAAGTCAAATGTAACAAAAATAGCATACACCTTTTAAATATCCTGAATAACCGTAGTTGTCAATAAGATGTTCACTTGGCAAAAGTTCGCCAAACAATGAAATGCATGGTTAACCGACCTGCTTATATACCCGACGAAGAGTGGTGGAAACCTTCTGCGCATGCGCAGTAGACAAGTACTACTGCGCATACACAATTGTATGTTAAATTTAAACAATTTTTTTTGCGGATGTCAATAATAAGGGCACACTCAACAAACCACTTTCATAAATGATGAAGCACAACTGGGCATGCAAAATGAAGGGAAATACTGCACATTTAACAGATATATGATACATTTTAAATTTGTTGACAATTTCCTGTAGATTTTTTAAAACTGATTTTTTAAATATATTTTACATTAATGCCACATTCATTTTAATTTAATAAATTGAACTTAAAAAATTAGCTTTACATACATGTGCTAAAGATTATTATTTTTTATACCAAAATAAGACTTGCTTGACTACAACACATAACAAGTGTTCCAAACAATAATAAAATCAAATACAAAACTAATTATGTTAAACTTTACACATAAAAACACTATTAAATAGTACATTAAAAGGTAGCAGCAAAACGGTAGTACAATATCTAGCAAAACAAAGAAATAGAAATTCCTATATCATCATTAAAGTTAAAACTAAAAGTTTGTTAATAATTCATGTAGATAACAAATATGTTTGGTAGTTTGACCTTAACGTAATACTTAAATTTTTGTTTAAGAACCTAAAGCAAAATTTTACATGTAAAAAAAAAATAGTACACCAAAGATAGCACCAAAACGGTGCTACCGGTTGCTACATTAAAAATTAGCAACATTTAAATGGGTTAAGCTCAATTGGAGGTTTCCAAATTACCTTTAATGTTAAAACTAAGGTTTTGTTAAGTTATCATGTATATAAACATATTTCGTAGTTTTTTACATTAAACCAGAAGTTAAAAGTGTTTTTAAAAACCTACAGCCTCAGTACACTTAATTAGGGACAGGAACAAGACCAAATACCTGTCTCTGCGTCAGGCATAGGTTCATATATAAACATATTTTATAGTTTTACATTAAACCAGTAGTTAAAAGTCTTGTTTAAAAACGTAAAGCCTCAATACACTTAATGATGGACAGGAACGGTGCCAAGTACTTGTCTCTGAGTCAGCAGAGGCTCATATGTAAACATATTTTGTACTTTAACATTAAACCCGTAGTTAAAAGTGTTGTTTAAAACTTTAAGCAAAATTGACAAGGAAGAAATAGTACACCAAAGGTAGCACCAAAACGGTGCTACCTTTAATTAGCAACATTTAAATGTTTTAAGCTCAATTAAAAGTTCCCAAATTACCTTCAATGTAAAAACTAAGGTTTTGTTAAGTTATCATGTATATAAACATATTTTGTAGTTTTACATTAAACTAGTAGTTAAAAGTCTTGTTTAAAAACGTAAAGCCTCAGTACACTTAATGATGGACAGGAACGGGGGCCAAGTACTTGTCTCCAAGTCAGCAGAGGCTCATATATAAACATATTTCGTACTTTAACATTAAACACTTAGTTAAAAGTGTTGTTTATAAACTTTAAGCAAAATTGACAAGGAATAAATAGTACACCAAAGGTAGCACCAAAACGGTGCTACCTTTAAGTAGCAACATTTAAATAGGTTAAGCCCAATTGGAAGTTTCCAAATTACCTTTATTGTTAAAAACTAAGGTTTTGTTAAGTTATCATGTATATAAACATATTTTGTAGTTTTACATTAAACCAGTAGTTAAAAGTCTTGTTTAAAAACGTAAAGCCTAAGTACACTTAATGATGGACAGTAACGGGGCCAAGTACTTGTCTCTGAGTCAGCAATTAGAAGTTTCCAAATACGGTTTAATGTTAAAACTAAGGTTTCGTTAAGAATTCATATATATATATAAACATATTTCATAGTTTTACATTAAACCTGTGGTTAAAAGTGATGTTTAAAAACCTAAAGCAAAATTGGACATGTAAAAATAGTACACCAAAGGTAGCACCAAAACGGTGCTACCTTTAATTCGCAACATTTAAATGGTTTAACCCCAGTTAGAAGTTTCCAAATTACCTTCAATTTTAAAACTAAGGTTTTGTTAAGATTTCATGTATATAAACATATTTCGTAGTTTTACATTAAACCAGTAGTTAAAAGTGTCGTTTAAAAACCTAGTGTCTCAGTACACTTAATGATGGGTAGAAACGGGGCCAAGTACCTGTCTCTGCGTCAAGCAGAGGCCCATATATTTTGTGACATGTAAAAATAGTACACCAAAGGTAGCACCAAAACGGTGCTACTTTAAAGTAGCAACATTTAAATGGGTTAAGCTCAATTAGAAGTTTTCTAATGACCATAAATGTTAAAACAATAGTGAACTTTCTGTTCGCACCATGTGCTTTTTTTAACCTTAAAAGTAATTCTAACCTTTCATTCCTAAACACCTTAGCAAATAGAGAGAAAAAAGATGAACCAAACTCGCTTCATAGGTACCTCAGTGGTAGACTGGTAGCAGTAGTTAAAAGTGTTGTTTAAAAGCCTAAAGCAAAAATTGAACATGTAAAAATACCCCCGTCGCAGCAGACCTGCGTACTCACCGAATTTCCAAAGAATTTTTGTTTTAACATCAAAGAACTTTGTGGCTATCTTATATAATTAACAATCTTTACAAGGAAATATAATATATTTAAAAGCATTATATGTCTGAGTAAATTATTTTTTATTGAATAATTTATATATTAATATTTATATTGCAATAAATGACTTTTTTAACAGTGATGAAAGTGCATATCCAAAGCTTCCATGCAAAGGAATAATTTGTTTACAAATAACAAAACATAAACATTTCAAATTTGACAAATATGCAGAAGACAGCTGATCAGCTGATTAGGAACAGATACCTTATTATCTCCATCTCTCTTGCTCCCATTATACACTTATTTTCCATGAGAATACCATGGGATTTAGCATGTGGGTTTGCTGCCATGTGGGTTTTTGATCAAATCTTAATTACTCACCACCTAGTGAAGGTTCATAAAATTTTTTATTAAGATATGTTGATAAATAAGCGATATATAACTTTTCAAAGATTTACCCATAAGAATAACATGGGAAACTTGATTTGAATTTTCTCTATAACCAGTTAAGCTATTTTAAAGATTCAAAATACCAAATTGTTTTGTTTTTTTAAGCTCTTTTAAATGGTTTTAGTTAAAATTGATGAATTTTGAAAATTTAGGTCCAAAAATGTCAAAAACCCATTTTTGACCCCTTTGAAACCCCATAAAACCCCGTTCCCACAACCCGACAATGCTGGTTCGTGAACTCATGAAAATAGACCTGGTCTTACAACATCATACTAAATTTCATCAAAATCGGAGGCCCCCTTCAAAAGTTATCAGAATAACGGACACATAGATAGATAGATAGATAGATAGATAGATAGATATATATGAAAATGAACGAATGGTGTTTTTGGCTTCTGGGGACCTCAAAATGAAAAAGTAAAGTGGTCCCGGGCTTAGGTCTTACCATGGCTACTACCGTAATAGCGTATTCCCTATAGGGAAATTCGCTAATAGTACACCATAGGTAGCACCAAAACGGTGCTACCTAAAAGTAGCAACATTTAAATGGCTTATCTCAATTAGAAGTTTCCTAATTTAATGTTAAAACTAAGGTTTTGTTAATAATTCATATATATAAACATATTTTATAGTTTTACATTAAACCTGTAATTAAAAGTGTTGTTTAAAAAAACATAAAGCAAAATTGGGCATGTAGAAAATAGTACATGAAAGGTAGCACCAAAACGGTTCTACCTTTAAGTAGCAACATTTAAATGGGTTAAGTTAAATTAGAAGTTTGAAGACACAAATTTGTGGTAACAATTTACCACTACTATTTTAACTTGTACTGGGAGTAACAATTTCACACTACTGGCTTGGCACCTACATTTAAATGGGTTAAGTTAAATTAGAAGTTGGAAGACACAAATTTGTGTTTGTGGTAACAATTTACCACTACTATTTTAACTTGTACTCGGAGTAACAATTTCACACTACTGGCTTTGCAGGGGGAGGGGGTGGGGGAGGGGGTGGGGGTGGGGGTGGGGGTGGGGTGGGGGGTCACTTCTCGTCCGGAGCAAAAAACTTTTTGGTCAAGGTCAAAAATTTTTCCGAAAAAAGTTCGAAGGGGGAGGGGGTGGGGGAGGGGGAGGGGGTGGGGGTGGGGGTTGGGGGGGGGGTTCACTTCTCGTCCGGAGCAAAAAACTTTTTGGTCAAGGTCAAAAATTTTTCCGAAAAAAAAAGTTCGAAGGGGGAGGGGGTGGGGGAGGGGGTGGGGGAGGGGGTGGGGGAGGGGGTGGGGGAGGGGGTGGGGGGGGGTCACTTCTCGTCCGGAGCAAAAAACTTTTTGGTCAAGGTCAAAAATTTTTCCGAAAAAAAAAAGTTCGAAGGGGGAGGGGGTGGGGGAGGGGGTGGGGGAGGGGGTGGGGGAGGGGGGGGTCACTTCTCGTCCGGAGCAAAAAACTTTTTGGTCAAGGTCAAAAATTTTTCCGAAAAAGTTCGAAGGGGGGGGGGGTTCGCACTTTTTGTCGGGGGGGGGGGGGTTCGCACTTTTTGTCGGGGGGGGGGGGTCAGGTAGGTTAAGTGGGTCAAGGTCACCCACAACACTCCTACTCTAAGTGTTGGCTATATACCCCCACCATAACTGGGTCCCTAGGCTGCACAACACAGCTCCGCCAGTATGTCTCCGGCTTCCATGCGGTGCGCCTCGCTGTTCTCTAACTCTCTACATGTAAGTAATTTTATAAGTTTTGACTCTAGGTCACTACACTTTACCTCTGGGACGATATCGACTTGTAGTATTTCTGTGTTTTGGCTCAAGGTCATCACACTTTAACTCTGGGGCAATGTCGACTTGTAGTACTTCAGTATTTTAACTCAAGGTCACCACACTTTAACTCTGAGACTGCATCAACTTGTATTATTTCAGTGTTTTGACTCAAGGTCATCACACTTTAACTTTGGGACTGCATCAACTTGTATTATTTCTGTGTTTTGACTCAAGGTCATCTCACTTAAACTCTGGGATGGTATCAACTTGTAGTATTTCTATGTTTTGACTCAAGGTCATCACACTTTAACTCTGGGGCAATATCGACTTGTAGTACTTCAGTATTTTAACTCAAAGTCACCACACTTTAACTCTGAGACTGCATCAACTTGTATTATTTCAGTGTTTTGACTCAAGGTCATCACACTTTAACTTTGGGATGACATCGACTTGTAGTATTTCTATGTTTTCAATCAAGGTCATCATACTTTACCATGTACATTTAAGGTAGCACCAAAACGGTGCTACCTAGCTTGACATTTTCAAGTTTCCCAAGGTCATCACACTTTAACTCTGGGATGATTTCAACTTGTAGTATTTCAGTGTTTTGACTCAAGGTCAAAACACTTTAACTCTGGGACGGGAATACTTCTACTCTAAGTGTTGGCTATATACCCCCACCATAACAGGGTCCCTAGGCTGCACAACACAGCTCCGCCAGTATGTCTCCGGCTTCCATGCGGTGCGCCTCGCTGTTCTCTAACTCTCTATATGTAAGTATTTTTACAAGTTTTGAATCTAGGTCAATACACTTTAACTCTGGGACGATATGGACTTGTACTATTTCTGTGTTTTGACTCAAGGTCATCACACTTTAACTCTGGGATGATTTCGACTTATAGCATTTCAGTGTTTTAACTCAAGGTCGTCACACTTTAACTCTGGGGCGGGATTGACTTGTAGTATTTCTGTGTTTTGACTCAAGGTCACCACACTTTAACTCTGGGACGGGATCTACTTGTAGTATTTCTGTGTTTTCACTCAAGGTCATCACACTTTAACTCTGGGATGATTTCAACTTATAGTATTTCAGTGTTTTGACTCAATGTCACCACACTTTAACTCTGGGACGGTATCAACTTGTAGTATTTCTATGTTTTTACTCAAGGTCATCACACTTTAGCATGTAACTTTAAGGTAGCACCGAAACGGTGCTACCCGGCTTGACATTTTCAAGTTTCCCAAGGTCATCACAATTTCCCCCACCACTTCCCATATACCTAGAGTGCGCGGGGCCGGACAGTCAGTCGCTCGGTGTCTGTCGTAGGGTGCGCATCGCGGTTGCAGTAATGGTCGAATGGGGGCTTCTGGGCCAGTTCGAGGTCACACGAGCGGTGTCACATGACGGTTTAGGCAGAGTAACGTTGCAAACTTCAAATTTCCTCGGCACTTTTGCTGTTTCTTATCGCAAATTCGCTCCAAGTCGTCAAGGTCATGGTAACTGTGACTGAAACTCGGAGCGTAGTGCGAGAAACAGCAAAAGTGCCGAAAAATTTTAGGTTTCAGCGTGACCTTGACCTTTTGTGACATCGATGACGTCATCTTGGTGACGTAAGGGGTGATGACGTCATCAGCACGTCATTTCTGTGACGTCATGGGTGTGACGTCATGGATGTGACGTCATTGGTGATGACGTCATCAATGATGCAATCGATGACGTCATCGATGAGGTCATTGACCTCGATGACGTCATCGATGACGTCATCGCTCGGGTGACCTTGAACTGGCCCAGAAGCCCCCATTCCCCACTACTTACATGTAGTTTTTGGTGATTGCAAATATTCACAATATTGGATTGGTTGGATGTCATTGATTTAGAACTAAAAGTAATATTTGTGTTGTATCAAAATAAATGGCTTGATTTCGAGCAACACGTGTACTAAAGGTAAAATGATACAGTTACTGATTTAACACTTTATATTTTGTCGTTGGTTTTATTATGTTCATATTTAATTTTATATATATGACAAAGTTATTGTATGGCTTATACAAAGTCATACAAGGTTTAAACGTTTTAATTATCTGTTGTATATTATTTACTCGCCTACGGCTCGATGGGGGCTCCGCCCCCATGCCCCCTAATTCGTTAACGTCTTATGGGTTGAAAAAATACAGATCAAAGTTCAAATTTTGTCTCAACGTAGGGTTCGGTCCTAAGGTTAACAAAATCCCTAAGGTTAATCTAGGGAGAATTATTGGCAGGATTCCTAGCTATAAGTGTAAAACGATAATTACTAAATTATGACAATGACGAAACTTGTATTAAAATTGACTTATGGCTTTTACTATAGTATGCCCTAGTTGAAGTTATAATATGTACTAAATTTCAAACATCTAAGTACCATAATAGTAAATTAAAGTTTTAGGATAGCACCATTTTCGGTGAAAGAACTTAACAATTTAGAAAGTACGCCCCTATTAAGGGGTGAAGGGGTGAGGTACAGTTAAATTTCATAAGACTAAATTTTCAGAATGTCTAAAATAAAACGTAACACTAGCAAAACATGTATCGATATTGCAGTATATTTGGCAGATTGACGTAAATTACTAACACTTTACATGAAAAAAACTTCAAGTTTTTACGATGTTTTTGGACTTAACTTTGAATGAAATCGGAAAATAGCTGATACTATTGAAAGAACGGTTGGGTCATAATATGTACTGAATTTCAAGCATCTATGTGCCAGTATGGTAAAAAAAACTTATTAAATCAACAAGACTTTTGTGAAAAGATTTAAAAATTTTGAAAGTACGCCCATTTTAAAGGGTGAAAGGGGTGAGATACGGCAAAATTTCACTGGACCAAACTTGTAGAGCAAATAGAATAGAAGGTAATTATGACAAATCTCAAATTGATATTGCAGTATATTTGGCAGATTAAAGTAAATTACAAACACTAAACAAGAAAAAATGTTAAGGATTTCGTGTTTTTAAAACCTTTTTAGGCCTCAACTTTGATGGAAATTGCCCACTGGCTTTTACTATAGTTAGATTTAGTTTAGGTCATATGTACTAAAGTTCAGGCACATATCTGCCATAATAGTAAATAAACAATATTAAAATAGCATATTTTTTTTAATTGAATTTAGAAATTTTGAAAGGACACCCCTTTTAAGGGTGAAGGGAGTGAGATATGGCAAAACTACACCGGAATAAATTATATAGAGCGTCTGATTTGTTCGCTCTGACGCCATGAATTTTCCCTCAGATTTTAGGTAGGACCTCTCGTTCAAAAGTTACGACCTGCAATGTCGTGGTTTTACAATTATTTTGGACTGAAATTAGATTAAAACTGGCCAATGGCTGCTACTATAGTATGACCTAGTCAAGGTCATAATATGTACTAAATTTTAGACGTCCATGTGCCAAAATAGTGAATAAAAATATTGAAATAACTTAATTATTGTGAAAGAATTGTTTTTTTTTTTTCAATTTTTGTTAGACTAAACTTTGATTGAAATGGGAAAAAAGCTACTACTATAGAAAGAACCTGTTGAGCTCATAATATAAAAAGAAATTAATGCATATATGTTACTTAATATTAAATAAAAAATATCAAAGTGGCGCAATTTTTTCGTAATACTTTAGAAGTTTTGAAAGTACGCCCCTTTTTAAGGGTGAAGGGGGTGAGATACGGCAAAATTTCACAGGACCAAACTTGTAGAGCATCTAAAATAAAATACAATACTGGTAAAATATGTATCGATATAGCATTATATTTACCAGGTAAAATTAAATTACAAACACTACACATGAAAAAATTTTAAGGATTTAGTTTGTTTACGTTTTTTTTTGGACTAAACTTAGGTTGAAATTGAGTAATAAATGCTAATATAGTTAGATCTTTATTAGGGCATAATATGTAAAAGATTTACGACATTCATGTCATTATGAAACATTTAAGAATCTGCAGTGACTGCCATCTTAGTTTCCATTCCCATAAGACTAATGTCAAGTTTTAAAGGTCTGCTGCGACTATAATATTGGTCGGAAAGATTTACCTCTTCGTCGTTTAATAGGAAATTTTCATATATCTAGGTTACTAAGAAATCAAAAGTTTTTTATTGTTGATTGTTTGATTGATAAACAACAAAGCGTTATCAAGATTTTGTGTTCGAAAATGGGCGCGGTTTTTCAGTACTGTACCGTAGTTTAATTTCATAAATCACTCTATAATTGTGTTTTTATTTCAAAGTAACCTAAAAGATTTTCTTAAAAAACTACACAAGGATGAATCTTTTTCGATCAATATTAAAGGAGTAACGGACATTTAAAACTTAACATCAGTCTTATGGGGGACAAATCCAGGTGTTGGAACTATATTAATATCCCCCTAGCACCCCATAAATTTTCCCATTGTTCTAATTGCTCTACCTTATACGCTAACAACAATTTGATTTATTGAACACTTTAATTTTACAAATATATTGCTTACCGCTTCGGAATAATGTGCAAGAAAACCCCCGACCAGAAGGAAGGCCCTGAGCTCATAGTTGTAGCTTGACATGTCTGCGCGAAGTCCACGAAGGATGTTCTAGGCACATCTCCGCCTCCGGCCTTCCAAACCCAGGTATCGTGTCTCTTGGACATTCTAGTGATTCTCATATGAACTCTAAACTGTGTTATTACCTGCTTTTGAACAATGGGCGCATTTCCGTACAAGTGACTGATAATTATTGTAAGTGCGTAGATAGTAATGACTAATGTGTATTTTTTAAAACTTATGTTTTTAATTATTAGGCTAAGTTAAGAGTTTTATTACTATAAAGGAATATTTATTGTTTATTTATTTAACATATAATGGGAAAATTTATTGTTAAATATTATGTTTTAAGGAATATTAATTAGTCCTTACCATTGTAGCATTGATATATAAAATGGGTGCACCACGAGGTCAAGTTTGAACGTGAGCGGGAATCGAACCCGCGCCGTCGTAGACATCTTGACCAAGGGAGCCTATATGACTTAGCCATCTGAGCTATCTATCACGTCCAGCAGCTTGGTCGTTCAGCACCGAAAATCCTCCCGAAAACATGCAATCGTATTTCCAGTCTTCGGTTGGAACTGTTCGTCGTAGACTTAAGAGTCATCTTCACCCCTGGGCCATTAGCCCATTGTTGCGCAGTCGGCAATGTTAACCATACGGCTTTTAATGCGAAACATGGTATTTTAATCCCCTGTTTCGGAAGCCGTTTTTCAACCGATTCTTTTTAAACTTGGTAAGTGTTTTGTTGAATAGTTATATAGGTCCCTCATACCTCGAAATTTTGAAAATTTAACAAATATTACTCTCTGTGACGTTGCAAAGTAACTCGATTTCCCTTAGTAATATTTGTTAAACTTTCAAAATTTCGAGGTATGAGGGACCTAATATAACTATTCAACAAAACACTTACAAAGTTTAAAGAAAATCGGTTGAAAAACGGCGTCCGAAACAGGGGAATAAAATTCCACGTTTTGCATTAAAAGCCGTAAGGTTAACATTACCGACTGCGCAAAAATGGACTTCTGGCACAGGGGTGAAGATGACTCTTAGGCCCATTCTATACGGACCGATTGTCTGCCGCCGATTGTCGGCGTCGATCAGCTGATATTTTACCGAACAATGGAGTTTAAATGGGAGCTTCTATACGGGCAGATTTTTAACGCGCTATGACGCGGTATATTCTGCTTCCGCCGCCGATCTCGCAACCTCACGCCAAATCTCGTAATTTCTCTGTCGCTCTCGCCATTTCTCGTCCACTGCCTTTCCTGATCCTTTTTGTCCTCACCGTTCTCCAGTTTGTTTTGTTTTTGTTTTTAGAAAAAATTATTGACATGAAAAACTCATTTTTCTATAAATTGGAAAACATCCTACATTATACGAAGTGACATCTAAAGATTTCGCAGACAAGGTTAAAAATCTCAAAGTTGGATTGAGGTAAAAATTCAATGTACAGTTAGTTTTTGCCTGCATTCACTATTCACGAAAACAAACAAATACAACTATATTTATCTCAATGACACAGAGGTTATTCATTTCAATTACATACCGGTAGGCCTACTTTAGTGTAATTGGTTACTTACTGAGTACGTGACAAAATAAGTTTAAATGATTACTATAGGCCTCGACCGACGGTTATACAGTTCAAGCGTCATGTCAAGCTGTTACATAATACTGGTCAAAATGTATCAGGCCCTTTCAATTATTTATAGGTATATAAGCCTACCTATACCTATTATTATCTTCCTTAAGGTAAATTGTATTATTTAGTCATCTCTACCTTTATTTCTCTCTAAAAAATAATTATCGAATATTGACCAATCTTGTATTTTAGTATACATGTTTCTTAGGAGTTTGCGGCCATACATTATCCCTTTTACTTTCTCCCCCTATACCATAGTATATGGAGAAAGTATTGTTTTCGTCAAAATTTCCGAATTTGAGTTGTTGGTGGATTTATCCATTTTGGTTCCCCCTGAGTCCAAAAAAGTGGTTTTCGGAGTGATGTCTGTGTGTGTGTGTGTGTGTGTGTGTGTGTGTGTGTGTGTATGTGTGTCAGGATGTATACAGAGCTAGAGAATGCCCCAATGGTCCGATTTTAGTGAAATTTGGTACGTAGGTCCAAACCCACGATAATTCCAGGCGTTTTTTTCATTTTTTTGAATTTTTGATTTTTAAGGGTAGTTTACCCCTAAAAACCCTCAAAAATCGTAAAAAATCAAAATTTCTCAAAAACGGCTCTAACGATTTTGATTAAAATTTAGTGGTTTATTAAGTTTAAAATGTTGAATAAAATGACACCACCCGCATCTCCGAGAAAATGCGCGTTCAAAAGTTATGGAGTAAAAAGTGTTTCAAAAATCAATTTTTTGAATTTTCAAAATAGCTGTTATCTCGAAATAAATTTTACTTATCACCATTAAATCAAGCTCAAAAAACTAAATAATCCAGTATTTTAAATTATTGCTCTACGTCAAGTGGTTGCGGAGAAAATTCAATTTTTCGTTTAGCGGTAAACGCAGTACGTTGTTAAAAGTCACAGATGCGCGTAGGGTCAAACGAGCGTTGCTTAGCTGGTAGCTATCCGACTGAGTCATCAAGACATTAATGTTTGGAGCTTTTAACACCTTTTTTTATATTGTTGGGAGAAAGTATGTGTCAGTTAACTGATACCGTTTATTTATTATAACTTTTGTAATATTTTCAGTATTTTGGAAACATTAAAATCATATAAAGTCATTTTTTAAACATAAATATACGCCATCACTTAATTGGAAAAAGACTTTTTCCTTTCTAATTTGAAATTTAATATCGTATGTTTATACAATATTTATGTTTTTGTAATTTTATAATTATTTATAAATCATTTTATAATTTTAATTGATTGCAATTGAGTATTTTCTTGTGTTACATAATTTTTAAAGCATGATAATATAAGTGGAAACAATTTTAGCAAGGTCAGTTATAAATGTTGTATTTTTTACGTTAACCGAATGGTTGGCAACACTGTTGCGCCGATTATCCGCTCGTATAGAATGGCCGGCGGACGGCAGATTTCGCATGAGCAGATCCGCCGCCGACAATCGGTCCGTATAGAATGGGCCTTAAGGTGTTTGATTTTTATGGATAGTTAAATAGTGGTTCTATTGGAAACCTACCTGTTAAAAAAAAAATTATGAAATCAGCTGTTAACCATAGAGGTAATCCACGTGTTACAGTTTCAACAAATTCATACCATATTGCAACTTGGGCCTACATTAAAACATCCGAAGCGAACGAGCCCTTCTTGAAACATACAAGCATGTTTGGGCTTGGCATTAAAGCGTTCTGTCTGATATTATTTCCGTGCTTTCAAAAATTAGTTTACGTTTACCGAGCAAACGATCGGCCCCAAGGTATTTGACCGTTTATAATACTAGTAGTAAAAGTATATAAATAAGGCAACATTAGAGTACTTTGACCAGCTCAAGGTCGGTAAAATTACACGAGAGATGCATCACAGATTGGCGAAGTGTGCCGGAAATTGCCGAACTGCCACCGGAAGTAATACTGCGCACTAATGACACTTAATGACAGCTGTTCATTGTTGCCAGACTAGCTACGTATTTTGCGCTGATTTGCGGGCATTTTCGCCAAGTCATACGTTTAATTTGGTCCTCATTTCAGTTTCGTGGGAGCGCAGAAGCGCAGGGATATCGTCTGTATGACCATTAAATGAACGGTTAAGGTTTTAATTCACCAGATCTATAGTTCTACATTCTACGCTTAATGTGGTGTTTTCTTAAAAATTAATTAATTAATTAATTAAACAAATCGGTGGTAGTTAAGAATGGCAGAGAAGATGGTTTAATCATAATTGCTGGAATAACAATATAATAGAAACAAAAACAAGACACGGATTCAGGATATTGAGTCCAATTTTATAATCTTATAGCTTTCATTATTGAATTTCCTATAGTACATTTCATCACTAGAGCATAAAGTGGTGCTTTTCGTTCAAGGCTAAGCTTTACGAGTGAGTTGCAAGCCGAAGTCGTAAAATGACAACGTTTCAAAAATAAACCTTTTAGGTCCCTTCAAACGCCATAATAACTTAATTGTTTCTCTAAAAATGCTATTACTATTAGTTACCATTTACGTTTAACAAAAATGTTAAATTATTTATTTTTAATAATAAAACATGTATAGGCCTACCAGCACATAATCAAACATAGTTACGACGTTTTTCCCATAAATTAAATTACTCACCAAGTAGTTACATAGAAGCGACTCTTCACGATGGAATTAAAAATTACTCTTTACTGAATTCAATAGTTAATTCAACTGGTTTTCAATGTAATTATCAAGAAATTTTCCAAGTAAATTCAAGTCGTTAGTATAATCCATATGTTAGAATAAAACTGTAGAAAATTAATCCATAAATAGGGCTTTTGATGAAATGTACAACTACTGTATATGAAATCTATATTGCATTTCCCATCAAACGTGCATTTCAAATTAATGCTTGTTTCTAAACGCATTTGTGCTGGTGTAGCTCTCGTGCAGTTTTATGCTTAAATAGGGCTAATGTTTTGTTTTGCACCAAAAAGATTTTTCGTTTGATAATTAGACCAATTAAAACGCAAAAACAACAGTTCAAATAAACAACCGTGCAGCCTTGTTCAACTACATCTAGCTTCTGCGTGAAGCCTATTGCCCACTGCTTACGTGCGGGTGGTGGGTAGGGGGGAGGGGGAGTCGAACTTCTTGAGGCTATCGCCAACTCCTTGTCTAATGTATTCTCTCTATTTGCATGTGGTCTTCATGATTAATTCTGTTACTCCCCCCCCCCACCATTCTCTTCTTCTTCCCCCTCATCCCCACCCGCCCTGAGGTGATCCTATAAACGGCCCCGGCGAGCAATGAACTCGAAATGCTCTCGCTAACTTGATAAGCTCGAATGGGGTTTAGCGGCGTTAATTTGAATTGATCACGAACGCTTGGGATTTTTACTATTGCTGATATGGTTGTACAGTACCGGGTTTACCGAGCCTTGCTGGTTTTAATGTGTTGGTTTGTTTATTGGTTTTTATTCCCTTTTGTTGAATAATCCTTGTAAACATGCTATGAACTGAACTTACGCCAACATTCAACTATAGATTTTCACAGGTAACAGCTGTTTCATAACCAATGCTTAAAAGTAGTTATTTGTCTTTGCATGTTTACTTGCTTTTTTGTCATTTCGTTACCGTATAACAAAATGACAACACATAAGACCAATATCAAAAATTACAATTTTACAGCTCTTTTTCAGACTAAACCCGATTTTTCCTCGGGTTGAGGGTGTTTCTATATCTTTTTTTTAGGGGGAGGGGGCCAAAATGTTCTTGAATCCAATTTTTAAACAGAATCTTCGGGTTAGATTTTGAGATTGAAATCAGTAAATCGCTGCATATACTCCTTATGTGTTATACAAGTAGTAGGCCTCTAGGATTTTGTTGTTCAAGTTGTTGGTTTGATAATGAAAATAACTTTTTGTGACTTTGTGTGGACAATGGCATTGAATTAGCAAATGGAATATGGAAATAATACACAAAATATTATTTTCGCGATGGAAAAACTGGCCATTTCCTGAGTTTGTCTTTACGCAACATTGCTAGGTTAAAAATTGTTTTGAATGTAAACCGACTTTTTATACGAAAATTATATTCGATCATAAATAGGCCTTTAACTTGATTACTTGTTCATGTTCAAACAAAACTTTTCAAAGTTTCATTACTGTGTTCATGTTTTTATTAATCAGCTGGATTTACAGAGCCGCAAAAACACTTTACAACTACGTAAAACACAGCTATACAATGTTTCTTTCTTGGTTGGCAAGTTGTAATACTGATTTATCTATCATATGTCACTTGTACTTCATGTACAAGTGACATCTCCGCAGAAGATCTCACCACCGTTAATAGGTTTCAAACACGCCTATGCTATGAGAAGTCTATTCATCTTTTTGTATGTAGTCAAAGATAATAATATAATTTTTCCGTACAAACCATGCCGGTTTTTTTTTAAATTAATTTGTTTTAAATACTAACATTTTGAAAATTTACATGATTTGATTTTAAAGTCATGTTGGCGCAATAAAAGACCAAGCCTGCATAAAAACAAATGTTATACGCAAGACTCTCCTGTACTGCTGAATGCAGTAAGAAACTTGAAGGGATAACTGGCAATACATTGTGCACGGAGAAGATGCAAACATTTTAGGTAAAAAAACATAATAATTTTAATGCTAAATTATAAAAATGTAGTTTTTAACAGTGTAAAGTAAACAATGTATAAAAAATTTCAATTTCTGCACTTATACGAAGTACTTGGAGACTAGAGACAGTACTGTAAATGGTGTGTATACTTTTTACTTTGAATTAGTCCGTGAAATATTAGTTTCGACTCTTGAAAAAAATATTTTTAGAGTGATGTTTGTTTATGCGTATGCGTATCTGTAGTACCATAATGTACATAAATCTAGAAATAGCACATTTTACTAATAAAATCACAGATTAACTACTCTTCTTTTAAGTGTCGTTTATCAGAAATAAAATATAAAATTAAAATTTCTCTTTACATTTTTAGAACTGATTGTTTATGGACCGTGTAAAATCTTGAACTAAAAATGATTACATTCAAAGGTTTAAAAATAACAAACATTTAGGTAAACGTTAGAAGTAACCATAAGTGTCATGGAGATTGAGTTGGTTGCTTCTGGGGATTTTATGAAATTCCATTGTTGTGTAATAGGGCAAAAAAATATAGTTCATGTCAGTTTTTATTTAGCTCATTTTTTGACTAAATGAACCGCAGTATGTACTTTTTAAACACTGTATCACACTTTTCCCCCATAGAGTGACATGCCCATCCCCCAAAATTCAGAACCCCCCCCCCCCCCGCCCACGGCAGGGATCGCTCATCTCGGATGGAAGGAAGGGGGTGGGTAGCTCACTTAGAGTGTGGTCACAGTTAATTAAAATCCGTAATAATATCCGACCCCTTGAGACAAACACCCTTCATCCCTTCCCCTAAACCTTCACAGAAGGGCTGGAACTCGTGAGTATGACTTTAATGTTGAGGTATGAATATTGGGGTCTTCAGGATTTGAAGAGTTCTTTACAACACTGCTGTCATGTAAGTTATATTTTACTTTCTATCCCTTCACATACAAAAGTACTGCTATTGTAAACGTTTTGAATTTGATCTTCAAGAGAAAATATTTGTTTTGGTCACGCATGGTTAAAATGAAATGTCTGTTTGTACCGTAGTTGTGGCAACACTTTTTGCCTGATGTGGAGGATGTTTGAACTTTGAACAATGGTCCAGTATAAACAATGGCCCGATTTGTATTAAATGAGGCAGTAAAATTGTATTACATCTTTAGCTGGTTTTTCCACCCTTCTCCATCCCCTCTTCTCTTTCAAAAATGTAATATTTTATATTGAAAATCATTCTATGTATTCCTATGGTATTTATGGGTAAAATACAAAACATAAAATTCCTTTGGACATTGGCTGAGTACGCCGGTCTGCTGCGATGGGGTATTTTGTTATTTCAGTACCGTAACAAGAATAAATTAATAGTAAGAATAATAGTTTGTTCACCTATGTCGCTGCAAGAGGCTTGGATCCTTCGCTTCATGTCTGCAAGTATCGTTGGTCGGGTTTTAAACACTTTGTTCTTAATCGCACCCCAAAGAAAAAAGTCCGGAGGGTTGAGACCTGGTGATTTAGGTGCGGGCCTACTCCTCCCTACCCATCATCCTTCAAACACATCATTGACGGTTTCTCTAGCCTCTCTGGAGAAAAGTGGTGGATCACCGTACTGCTGGAACCACATATCCATTATGGCCTTAAGGGGAAAATATTCTAGAAGAACAGGAAGATGGTTTTTGGATAATGTTAGCGTTGTCGATCCCGTTTAGCAGGCCATCAAAAAAGTGAGGCCCGACAATTTTATTTTCGAAAATACCACAACAAACGTTTAATTTTAAGCCCATTTTCTGTGGTTATCAATCGTCTGCATCCAGTGAGGGTTGCCAGTCGACCAATAATGTATATCATATATGTTTAAATGTCCGGTACTGAGGAACGTTGCCTCGTCTGAAAATAAAACAGTTGACAAAAAACGAGGTTGCAACTGGATTTGTTCTGTCAACCATGTGCAAAATGCTAACCTTCTAGGGTAATCAGTTTCTCGTATCTCTTGGTTAAGAATGACATAACATGGGTGAAATTTATGTTTCTGTAATAATACTGTACTAAATCCTACTTATGTTTATATACCTCTCAATTTCTCGAGTAGAGAGGTGCGGGTCAACCATAACTGAGGCCAAAACATCTGCTTCTTATCAAAGTCTGTGATAGGATGTGTTTGATTCCGTTTTCTGGGGCCCAACTTATATGTTAAACGAGCCTTTACAAGGCGTAACAAGCTCATACCTGATGGATGCCGCCTGAGTGGCATACAGTTCAGCACCGGATCGGATTTGTGTTTTTGTGGCATTCCTAGATGAATAACATATCCACTTGTTGGTCAAAAGTCATTGTAACAATAAAAAAAATTATTACAATAAACAGTTACATTAAACAGTGCATAAATACAACAACGAATAAACAGGAACAGGAACCTTATACTTTTGATTTACTTGAACATGTATAATTACCATTGTTGCACAGCTGTGACTTTCGACCGGATGATTCTTGGAGTTTCAGTGAAATTAAACCTTAAAAATACTCTAGAGCCTCATTGATTAGGTTTAGGAGAAAAATTGCCAAGAATAAAAACTTTTTAAAATCACGTTTTGCTATCTAAAATCATAATAAAATATATGGGGGTTCCATAAGAAAAAACAAAGTTGTCCGCCATATTTAAAAAATGGTGAGAAATTTGGAAAATTTAAATTAATACTTAGAATCAGCATAAAAAAATAAAGGGGGTTCCCATAAGAGATTTACTGTCAGATATAAAATAAAATACCCCCGTCGCAGCAGACCTGCATACTCAGCGAACTTCCAAACGATCTTGAGATATTGTATTTTTCCCATTAACACTATAGGAATGGGTATGTAGGTTGGCTGCCTTGGGCTGTTGTTATAAAATGTTAGTTTTGTTAGGAAATGTAATAGTTACGTTAGGTAAATGTCAAACTGTATCAATATTCGGCACTATTTAATTTTCGCCATAAACCCCATAGGGGTGGGTACGTAGGTTTGCCGCCATGCGGGTGTTGTAAGCAAATATCAGTTGAACCCTACCATGTGAATGTACATACCAAATTTTATCAAGTTATTCCAATAAATAAGCGAGCTACAGGGTTTTGTTGATTTCCCATAAGATTAACATGGAAAACCTATTTTTGGCTTTTCTTCGTAACCCGTTAAGCCAAGTTAAAAATTCAAAATACTAAATTGTTTTTTTTTTAAGCTCTTTTAAAGGGTTTTAGTTAAAATTGTTGAATTTTGAAAATTATGCTCCAAAAATGCAAAAAACTCATTTGTGACCCCTTTGAAACTCCATAAAACCCCGTTCCAATACCCAATCATGCTGGTTCGCGAACTCATGAAAATAGACCTAGTCTTACACCTTCATACAAATTTCATCAAAATCGGAGGTCCCCTTCAAAAGTTATCAGTACCACGGACATATATATATATATTATATATATATATATATATATATATATATATATATATATATATATAGTATATATATCTATGTGAACCCATTTTTTATACATATATATGAAAATGAACGAACGGTGTTTTTTGCTTTTGGGGACCTCAAATGAAAAAGTAACATAGTCCGCGGCTTAGGTCTTACCATGGCTACTACCGTAATAGCGTATTCCCTATAAGGGAAATTCGCTAAAAGTTGACTATTGTAATACTTTAGATTGGACTTCATCAATGGTATGTCTAAGGCAAAAAGCAGCTTAAGGCTACGGTAAACATCCATATTGTCGCAAGAATCTGGCTGGCTCTCCTGGTTGGTTGTTAGCCAATCCTACAGTGTATTGTCGCAACTGCACTACAGATTGTGAGTGATTAGTTATGATCAAAAACCAAAACTACTTATCACATAAATATCTTTAATTTCATTCGATGTTTGAAAATTTGCACTGATGATCTGAAAAACAAACAACCCAAACAAGAAATCGTTTAGAATTTCATTCACGCTATTTCCTTATCTCTGTGCACATCAAAAAAGTAAAAATTAATTGTAAAGTAGTTAATTTTCCTTTCATGATCAATTAATTCTCATTAGAAAACAAATTATTATACCAAATTATTTAAATTATCAATAGGACTTTTTTACAAAGCAAAATTCGAATAAATTCATTCTAAACCCATAACCACGGTGGGGAATATTAATGGCAATCATGAATAGGACACCGGTGTACATAATTAGTCCAGCGCCTGTAGTCACTGGGGAGCAATGTGTCAGCGGCAGTGTGTGGCGGGCTGCTTGTTTTTAATGCAGGCGCTACGTCCAGTCGCCCCTGCCCTGAATATGACACCTACAACAGGTACAAGATTGAAATTAGCATACTGCCTAGCGTATTCATGTTTGAGTTGTCCGCTTTTTGGTTAAAGGATCAAAGGATTTGAAAATTTATGAATTTTAAAATCTTTTATGAATGAATATTTAATTTTGCGAGCGGTGTCAATTCTATACTGAAAATCTAATACCAGTAAGATATAAAAGTATGACTGATCACAACAACGGATCCAACTATGTTATGCAATAATTCTAAATAACTTATTTCTGGGATAAAAATCATATGCATACAGGTCTCAATGCTCGAAATTCTTATCTCATTGTAATGTTGAATTGAAATTAAAAACAACTTATTAGTCTAAAAATCATAACAAAATGAATGCTGAAAGAGCTGACTAAAATGTTAAAGTACGAACCACGAGCTCCAGTTTAAACATGCGTAGTTTCGCATAAATTTCTGCAGAATGATAGTCTAATAAAAAAGTTAACAGTGTTTAATCGTAAGCTTACTTTATACTGATGGTTATAATTGTTTAGATAAACAAAACAATGTTTGTATTTTTTTCAAGATGCAATTTAGTATAAAACAAAATATGTCTAAAAATAGGATGGTAAAATCAGCTGGTAACTGAAAAATTAAAACAATAGTTATTTGTGCTTCTAGGACTAAAGTACAATTTTTTCTCCCTGAAGGGAAACTGGTGTACGCCGAAGGCGAAGCCGAGAGCGACAATTCCCCTGAGGTAGAAAAAGTACTATAGTCCCTTGATGCACACAACATTTTTCCTCCACCTACACAAATAACATTTAGGCCTAATAGGCCTACCATATATAATTTAACTTAACCTTCATATGATCCCTTGCTCCGTCAATCTGGATCAGTCACTTCAACATAAAAAAAACACACAAGGTATAGGCTATATCATTTTTAAAGAGAACAAAATAGAATTTAAGCCTAGTCAAAAGTTTTACAATAATGTTTTGGACTTCTTAATTAATAGCCTACTCAAGCGAAATGTAAACAAACACGTACACTGCCACGGCCATCTCTAGTACTAGAGATGCTGCTCACTGCTGACAGAATGGTCAGCAGGTGAGCAGCAGCTACAGCTGCTATTAGTCAACAATGAGTAACGAAACAAATACAAGTAACAGCTGTCTGTGGCTCATGTTCTTTTTAATCTCTCTTTTAATGGTATTCTTATGTAACTAACTTTAGCCCCGAGGTATGAAAAAAGTTGAGTTTTCCCTAGGTAGAAAAATTAAGTATTCAAGTCACATGGGATAAAAAATAGTACTTTAGTACTCTATTCCAAGGAGTAAAATACGGCTTTAGATAGTAGGTGGAGGAAAATTTAGTTTCAACATGTGGTTAAACAATGAATAACAAAGTCATTGTGTAGACACTTATAAAAGCATAGTAGCCTACACGTTGTCCGAGCACTAGGGGAACCAAGACGAGCAAGGGTAGCCTAAACTTAAACAATTCTTTGTAGTCGTATTAATATCAGGCACAGGCTGTACGCAAAAATGCCAAGCCTAAAAGGCTTTTTTCAAGAGTTGCTAGTTCGTTTCGCTCATTTTCCTTTTCTGGATGTTTTTGATTTAGGAACAAGGGCGCCTACATGCTTATGGTATGGGTTTGTTTTTAACACGTTGATTTTACCTCTACGGCTCAACAGCTGATTCATCTTTGTTGCTGATTATTTTGATTTGAAATAATTGCAATTCTACAAAATCCTTTTATTTTACTTTTAGTTAACTAAATAGTCATAATCACCAGTCTAAAGTAATATAATATAACTGACAAATTATTTTTATTATAGTAACCGGAAACCACCATTATTCAGTTACTGCCAACAATGGGAAAAACACATGTTTATATTGGAGCACATGGTTCGGGCTTTGACAGTTGAGTCAACTGTTTACAGCAACTCTTTTGTTTTGATTATAAAACCAGTTTATTTTCTTTTTCCTCCACCTACTATCTAAAGCCGTATTTTTACTCCTTGGAATAGAGTAATAAATTATTAGTTTTTATCCCATGTGAATTAATTACTAAATTTTTACCTAAGGGAAACTTAACGTTTTTGCCCACCACTGGGCTATTAAAAGAGAGATTGATTAAGGAGAACATGGGTGCTGACAGTCAAATTTCAATTACTGTATTACATTCGCTTCGTTATCTTTGTTTACTAATAGCGTCTGTAGGGTGCAGCTGTTTTGTAAGCAGTTTACTGTATTAGGTTTTTGTTAACATTTCGCTTCAGTCTTGGTTGTTGTAAATGGATCGTGGTGTTGATAGCTATTGATTTTTTTTTTTTTTGAATTTTTACCAAATTCTGAACCAATTGTATGACACCATTCTGTTCTTAATGCTCACGAATAAAGTAATCTGTATTCTGTATTCTGTATTGATTTATAGAGTAATAGTAAGGAATTATTAATTTTCACTCCGCCAAACATTAAATAAGGGGCATAAAATGTTACATCAATTCTCGAACACAGTATTACAACACCGTGATGGTTTAACTGCCAAGAACTATTTATCAGAAGTGAGACTAGGTTGAAATGTATTTTATGATTTTAAGTGAAAATTTGGACTAGGCCTGAATTGTGTTTTGTTCTTCCTAATAAAAGTGATATATCCTACTTTGTGAGAGAGTGTGTTCTTTTTTAAGTTAATGTGACTAACCTAGCTTGTCGAAGCAAAGGATCATATGAGCATAAAATTGTTATGATTCCTACTTATTTGTTATTATTGTAGGTGAAGAAAAAATGTTGTGTGCATCTAGGGACTAAATTACCGTACGTCTCCTCCTCAGTGATATTGTAGCCCTCGGCTTAACCTTCGGGCGACAACAGTTTCCCTTCAGGGAGAAAAGGTTGTACTTTAGTCTTTAGAAGTAGAAATAACTATTTCCTCTACCTACTATCTAAAGCCGTATTTTACTCCTTGGAATAGAGTAGTAAAGTACTAATTTCTATCCCATGTGACTTGAATACTTAATCTTTCTACCTAGGGAAAACTCGAGTTTTTTCGTACCACGGGGCTAAAGTTAGTTACATAAGAATAACATTAAAAGAGAGATTAAGAAGAACATGAGCCACAGTCAGCTGTTACTTGTATTTGTTTCGTTACTCATTGTTGACTAATAGCAGCTGTAGCTGCTGCTCACACCACTGCTGACTGAATGGTCAGCAGTGGGTGAACAGCATCTCTAGTATTAGAGATGGCCGTGGCAGTGTAGGTGTTTGTTTACATTTTGCTTGGTTAGGCTATTAACCTAACAAGTCCCAAAACATAAGTGTAAAACTTTTGACTAGGCTTAAATTATATTTTGTTTTTTTCGTGTTCTTCAAAATTGATATGGCCTACCTTGTGTGTTTTTTATGTTGATGTGACAGATCCAGCTTGACGGAGCAAGGGATCATATGAAGGTAAAGTTAAATTATCTACGGTAGGCCTAGGCCTAAATTTCATTCGTGTAGGTGGAGAAAAAATGTTGTGTGCATCAAGGGACTAAAGTACTTTTCTCCCTCGGGAAATTGTCGCCCTCGGCTTCGCCTTCGGGCGACAACACTTTCCCTTCAGGGAGAAAACATTGTACTTTAGTCCCTAGAAGCACAAATAACTATTGTTTTCTATAAGACGAGAAAACCACAATTTGTGGTTCATGGACATCATCATCAAGTAGAACGTAACAAAATTCATAAGGCGTCTCCACTTCCAATTCCGGCTTACAGTGTTTTATTTGATCAGTCTCTAGGAAATATACAGACCAAATCTTACATTTCACTTTTCAGACAATAGAAGATATATGTCACTATGAATGAGTCATTCGAAAGGGAAAACTTTCACCTATTCTACCGCGCTAGACGAGCGCTATCCAGTGGTGCTATCTGTGGTGGTCTGGAGAACTACCGAAGCAATGCAGCCAGTGTAGAAGAAACCAGCTGATCTTTTGTTGTTCGTTGGTTCGCCGTACGGGCGCGCTCGCGTCGTCGTAGCCAACGGTAACCTGTTAGTGCTTTCTTAATTTTGTGTTCGAAAACGAGTGAATTAAAGTAAGATCAATGTGAATTGTGTGTTTAAAAGTTTATTTTTAAAGGTTTTTATTCGGTAGATATCCGGGTCCGTCGTTTCTTCAGGTCAACAACTTCAACATCCAACACCTGCCTTCATTCCAGTGTAGCCAACTCAAGTGCAGTGTTGTGAATTTGAAATCGTTCTGTGTTTTGTTTTCTGTGAAGGAAATTTGTGCTTTTTGTGTGTGAAAGTGGTTTAAACAAGGATACATAATTTACTATGATTTTGTAAGTATCAAAACATATTTTATTCCTAACTCATTTTTCAAATGTTTTTGTGGTTAGGTTTGCAACAGGTTTGTTTATGGTTTTGCCGCTATCTTACTTGTGGCTCACAACGACTACAGTACTTTTTGTAACACGTATGAAGGAACTTTTAAAAGTAATTTTTGTTTCGTATTTAATATTATTATATTGCTTAAAATTCATTGCTTAAAAGTAATTGTTTATAAAAAATTCCCTAATGGAATTAAGTAGGACTTTCGGACTCTAATTAATTACCGTAGTAAGTTAGGCCTACCACAGAAAAAGGAAACGGTATTTTCGTTTTTCTGTGGTAGTACTAATAATACCGTCGGGCTAATGCAATTTTACGGGCCTCGGGACGAGCTAAAAAACTTATGCCTAAAAAATATCAGTATTATAAGTTACTACCATTAAAAAATGCGGACTGACCGACATACGAAATAGTCTTTTCTTAGAGAAAAAGTTAGGTACTGCTGATGTGGAAATTATACAGTAGGCTATTTATTGTGGCATACTAAGTACGCTACACAAGGATAAGTTGGATTTACAAAAATTCTCCATTCCATTTATTGCAAGGCCTTAAATAATTTTAATTAATCAACATTCAAAGATGAGACAATTGCCACCCACTCATACCATGAATTGCACAATATAAGAAACCCAGCTAATTAATAGTTTAAAGTATGAAAAATAACTATAAAACCAATATTTTAGGCCTAGCTTTGATGATTATTATTTTTAGGCTAGTACGCTTAAAACACTTTATCATGCCTCTCAGCAGTTTAAAAAAAGTGACAGTTACCAATACAAGATTCCATAAGCTTTGACAGTATGAAATACTTATTTCAAAATGTTCTTCTGGGTAATAGGTCTATGTAGTCTACAACAACCGCTTCCTCTTCCCACCTCAGACACGCATTCTGTGTTGAGGGGCGCTCCTAAAAGAATTCAGCTCTTCGGATTTAGACCGCGTGATGTGAAAAATGCGACAGCTGTTGTCTAAGTATAGACCGCACAGTCATTCATTTGTAGCCCTCTTACCGTTTTTTGGCAAAGCCTACGTTTCTGTAATTTGTTTTTAGAATTGTGGTACAAGATGAAGTGGAGGACTTTAGTTTTTCAATAATCTCAGTATACGGTAGTTGCTAGGCTATTATAAAACTCCTCAGTAAGTTATGAACTACAGTAGTAAAATTGTGCAACAGTGACTTGGTTGCATCGATGCTTGGTTGTAAACTGAATCATTTTACCAACAGTATGGAAGATCATAATCGAGGTTTAAAGGTCAAGGCCTTGGTCTACGTTAGAGAAAAAGTAACATACCTTTCAACACAATGTTGAGTTCCTTAGGCTACTGCTGTATCTTACGCAGTTGTGATCGAAGGAACTATATTTTTTAACTTCATTGCAGTTCAGTAAAAAATATATTTATTGTGATTTGTGCAACGATATTCTTATACCTAAACATTCCTTGTACATTACATTCCACTAGTAATGTAAGTTGCGTATATTTCACAGCCTCCATTCCGCATCACGTGACGTCATCGTCACTTGACCTCTGCTTGTGATCCACGGAAACCGGGACCGCGACGCGACATACGGTACTGATACTGACTGGCTTGTTTGTATCTACTGACATTGAAGTTTGTTGTCATTTCACTTCCTGTTACTCCCGTCCCCTCCCACATTTTCTCCAAGAACACTTTCAGAACACGCCCACCTCCCAGTAAATAGTAGCCCAGATAACAGACTTATCGTTATCAACGCTTAACGTGTTACGCTGGCTGTGGAAACTTAGTGCAACTTGCAAAGATTGCAGTCGTCGATTTTTATTTTTTTCGAGATACTAGGCCTAAAGTTATTACTGTATTTCAGTTAGAATGCATTATAGTTTTATTCGTGGGATGTTCAATACGATAGTCAAATCTACTAGCTACGGTAACTATCATTGGGGGGAAATGTTAGGTCTAGTAAAAATCTTATGCTACCATGTCATAGGTATAAAATATTGCAATAATAATAAGCGTCCACCAGGCGTAATAAGCGTAGTCCAGGATTAGGTGATGAAAGTAAAAAAATAAAAAAAATAATAAGAATGTAGAGTACAATACCGTAGGGCTAATGCTTTTTACTCCAATGTGGTAAGCTTAATCCACCTTACTTTGGGGGGGGGGGGGGGGGGGGTGTTATTTTCAAAAATGTATTTTGGGATTTTCTCCAAGATATGGGTAATACTGACACATCAACAAAATTGCTCACCAACATTTCCCAGCAAATTTACACTTGTGGCAGGAACCATTAAACTTGTACATTAAAATTCATATAGGCTACTCTCAGTTGTGTATAGTAAGTAGGTATATAACAATAACACGTTTAGGATATATGTTACCCCAAATTAATAATATCTCGTTTGCTAATATTATACACAACACGGAGGTATAGTAATATCAACAATAGAAAGTCGTGCAAGAAGCGTTATTCAAGTCACATAAAAGGTCCTAGTTTTCTACCCACACACCCCTGTATACTCTGTAGTGACATTTTCTGTAAAAGGAAGTCCCAAAGTCATAACTGCCCACTGGTTCCCCATGCACGCCGTCATGAATCGTCAAGTGCAGGTTGTCACAGTGACCGAGCTCTGTGCAGAATTGTGTGGCATTGTTCCTTACAATGGTACATTGTTGCCACACACGGACGCGCATGCACGACAGTCCGTTAACGCCTTCGGAGCAGTAACGGGACTTATTGTACTGTTTTGTACTAGGTCACATCGCGAATGGGTGAAATTCTCTCTGTAGGAGAGAAGAACTTGATAAATTTTACATGAACAAGAAATTTGCATCACTTGTCGTAACGGGTTTAGCCTATTCAAAGTGGAACCTGACTTATGACATTCTACATGGTTTTCTGTGGTGCGCAGTTCAGTTGTAGCCACCTTGGATTTTTTCCTTGGATCTTTAATGGCATAAAGATGAATATTTTTGACCAATATTAAAGGTGTAGTGGACGTTTTAAATTTAACATTAGTGATATGAGGAAAAATCCAGTATAGCGGTACTGCAGACTCTTAAGAAAGGTGAGTTTGGGAATTTCATCAGACGAAAAACTGTTTAGGAACTGCAAACGATGAAAATGCGGGCGTGCATCATTTGCGCATCATGTGGAGAGCCAGGTAGAAGGGATGCTTGTTTTGCGCATCGAGCTCCAGGAGCTCTCAGTTATATGCATCGTTTGCGCATCGCAGAGTGGTGGAAGCGGCATTATTTTTATTTAAAAAGTTATTGAAAACTCATGTCCGTGTTCAAATGAATGATTAAGCGTGTTTGGCATAAGACATATAAGTTAAAAAAAAAAAAATAGCAAAACAATATTTAACAGAACAGAAATAATGGCAAATAATCGGACACAATATCAAACTTGCAACGGAGTTGCAAGTTGAGTTGAGTTGAGTTTGCACAGAGGCAAACTTGCCATAGAAACAATTCGTACAAAACATTTCAGCCTGAGCAATTAATACAATCCTCACCAACCATTGAAAGTAAAATAAGTAAACACTCGATGTATTACAAAAAAGGTTTATACATTACAAACTTAAATTATTCATGAATGTGCGATACACATGTGTTGCCGTCCAGTGGTATATGGGGGACGACTGGATGTTTGCGAATTGTTGTCGACAGGCTGAGGCTACCTGGACGGGAGAGTGCGCAAATGATGCAAGGGGATTAGGCGACCCTTCGAAATATTTTACAGAAGGATTAAAAAGTGCGCAAATGATGAACGACCGAAAATGCGATGATAATTTTTGATGATTTTGTAACATTTTTTAAATTATTTTAAATCAATAAGAATAAATAACGTAATTGTATGGAATAAGTGTTGCTACAACCGATACAATTTACTCTGTCGTGCCGCCCGCATTTGATACAGAACACTTTGCTTTTCCTTTTCTACCTACCTTGCCAACTTGCTTACCTATCTGGACTATATTTACGGTAGGCGTATTAGGCTATAGGCCTATCTGGACTCATTGAATCAACTTCCAACGCCGTTTACAAGTTTGCTTATGCGTTAGTACAAGATGGTGGTCTCTCCTTTCTTGCTCTTCTATTTTAGGCCTGCACAGACCGGAGCGATACTTTATCGCTGGAGCGACGCGATACCTTCCTGGAATTTTATCTGCGATACTTGAGCGATAATATCGCGGCGGGAACAGGTGCTTCCACACCAGAGCGGGAAAAAGAGACTCGCGGGAAGCCAGTACACCTCAGGGGAGCGTAGGGTGCGGTGACTGTGTAACTCTCTAAATATTTAGTTAGTTTTTGTATAGTGTACTTACCAGTGTGCTTATAGTGTGTTAACTTACCATGAAATAGTCCGATGAAGAAGAATCGTTGCTGTTACTAGCCGTGCTCTCAGACGAAAGACAGAGAAAAATGTGGATACACGACATAAATAAAGAGCGGCTGCAATTTGGCGAGTACCATAGGATAATGCCCCAGTTACGAAAAGATGAAAAAAGATTCTACATATACTTTAGAATGAATCAGGAATGTTTTGACGAGTTGCTGAGTTTGATTGCTGACATCATTGAAAAGGAAAATGCCCACTTCCGTGAAGCTATTGGTGCCGAAGAACAGCTAGCAATTACTTTTAAGACTTGTAGATTTGCTATGTAATAAATTGACTGGTTAATTCAGTGCGTACGTAGTTGTCAAATTATATTTAGTTAAAAAAAAAACAGGGGTTTTTTTAAATAGGGAACGCAAAAAACAGTTTTAAACTTAAAAAAAAACTAATTATAAATTTATGTATTACAAATAAATTATATATTCCAAATTGTCCAAAAATTCGAATCAAGGAAGTTCTTATTATTAGGGCCAAAATTATTAAACTTCATATTTCAATCAAAAGGCTTTATTAAAATGAAAAGAATAATGAATTTTAATATAAATGATACACGACATGTTGTTGTTGTGGTTGACAGCACAGACAAAACTGAGTAGTTCGTGGTTTGGCCGCATGGTATCGCGGCGATAAAGCGCTGCGAATGGTGCATGCAGCGTTACCGCGATACCATCGCTACAGTATCGCGTATCGCAGTTCGCTCTGGTGTGTGCGGCTCCATAAGACAACATGGTATCGCACGGACCACTGGTATCGTACGCGAATTTCCAAGAAAAAGTATCGCGCCCGCTCTGGTATCGCACGGAGTATCGCTCCGGTCTGTGCAGGCCTTTTTGGTCATGTTAGCTCGTAACACTGACGTTACTCTTATCCGTAGCCAAAAGAATTTTATCAATATTTTTTTAGAATTGTACCCATACTGCATAAAATGAGGCCTACATATAAATAGTTTTAAACACACTGTAGCATATAGGTAACAAAAGAAAATTGGTGTGTGAAAAATTTTTGTTTACACACAACAAATAAGATGACAAATTTTGTTGAAACTTGGCGACAAATTTTGTTGAAACTTGGTGACAAATTATAGAAAACCATTTAACCCCGAAACCAAATTATTTTGGCCTTTTAACCGGTTGCGATGAACTCCTGAAACCAAGTCCTCCAAACCGCAACGTAGCCTACTCCTGGGAACGGGTCAGTCCCGTCTTATCATCTGTTATCATCGCTTATCAGTCGGCGGTCGTTGCACAAGCGTTGTTTGCCGAAGGAAGTTGGTCCGCAGATAACTGACAATTGATCTGATGGAGTAATGGGCGCTGGCGCCTGAGGCCTGGGCCGTCTGCCGCTCGTCGTTGGAGAGCGGCGAATATGCTCGTGCATGCTCCACTTTCTGTCGGCCGGAGTTTATAAATAGCAGGGTTGTCAAAACGCTGGTGAAAAGTGAGAGTGACCAGGGTTTGTATCATGTTGTACTCTAAGAATATCTTGTGTATGATACTGAAGTGCAATCGTTTTGGATTATGTACACAGTACACAGTGTTACTGATCGAGTGTTTCTCAATTTCTCATAGAATATTACTAGACTAGAACAGACATGTACTAGTAAATATAGTGATTGCCATCGTGAGAAAGCTTATCTACAGGTCTCCAGGCCTATGATAATTTTATTATTACATCCATTAATCTTTTAATTTTCCTAAATATAACGGTCATTAGGCTACAATATCCATTGTCAAGATGGATTTTCAGTGCTACTAGACATAAAGATACTAACTGTGTGTATAAATTATTTGTGAATTTCTTGCAGCGTAGACGATACAAATGGACTGATACGAAACAAGTAGGTAGACTTTTTAACTGATAATAATTTTATAGATTGAATTTTATATAAAGTTTATATAAAGTTTTATATAAAGTCCCTAAGTTTGGGAACGCCCAAAAATTTATTTAAAAATCGTTTTTGATAATGTATTTTTTCAAAACTGTTTTTATGCCCTGATAAATTACTCTAGAACATTCATTATGTTAAGACCTCCGGGTCGTTGGTATTACGGTAATTCTATAAACAGCATTACTGTACGGAGTGATGGTGATTCTTAGATGGAATGAATATCCTAACCATAGACTAAATTAAAAAAAGGTTTTGCTAATAAAGTGGACATTGACATAATTCGCTCGGCGAATAAATAGAATTTTTAATTTATTATAGGCTACTGTTTTATGCTCAAAGTAAGCGAGCTTCAATGACAGCACGCTTCAACCCCCATTCATGTTTACAATGTAGTTTGACGGCATAAATTTCCGATGCAATAAATCAAGTATTGTTGTGACACCGACGCGCTGTCAATCAGCTGTTCGCCGATCAGCTGATGTCAACGACCCTCGTCAGCTGTAAACTAGATCAACCGTTGCTGACAGGGAAGAATTATTGCTGGGCATCGGAGCGATTTTTGATGGCATTGGCGGTTTTGTTGCACCTCACTACTTTATTCATACTCTTATTTATGCTCTTCGTTACAACTGGGTGTTATCAGTGCTATGCAACCGGGGTATTCACATGTCTGAAACCTGAAAGGATATAAAAGTTGATCGTGTTTAGAGCTATTGGATTTGGGCACAATAGTTGCATATAAATTCGAATACTGTGCAAATATTTCAAAAAATAATGTTCTTTTAGAGAAATACATGTTTAAAGTTAATTCAAGCAATAAACTCCCTATTGGTCATATCAGGACCAGACCGCAACTGGATAACGAATTGGCCGGAATCGGCGCACCTTTAAAATAATTACATTATAAATTGTATGACATGGCTTGCATCCAATGAGTCGAAGGTGACAATTTAGCCCACAGTACCCATTTACAGAAAAATTGCCCTGTTTAGCCATTCATACAGCCTGAATGTTTTAATCTTAAGTTTTCTTCTATGATTCGAGCTTAGATTGTTACGGTATGTCAAAAAAACACAAAATGTATTTATCTTTGTAGAATTTGCAACGTTTCCCCACAATCGCTGTAAATTGAGCAATCATCCATCGATTCGCCCTGGGTTGCCCAACTCGGTTTCACTTGTGGAGCCAATGGCGTGTGAAGACATCGCTTGACCAGGCGACAGACACTCCCGATCCCAACAATCTGCCCAACGAAGCTTCACCTTCGCCGCTTCTCGACCGAGCCGCGCGGTTTTCCCGCGTTTTTCACCTCCTTGCTGTGTGGTTCAGTTGAGCAACGATCAACGGTTGGTGGACATACCGGTAACCGATTGTACCAATTCGTTCGGCATGGTGAAATTGTGGACTTCAAAACAAACTGGACCGCAGGAGTATGATAAGTGATCAGTCCCAGTTTACTCTATTTCTCAACCACCATGAAAAACTCAAGGCAACGGATAGCTACCCAAAATCTCATGACATTTTAGATGCGAGCACGAAGAGAAGAGACTACTGAATGCTTTCTATTCACTGGAAAGATGTTGCACATAGCCACTAAATTCCTAAGAATAGGTATTAAATATTCCTGAGACATGTCAACATTAATTAAGACGTAATTTCAGCGTTTTGATTGGGGGACAAGACTTAAAATGTCTGTAGGATGATTACTACAGTAATAGGAAATTGGATGATTAAATACAAATTGGATGATTACTAAACGCAAGTCCCAACTTTCAATTTCCAAACATGATATAGTCATATAGTATGCCCAAATTTTTATGTTTTATTTTATTTTTTTAATTATAGGGACGATTATTACCCCTCATCACCAGAAAAAATACGCAGCTCAGCCCATGGCACATCCCTAAAGATTGTTAATGACAAGAACTGCTGTATAAATTCCAAAAATTTGGTTATGTATGATTTACTGTATGCCCAACATAAGGAATCAGCCAACTCTCTACCTTGAAAGGAAGTTTACTGTTATGCCTCTTTTTTTTAATTGAGAAGACGATACCTCCGCCGGCTCGATCACAGAGCTTCCATTTACCTAACCGCAAACACTGGGGCCATGGCTGCCAACGTAACCGCAACACGCCTCGCAGTGTTGCCAAGGTGAAGAACAAAATTGCTGTGGGTTGGTGAGGTTGGTCGCATCAAATTGTAAAACGATGTTTGGTACAGTTTACTGTTTGTTTTTCTTAGAGTCAATCTTTAGTCAGAGTCAAAGAAATAGCCTAGTTCATAAACCAATAAAAAACAACTTATAACTACACAAAAACCAAGGTTTATTGTTAATATAAGTTTTAACCTTTTTCGACCGATACTGATTATTCGGATAGTAAAAATGCCTTAGCCTGGTTCATAAAACGATGATATTTTCATCAAGTGCTTGGGAGTATCTATTTGTAGCCTAATAAAATCGGTTTATTGGAAACTTTTGTACGCAAATGAGGTCTTATTAGCTTAAAAAGTTGTGAATAGACTGCTTTCTAGTAATTTTTTCGTGAAAGCATGCACCATCTGTAAAATAGATTTACTTTTAACAAGTCTGGCAGTTCGGTTGCTCTATTGACAAAGTAAGAAAAACCAAAACCCATGTACTATGCGAATAGAATATAAAACAGGCTCAATTTCTCTGCATGGGCATACTGGGCTTCATGTTTCAGACAGAAATAATTGTTTAACAAACATATTTTTTTAAAGATAAGTGATTTACAATAATTGTGTAGTCAAGATAACATGAATGACCGTGGTGGTTTTCACTGTATCCCATCGTAACATTAGGGAAACCTTGAGTAATCTTTTAAATTTAATGCCCAACCGAAGAAGACTTGTCATAAACCAATTTCCTACCTCTGTTCATCCGCCATGCATTTCTTCCACTCTCCCGATTTACTCGAACTCGCTCTGTATGCTGAGAGTTTGCTGGTGTCCAGTGTTGGTGGTGGGAGGGGGAGGGGAGGTTAATGTTTTAATGTTATTGCACCGGTAGCCACGGACTACGAGGTCAAACAAGGCTTGGCACTTAGCCGAAGAGGCAATAAAGTGCAACGGCCTCACGAGCGTCGTCCAACTGTTCAACTTGCAAAGCTGTAATGCCCAATGATCAGAGCCGTCCTTAGAAAACACGGGGCCTGGAACAAAACATCTTTTCAAAACAATAATTACTGGGTGTTTGGAGGATTGACATGGAATACTCCTAGGACAGAAAGGAGTCTGGGAACCCTCCCCCGGAAATATTTGCCATGGAATATTTTCAAAATAATACAGTAGGCCTACTGTATTTGCAAAGTCGTCATTTTAGACACTTTAACAAAAAAAGTTAATTTCTCATTCACTTTAAAAAGAGTGGGTTTAAATGCAAAAACTTCCTTTTCGGGTTGGTATAATTAATTTCAAATTGTTATTTTCTTGGAAGCCTAAGTAAAAAAACAACCTAGAAAAATGTAAGTGAAGTTTATTGTTAAGGCTAATTAGAATAGGTCTAATTCAATATAAATTATGATAATTTCGGTAATTTGGTCTGATAGTAAATAAAATGTAATTAGAATAAAATGTGGAAAATCATGGAATATTAGTTCTAAGTGTTCCATTTAGTGGAAGATTTGGGCCATGAGTTATGTTATAGGTTATTTAGCCCTGTGGGATTAGTCCCACGACCGTCATAAAGGTAAGGCCTACTCATGTCAGAGTTTTTTTGAAGTTTTCGATCTCGTTCATTTATGAACACTTCAGATTTCATAAATATTTAGCTTACCAAATAAACAAAACTAGGTATCAACTAGCGGTTGACACATGTACTTGCAGCTGTTGAGCATAAACTCAAGATTTATGAAATTATCGAGGCACAGTGGGAAAAAACTGAAACTATATTACATTTGTATAATTTACAGTATATAATTCGTATAAACAAAGACAATCTACACACGCCCCTTACGAAGAACCCGTAAACAGCTAGTTAATCTAAAGAAATGTTAGTTTTGTTCATTAGCTAGTGGATGAATGGTGCTAATTAAATAAATGGACTTAAAACTTCAATATATAACTGTGCGATTTATTTGTCTGGTTTTTGCACAGGCTTGCACTATAGTGAGAAGTCCTGGATCAATAATGAGTTGTGTAATATGCTAAACAGCTTTCACTTGATTTGTTGCACGTCATTATTGCACACGGTCCGTGCAGATGTCATTAGGAATAGAATAGCGATTAATCTATCGATTGATTGCCCTGCATTCGAAAGCAATGAACCGATTACTCGCCATCCGGCATGAACAGTCGAATAAATCCACTCTGCAAAAAGCCATACAAAAAGCAATAAACCTACCATTTATTTATTTATTTGATTTTTGCAGTTAAATTCAGACACTTGGAATGTTTTAGATTGTTTTGGTTTTAGAAACATCAAGATTAAGGATGACGGGGATATTAATTGTTTCCGTAAGTATTTTCACAAACGTTAAAGGTGGCGACACACTACCGGACTCTCCACCGAACCGTACATCGGACCGAGCATCGTACCGAATATTTCATCGTACAAGGGGGTAAATTTACTTTAAATTTACAGAACCTTTCCCCGAACAAGACATCGGGCCGAGCACCGTACCGAACAAATTACCAGATCGAGGTGAAGGAAGTTTAGAGAGAAAGAGTGACTCACTGTACCTAGCGTGAGTGAGTGAGAGATCTGATCCTTTTTCTTGTGTATTATAACTTTTTAAAGTCGGGTAATTGAGGTAGGCCTAATAAAATTTGAATAATATTAAAATTTTAACTTCTTAATCTTCCTAAATGAAACGTTTTACATTAAAATTAATTTGCTCATTCATGATTTGTCAATTCATGAGCACCTGGGAATTTTCATAATTTCATTGTCGACTCTAAATACAGCTCTTGAGATGTTGTAGATTCCAGACACCCTGCGTATCGTATTCCATGCCCGACTACAGTAGGCTACTCCGCGTTCCAGGTACGATCCCACGGTAGAGAGTGAAAGGCAGGACCAGATCGGCACGGTGCGGAACAGGAACAGGCTCCAGCGGCAAGGCCAAGGGTCCGGGGAGGTCGGCCGGTCGGTACTGCAGACTGCAACTGAAACTGCTCCTGCTGACCGGATAGCAAAGTCAAAGTAGAGGCTTGAAAAGAGTTTCTAAACTCTCATAAACTCTTTTTTGTTGATATCATTTTCGGTGGGTTAGTGGTTTGATTGACAATACACTTTATTGCGGAACCATCTGATCGACACTACAAAAATCAAATAATCACTAATCGAACAAATGGTTTTGCGATGTCGTGTCTTGTCGATGAAATGGTATACATTCTGTATTCGTAATTTACTCTCTGTGATATAGATTGATTAAGGACATATGGATTTATTAGCTTATTTATTACATCAATGTAATCTTCAGCCGTGGAAAAATGTCTAAAAAAATAACGATTAAATGATGAGTTAGATCAATTTTTTCATTTATTTTGTAAAATTTAACAATTGAATTAGTCTTACCAGGAAAAACATTCAATTGGCTGAGTACGTCTATGCCACATTAGCTTATTTTGTATTTCGGGTATGAAATTTCTCACTTAAAATACCTGCTGGAACAAACTAATTTTTATAATTTGTACCCACTGCCCACTGTTAATGCACCTCTGTTGTACTCAGTGCAGTGTCTAGGCAACTTGCCAACTCGCTGGCATTAGAGGCACCTGGAACCGCTTTAGCATTATCACCGAACATTCCTGCAGCTAAGAAAACACGAATGCCGAATGCCTCATATTCAGTCTACAAATAAATTAAAACTTTGTTAAAATCATTAATATTTTTACCGCAGGCATATTTTTTTAAATAGTTGTTTGATTTGAGATTTTATGAAAATAATTGGGATTCCCATCGGATATTCTGTACTGTCATGTTGAATCAAATGTTCTTAAAATAGGTTTCATACCCTTTTTAGGAAAGTTTAAAGAAAGTGTACATCAAAAAACTTTAATGTTAAATATTTTATTAATTTTTGGAAATGGTCGCATACAAGGAATTTAATTCACTCGGAATTAACGAACAATCGTTTCATCTGACTGCGAAATCGAAATACTCGCTAAGTCTAGTTTTAACTGAAGTCGGCAACACTAACGGAGTCCAGTCACAAGGAAATGCCCCGATAGAGAGCCAATGCTACTGCCATATCGGGACGGGTAGGCGAACATTATGGCCAAGGCTGCAGACGAGTAGAACTCTCGGATTCCAACTGCCAATGTCAGCTCAATCCGTTTCGTTGTCAAGTCGGTTTCAAAAATGTGCAAAACTTCGTGAGAAATGTTTTGATAAAAACTGTTATGTTCATGTATCTTGATAGGCAATAAGTGAAAGACGTCTAACGATTACGGTAGTGCACTTAATAAAATCAGAATTTTTCAGGATAATCACTCGTTTTGTTTACTTCGTTTTCCTTTGCCATCATAGCGACACACCAGAATATTATTTCTTCCATTGATCGATGATTTCTTCTTATCGGTGTAGTTAAAAGAAAATAGCAACGTATTTTTCAGTTAAACCCTTTTTCAGTGTTGTTTTACAAAAAAAGTCCAGTATTTTAAAGTTTTGTTTATATTATTACTAGATTTGAAAGCCGAAATTAAGCTTTGCGAAAAAGAAAAGTGAGTTGTTCAGCGACTTGAAACCTAAAGTAATACTTTCGTTAAAAAAACCTCCAAGAAACGCTTATAATTTCTGGAGTTAGGCATCGAAAACTTTTTTGAGCTTAAAAATAAAAATATTTGATTTTTTTTCGAATTGTTTTGGTTTATCTTAGTATTTATAAACATCATCTAAATATAAATGTAAATACAAATCTCACAATATATTGTGTTGGATGGGCGTAGGACTTATCTCTTCCGGTCCATTTAATCTATTTCGCTGGATATTTAAATTATCTGCGAACGAGTTGAATTTGCGCTTTAAAATAAATGGCGTTTTGTGTTTAAAAGACTAACAAATTTTAAATACCACACCATTGTTTTTAAATTACTCGAATGAAAGTTTAATAATATAAAAAGTTACTTCAACTAATCGTATTTGTTAGGAAAACCAAAAGAGGAAGTTTTACAGGAAGATAACGGAAACCAGCCCTCGTTATGGAAAATTTATTTTAGGCCTATAGTCTTTTACGTTACCAAAGGTACATTTTTTTTTTTTAATAAGAAAACCACGCACCTTTATGCCTAAATTTTGTTATAAACATTACGGTGAAATGACTTTTTGCGGACGATTTTATTTATTTATTTATTTATCCATCCATAATCTTTTAATTTCACTGTGATTGCATTCTGTTATTCGATTCTACCCTAACTGGTAGTTCGGTCGTCAAATAGCTCGGTCATTTAAACGGTCGGTTAATTCCCGGTTATGTTTTTAACCGGATAGTTAAACAGTTAACCGACCAAATCCCTCTTCCTCAATATTCTCGCCCTCTTTTCCGTTGTCTAATTTCTCTGAAAACTTTCTTTGTAGATGGTTAACCTTCCTTAAAAAATTAACCCAACTCATAGTCTAGGGTCTAAACAGGTTGAGCATGCACTGAAAGTCTAGAGAAATTTGACTTTTGACAAATCTATGTTGCCACATTTCTCGAGTGGGCATAACACGGGGGACGCCCCCTAGAGGAAGTCGTAGATGAGGAAACTGGATTGGCCTATGTCAAGTTATATATCATTTTAAAGGTCTTTGAATGTAGATAAAAATGCCACAAACCCGATCTCAAAAGGTAAATATTACACGAGTTATTGCATTTTGAAATTTCGGTAATATGCTTTTGTGTTATAAGTTTGGCTGACTGCCATTTCTGGCTTGAACGTTCATTTGAGGTTGAGTTAGCGACGTTGTTTTCATTTCTATTTCTACTTTATTTAACTCTTGTTTTTAAAGGTAAACAAGGTCCGTAAAATTCAGTTAAATGTTTTCTTTTAAGTATTTATTTGTTGTCTTCAATTGCTGTCCAAATGTGTAATGATTACATTATAATTTTCAGTCCAATTTGGGACAGCCCACGAAAATTTTAGTGAAATATTTTACGCAACCTTTAGGATTCTGTTAAACAGAAATCAATGCCACAAAGCTGACCTCAAATGAACGTTCGAGTAAAAAATATCAGACAGTCAAACTTTGAATTAAAGCATTTGGCCGAAATTTCAAAACGTAATAACTCGCGTTATATTTGACCTTTTGAGATCGGGTTTGTGGCGTTGTGATCTACATTCAAATACATTTAAAATGATGTATAACATGACATAGGCCAATACAGTTTCCTCTACGTCTATTTCTAGGGGGCATCCGCCTTGTTATGCCCAAACTCTGGAAATGTGGCAACATCGATTTTTTCACTCGACTAAATGTCCCCAACAATAATCAAAAGTTAAATTGCGTTGGACTTTTAGTGCATGCTCGGAGAGTCTCGGATTGGGCCTGATGATGACCGGTGTGTCTGGTCGAAATCGATTGCCAATATAAGATCTTGTATATATATTAATATATTTACCGTCTTGTAAACAATTACAGTATCAGTGTAAATATATCGAGTAGTGTTGGAAGACGTTTTATTATTTCAACCTGAATTAAAAATCAAAACGTTAAAACAAATGATTGAATTGACAAATTATGTTTTTAAAAATACTGTTATCAACGTTACGGTATGGTATCACCAGTCACGGAATCGTGAGGCAACTATAGATAACACTGTTAGATAATGTTGATTCTGGCTTCCTCCGTCATAATATTTACTGTTCTTTCCCAGAAGTTCTAAAAACACTGTAGATGCAATATTCAAAACTTTTTTTTATATCTTTAAACCTAATTGATAACGTAGTATTATTAGATAACAACCGCTTAAGATAATATTTTCACTGAAAAAAGTTTGACTTATATCGACTATCGAGTGTTATACAGCATTATTTTTAAAAGATTATTTTTAGAGGATGTTTAATATTTTAACGAAATATGTTTATATGTTATAACACGTTACGCATCATTGAAACCTTTACACATTAGGGGTAAAATTATGTAGAAGGAAAATTCCGTTTTTTGGGTGTTTTCAATCAATTATAGCAGTAAGCTTATTAGTCACAAATTTTAATCACTGGCGTCAGTTAAATTGCGTACAGTAAACGGAATATTTTAGCACAGAGTAAGGAGTTCCTTACTCTGTGATTTTAGTCAGCCGCATGCATCACAGAAATATAACTTAAAATAATTTATTCTCTCAATACAAATCCATAAATGTTTAAAATAAGGTCAGTCATAGAATTCATAGTCGTTAAATGGACTTACGAAGCATTTTATGATGTCAGGGGATTAATTTGACTCTCTTCAATGCAGTGGACAAATCCGATTCTTCTATTCAAAATCACGTAGGGTACTGTATAATCATTGAATTTATGTTTCCTATTGATCACGTAATGATTCGAGGGGTTTGTGGCATTAGAACGTGTCTTACTTTATTTGTCCTAGCCAGAGTTAGGCTACAAATCCCTTTCTGTAAAATATATAACCTTTAAAAATCTCCTAAACAAGCCGAAAAGTTTAGTTTTATACCACAAGAAAATACTTGGTTCACCTATTATAGAAAAGGTAGAATATATTATTTACTGGGCCTAATACACGTTTTCCAGGCTTCCATCATAACTCACTACTTAAATATAGGCCTACATCGAATTTTAACTTCTTTGTGGCTTCTCTCCTCGGGGTTATTTAAAATCCCTTTCTTTCTAACTCTAGATAGATACAATCGGGTTTTTGCTTTAGTCTTGCAGGGGAGAGGATTCGGACTTTCCTCCTATAGAAAGTAAAAAGTCACGTACAAAACTGTCCATCGGTTGGAACTTTTCCCTTCTGTTTGACATTTTCCGATATTCCGTAGTAAATTGTATACTAAACAGTTTATCATCGAATGTTCAGACAACAGGCCTAAATTAAATTTCTTCTTAAATATATGTATTTAAATATATATATATATATATATATATATACATATATTTTAATATTTCTTAAAGCTTATAATGATGATGATGGTGATAATAATAATAACCAGCATGATCGGGTTATAAGGGAACAGGGTTTTATGGAGTTTCAATTCAAAGGAGTCAAAAATGGATTTTTGGCAATTTTGACCTCAATTTTAAACATTAAACCATATTACCTAAAACAATTTAAAAGAGGTTAAAAACAAACAATTTATTTTGAATTTTTCAACTTGGCTTAATGGGTTACGGAGAAAAGCCAAAACCAGGTTTCCCATGTTATGGATATAATCAACAAAACCCTGAATCTCGCTTTTTATTGGCATGACTCAATAGTAGATATAAAAGGATGGTTCTGAAACACTCGTAGTTTTTTTTGATGACTTTTTGCTTCATATGACCACTTTTTTTGCTTCATATGACCACTTTTTTTTCTTCGTATGACCGCTTTTGCTTCAAATGACCACTTTTTGCTTCAAATGACCACTTTTGCTTCAAATGACCACTTTTGCTTCAAATGACCACTTTTTGCTTCAAATGACCACTTTTTTGCTTCAAATGACCACTTTTTGAATATAATCCAGGGAACACTCGTAGTTTTTTTTTGAGCGCCTTCAGCTTCAAATTGACCGGTTTTTTACCGGATTCTGGTTGGTTTTGGCCAAATATCAGCCCATTTCAGGGCATTTTTCAGGACTTCAGACAGTGATTTCAAGGAGCATTTTGAATATAATCCAGGGAATACTCATGTTTTGTGAGCGCCTTCAGCTTCAAATTGATATTTAACCTTCAAAGACACATTTTTTGGCCAAAATTCTCCAATTTTTAACCCAGTTTAACCTCTTAAGATCTAATTCCTAAGGCCCAGACAAGCCCTAAAACCTAGCAGCTAAGGCTTTGACCTGTGAATAGGGCCTATTATCCAACAGCCTAAACCTAATGTGTTGGCACTAAGATGTAAACCTAAGGCCTTGCACCTGAGTCCAAAGTCCTAACAGCTAGCAGCTAAGGATTTGACCCGTGAATAGGGCCTATTATCCATCAGCGTAGGCCTAATGTGCTGGACCTAAGATCTAAACCTAAGGCATTGCACCTGAGTCCAAAACCCTAAAACCTAGCAGCTAAGGATTTGACCTGTGAATAGTTATTAGCCAACAGCCTAAACCTAATGTGTTGGCACTAAGATGTAAACCTAAGGCCTTGCACCTGAGTCCAAAGCATTAAAAGCTAGCAGCTAAGGATTTGACCTGTGAATAGGGCCTATTATCCATCAGATTAGGCCTAATGTGTTGGACATAAGATCTACGCCTAAGGCCTTACACATGGTTCCTAAGATGAAATGCCTTGGACTTAGGTCCTAAAACCTTGCAGCTCAGGCTTTGACCTGTGAATAGGACCTATTTGGGCTTAGCTTAGACCTAATGTGTTGGACCTAAAATCTAAACCTCAGGCCTTGCACATGAGTCCAAAACCCTAGCAGCTAAGGCTTTGTCCTGTGAATAGTACCTATTAGCAAACAGCCTAAACCTAATGTGTTGGCACTAAGATGTAAACCTAAGGCCTTGCACCTGAGTCCAAAGCCCTAAAAGCTAGCAGCTAAGGATTTGACCTGTGAATAGGGCCTATTATCCAACAGCCTAAACCTAATGTGTTGGCACTAAGAGATAAACCTAAGGCCTTGCACCTGAGTCCAAAGCCCTATAAGCTAGCAGCTAAGGATTTGACCTGTGAATAGGGCCTATTATCCATCAGCGTAGGCCTAATGTGCTGGACCTAAGATCTAAACCTAAGCCCTTGCACCTGAGTCCAAAGCCCTAAAACCTAGCAGTTAAGTCTTTAACCTGTGAATAGGACCTATTGCCCAACAGCTTAGACCTAATGTGTTAAACCTAAAGTCTAAACCTAAGGCCTTGCAACTGAGTCCAAAGCTCAAAAACCTAGTGGCTAAAGCTATGACCTGTGTATAAGACCTATCAGCCCCCAGCCAGGACCTAATGTGTCGGGACTAAGATGTAAACATAAGGCCTGACACCTTAGTACAAAGCCATAAAACCTTAAGATCTGAAAACTTACAAGGGGGGCCGCGATTCACAGCCCCCATGAATTGAGCAAACATTAGGCAACGAGGTCTTTTTTCTTTGAATATGAAATTATGATCAGAAATGGTTATCAGATTCAGATTGGAGTATTTGAAGACCAACCTCCATCCATCTTACCCAACTCCTAACTACCGCATGGACTTGACCCAAGACCTAAGGCTATACACCGTAGGCTTTAAGGATCTTAGCCCCAAGACCTAGGCCATAGAGTTAAGACCTGAATATTTACAAGGGGGCCGCGATTCACAGCCCCCCCTGAAAAGACACTGTGGTCTAAACCTAGTACCTAATACACCGTGGTCTAGGCTTTTAGGTTTTTAGACCAAAGACCTACTACACCATGGTCTAGACCCAAGATCTAAGGTCTGTGGTCTAGGCTTCAGGTTCTAAGCCCCAAGATTTAAGGCCTGCATAGGCATTTAGGTTCTTAGCCTCCAGATCTAAGGCCCGTAATCTAGGCCTTTAGGTTCTTGAATCCAACACCTAGGACCCTACATCATGGTCTAGACCCTAAACCTAAGGCCTGTGATCTAGGTCTCTAAGTTCTCCTCAAGACATAAGGCCCTACACCATGGTCTAAAACCAAGACCTAAGGTCCGTGGTCTAGGCTTTTAGGTTCTTATACCCAAGTCCTAAGGCCCTACAACAGGGTCTAGAACCAAGATCTAAGGTCCGTGGTCTAGGCTTTTAGGTTCTTATACCCAAGACCTAAGGTCCGTGGTCTAGTCTTTTAGGTTCTTATACCCAAGTCCTAAGGCCCTAAACCAGGGTCTAGAACCAAGATCTAAGGTCCGTGGTCTAGGCTTTTAGGTGCTTATACCCAAGACCTAAGGCCCTACACCATAGGCTAGAACCAAGATCTAAGGTCCGTGGTCTAGGCTTTTAGGTTCTTATACCCAAGATCTAAGGTCCGTGGTCTAGGCTTTTAGGTTCTTATACCCAAGTCCTAAGGCCCTACACCAGGGTCTAAAACCAAGACCTAAGGTCCGTGGAGGCTTTTAGGTTCTTATACCCAAGTCCTAAGGCCCTACACCAGGGTCTAGAACCAAGATCTAAGGTCCGTGGTCTAGGCTTTTAGGTTCTTATACCCAAGGACTAAGGCCCTACACCAGGGTCTAGAACCAAGATCTAAGGTCCGTGGTCTAGGCTTTTAGGTTCTAATACCCAAGTCCTAAGGCCTCGCACCAGGGTCTAGAACCAAGATCTAAGGTCCGTGGTCTAGGCTTATAGGTTCTTATACCCAAGACCTAAGGTCCGTGGTCTAGGCTTTTAGGTTCTTATACCCAAGTCCTATAGCCCTACACCAGGGTCTAGAACCAAGATCTAAGGTCCGTGGTCTAGGCTTTTAGGTTCTTATACCCAAGTCCTAAGGCCCTACACCAGGGTCTAGAACCAAGATCTAAGGTCCGTGGTCTAGGCTTTTAGGTTCTTATACCCAAGACCTAAGGCCCTACACCAGGGTCTAGAACCAAGATCTAAGATCCGTGGTCTAGGCTTTTAGGTTCTTATACCCAAGTCCTAGGGCCCTACACCAGGGTCTAGAACCAAGATCTAAGGTCCGTGGTCTAGGCTTTTAGGTTCTTATACCCAATGACTAAGGCCCTACACCAGGGTCTAGAACCAAGATCTAAGGTCCGTGGTCTAGGCTTTTAGGTTCTTATACCCAAGTCCTAAGGCCCTACACCAGGGTCTAAAACCAAGATCTAAGGTCCGGGGTCTAGGCTTTTAGGTTCTTAAACCCAAGACCTAAGGTCCGTGGTCTAGGCTTTTAGGTTCTTATACCCAAGTCCTAAGGCCCTACACCAGGGTCTAGAACCAAGATCTAAGGTCCGTGGTCTAGGCTTTTAGGTTCTTATACCCAAGACCTAAGGCCCCACACCATGGTCTAGAACCAAGATCTAAGGTCACTGGTCTAGGCTTTTAGGTTCTTATACCCAAGTCCTAAGGCCCTACACCAGGGTCTAGAACCAAGATCTAAGGTCCGTGGTCTAGGCTTATAGGTTCTTATACCCAAGACCTAAGGCCCTACACCAGGGTCTAGAACCAAGATCTAAAGTCCGTGGTCTAGGCTTTTAGGTTCTTATACCCAAATCCTAAGGCCCTACACCAGGGTCTAGAACCAAGATCTAAGGTCCGTGGTCTAGGCTTTTAGGTTCTTAAACCCAAGACCTAAGGTCCGTGGTCCAGGCTTTTAGGTTCTTATACCCAAGTCCTAAGGCCCTACACCAGGGTCTAGAACCAAGATCTAAGGTCCGTGGTCTAGGCTTTTACGTTCTTATACCCAAGTCCTAAGGCCCTACAACAGGGCCTAGAACCAAGATCTAAGGTCCGTGGTCTAGGCTTTTAGGTTCTAATACCCAAGTCCTTAGGCCTCACACCAGGGTCTAGAACCAAGATCTAAGGTCCGTGGTCTAGGCTTTTAGGTTCTTATACCCAAATCCTAAGGCCCTACACCAGGTACTAGAAGCAAGATCTAAGGTCCGTGGTCCATGCTTATAGGTTCTCATACCCAAGTCCTAATGCCCTACACCAGGGTCTAGAACCAAGATCTAAGGTCCGTGGTCTAGGCTTTTAGGTTCTTATACCCAAGTCCTAAGGCCCTACACCAGGGTCTAGAACCAAGATCTAAGGTCCGTAGTCTAGGCCTTTAGGTTCTAATATCCAAGTCCTAAGGCCCTACACCAGGGTCTAAAACCAAGACCTAAGGTCCATTGTGTAGGCTTTTAGGTTCTTATACCCAAGACCTAAGGCCCTACACCAGGGTCTAGAACCAAGATCTAAGGTCCGTGGTCTAGGCTTTTAGGTTCTTATACCCATGACCTAAGGCCCTACACCAGGGTCTAGAACCAAGATCTAAGGTCCGTAGTCTAGGCTTTTAGGTTCTTACAGCCAAGTCCTAAGGCCCTACACCAGGGTCTAGAACTAAGATCTAAGGTCCGTGGTCCATGCTTATAGGTTCTTATACCCAAGTCCTAAGGCCCTACACCAGGGTCTAGAACCAAAATCTAAGGTCTGTGGTCTAGGCTTTTAGGTTCTTATACCCAAGTCCTAAGGCTCTACAAAAGGGTCTAGAAACAAGATCTAAGGTCCGTGGTCTAGGCTTTTAGGTTCTAATACCCAAGTCCTAAGGCCTCACACCAGGGTCTAGAACCAAGATCTAAGGTCCGTGGTCTAGGCTTTTAGGTTCTTATAACCAAGGACTAAGGCCCTACACCAGGGTCTAGAACCAAGATCTTAGGTCCGTGGTCTAGGCTTCTAGGTTCTTATACCCAAGACCTAAGGTCTGTTGTGTAGGCTTTTAGGTTCTTATACCCAAGTCCTAAGGCCCTACACCAGGGTCTAAAACCAAGACCTAAGGTCCGTGGAGGCATTTAGGTTCTTATACCCAAGTCCTAAGGCCCTACACCAGGGTCTAGAACCAAGATCTAAGGTCCGTGGTCCAGGCTTTTAGGTTCTTATACCCAAGTCCTAAGGCCCTACACCAGGGTCTAAAACCAAGATCTAAGGTCCGTGGTCTAGGCTTTTAGGTTCTTATACCCAAGTCCTAAGGCCCTACACCAGGGTCTAGAACCAAGATCTTAGGTCCGTGGTCTAGGCTTCTAGGTTCTTATACCCAAGACCTAAGGTCTGTTGTGTAGGCTTTTAGGTTCTTATACCCAAGTCCTAAGGCCCTACACCAGGGTCTAAAACCAAGACCTAAGGTCCGTGGAGGCTTTTAGGTTCTTATACCCAAGTCCTAAGGCCCTACACCAGGGTCTAGAACCAAGATCTAAGGTCCGTGGTCCAGGCTTTTAGGTTCTTATACCCAAGTCCTAAGGCCCTACACCAGGGTCTAAAACCAAGATCTAAGGTCCGTAGTCTAGGCTTTTAGGTTCTTATACCCAAGTCCTAAGGCCCTACACCAGGGTCTAGAACCAAGATCTAAGGTCCGTGGTCTAGGCTTTTAGGTTCTTATACCCAAGTCCTAAGGCCCTACACCAGGGTCTAGAACCAAGATCTAAGGTCCGTGGTCTAGGCTTTTAGGTTCTAATACCCAAGTCCTAAGGCTCTACACCAGGGTCTAGAACCAAGATCTAAGGTCCGTGGTCTAGGCTTTTAGGTTCGTATTCCCAAGTCCTAAGGCCCTACACCAGGGTCTAGAACCAAGATCTAAGGTCCTTGGTCTAGGCTTCTAGGTTCTTATACCCAAGACCTAAGGTCTGTTGTGTAGGCTTTTAGGTTCTTATACCCAAGTCCTAAGGCCCTACACCAGGGTCTAAAACCAAGACCTAAGGTCCGTGGAGGCTTTTAGGTTCTTATACCCAATTCTTAAGGCCCTACACCAGGTCCTAAAACCAAGACCTAAGGTCCGTGGAGGCTTTTAGGTTCTTATATACAAGTCCTAAGGCCCTACACCAAGGTCTAGAACCAAGATCTAAGGTCCGTGGTCCAGGCTTTTAGGTTCTTATACCCAAGTCCTAAGGCCCTACACCAGGGTCTAGAACCAAGATCTAAGGTCCGTGGTCCAGGCTTTTAGGTTCTTATACCCAAGTCCTAAGGCCCTACACCAGGGTCTAAAACCAAGATCTAAGGTCCGTGGTCTAGGCTTAGGGTCTTAAGCTCTGAGACCCAAGACTAAAGGCCTTACACCGTTTTCTAGGCTTTTAAGTATTTACACCCAAGGCCTAAGGCCCTACACCCTGGTCTAGTTTTTTAAGCTCTTAGACCCAAGACTTAGGGCCATACACCACGGTCTAGGCTTTTAAGTACTTAGACCCACAAGACTTAAGGCCATACACCCTGGTCTAGGCTTTTAGTTTCTTATACCCAAGACCTAAGGCCCTACACCCTGGTCTAGGCTTTTAAGTACTTAGACCCAAGACCTAAGGCCATAAAGTAAAGACCTGAAAACTTACAAGGGAGTCGCGATTCACGACCCCTGAACAGACACTGTGGACCCAAGACCTAAGGCCTTACACCGTGGTCTAGACTTTTAAGTACTTAGACCCAAGACTCAGGGCCATACACCACAGTATAGACTTTTAAGCACTTAGACCCCAAGACCTAAGGCCATATACCCTGGCCTAGGCTTTTAAGCATTTAGACCCAAGGCCTAAGGCCCTGAACCGTGGTCTAGGCTTTTAGGTTCTCATACCCAAGACCTAAGGCCCTACACCGTGGGCTAGGCTTCAAAGCTCTTAGACCCAAGCCCTAATGCGGTCCGCATGGGTTAGACTCAAGACCCAAGGGCATACACACTGGTCTAGGCTTTAAGTACTTAGGCCAAGACCTAAAGTCATAAACCGTGGGCTAGGCTTTTAAGCACTTAAACTCAATGCCTATGGCGGTCCGCATGGGCTAGACTTAAGACCTAAGGCCATAAACCGTTTTCTAGGCTTTTAAGCTTTTAGACTCAAGACCTAAGGCCATACACCGTGGTCTAGGCTTTTAAGTACTTAGACCCAAGACCTAAGGCCATACACCGTGGTCTACGCTTTTAAGTACTTATACCTAAGACCTAAGGCCATACACCATGGTCTAGGCTTTTAAGTACTTAGACCCAAGACCTAAGGCCATACACCGTGGGATAGGCTTTAAAGCTCTTAGACCCAAGACCTAAAACCATAGGGTTAAGACTTGAAAACTTACAAGTTAATGGCAATTCACGATCCCCGAAAAGACACCGTGGTCTAGACCCAATACTTAAGGCCCTACACGAAGACCCAAGAGCTAAGGTCCTTCACTATGATCTAGACCCTAAGACCAAAGACCTTACACTATGGTCTAGTACTCGGCATAAACCGTTTGCAGTTGTGGTTGTTTCATCTATTTCTAGAGGCAAGTCGGCCTCTAAGTTCTTAGAACCTAAGACCAAAGGCCTTATACCACGGTCTAGTACTCGGCATAAGCCATGTGCAGTTGTGGTTGTTTCATCTATAGCTAGAGGAAAGTCCTAAGTTCTTAGACCCTAAGACCAAAGGCCTTACACCATGGTCTAGTACTCGGCATAAACCGTTTTGCAGTTGTGGTTGTTTCATCTATAGCTAAAGGTAAGTCCTAGGTTCTTAGACCCTAAGACCAAAGGCCTTACATCATGGTCTAGTATTCCTTCTTAAGCCGTGTGCAGTGGTTAATTTGTCTATACTTAGAAGAAAGTTGACCTTTAATTTCTTAGACCCTAGACCTAAGACCCTATTACCCATGGACTACAACCTGGACCTAAGGCCACATCCCGAGGTTTTGTACTCGTTTAAAACCGTGTGCAGTTGTGGTTGTTTCATCTATAGCTGGGCGAAGATTGGCCTTTAATAACTGTGTGCAGTTATTACTGTTTCGTCTCGAAAAAGAGAATGTTTATGCTTTTACACCATAACTTAGAACAAAAACCCATGGTCTTATTCCTAAAACCTAGGACCTTAGACCGATACCATAGGACATAAGGGCTTAGACTTATTGCTTTAGATCTAGGGTATAAGGAATTTAAATGAGGACCTAAGGCCTCATAATTTAGACCAACCCCAATCCCAAGCATTTAAGGCATTATACCATGGACCTGTATGTATATGACCTTAAACATCTGACCTAAGATCTAAGGCTTTAACATAAAGTCTTAAGCCCTAAGACCCTACCCCATGGGCTAGTACTGGTCCTACACCATGTGGGACCGTGTAAAATGGCATGCATAAAGCCAATCACATGGATTATTTGAAAGCCCAGCGCACATGAACACCTGTGTTTGCTGTTGGGCGTTTTTATGATTTGTGCTTTCGGGCGTTTTGCAAACTCGACGCGGAAATTACGATCGCAGACGGAAATTATTAAAAAACATCGTGTACACATCGATTTTGAAAAACGATCGTACACGTCGATTATTTTAAACAGCGTCTGGGAATCGATTCTAAAAAACGTTCGCAGACGTTAATTATTAAAAGGCATCGTCTACACATCGATTTTGAAAAACGTTCGCAGACGTTAATTATTAAAGGGCATCGTCTACACATCGATTTGCAATATGCAGGTCGAGTTTGCAAAACGCCCGAAAGCACAAATCATAAAAACGCCCAACAGCAAACACAGGTGTTCATGTGCGATGGGCTTTCAAATAATCCATATGATTGGCTTTATGCACGCCATTTTACACGGTCCCACATGGTGTAGGACCAGTACTAGCCCATGGGGTAGGGTCTTAGGGCTTAAGACTTTATGTTAAAGCCTTAGATCTTAGGTCAGATGTTTAAGGTCATATACATACAGGTCCATGGTATAATGCCTTAAATGCTTGGGATTGGGGTTGGTCTAAATTATGAGGCCTTAGGTCCTCATTTAAATTCCTTATACCCTAGATCTAAAGCAATAAGTCTAAGCCCTTATGTCCTATGGTATCGGTCTAAGGTCCTAGGTTTTAGGAATAAGACCATGGGTTTTTGTTCTAAGTTATGGTGTAAAAGCATAAACATTCTCTTTTTCGAGACGAAACAGTAATAACTGCACACAGTTATTAAAGGCCAATCTTCGCCCAGCTATAGATGAAACAACCACAACTGCACACGGTTTTAAACGAGTACAAAACCTCGGGATGTGGCCTTAGGTCCAGGTTGTAGTCCATGGGTAATAGGGTCTTAGGTCTAGGGTCTAAGAAATTAAAGGTCAACTTTCTTCTAAGTATAGACAAATTAACCACTGCACACGGCTTAAGAAGGAATACTAGACCATGATGTAAGGCCTTTGGTCTTAGGGTCTAAGAACCTAGGACTTACTTTTAGCTATAGATGAAACAACCACAACTGCAAAACGGTTTATGCCGATTACTAGACCATGGTGTAAGGCCTTTGGTCTTAGGGTCTAAGAACTTAGGACTTTCCTCTAGCTATAGATGAAACAACCACAACTGCACATGGCTTATGCCGAGTACTAGACCGTGGTATAAGGCCTTTGGTCTTAGGTTCTAAGAACTTAGAGGCCGACTTACCTCTAGAAATAGATGAAACAACCACAACTGCAAACGGTTTATGCCGAGTACTAGACCATAGTGTAAGGTCTTTGGTCTTAGGGTCTAGATCATGGTGAAGGACCTTAGCTCTTGGGTCTTCGTGTAGGGCCTTAAGTATTGGGTCTAGACCACGGTGTCTTTTCGGGGATCGTGAGTTGCGATTAACTTGTAAGTTTTCAAGTCTTAACCCTATGGTTTTAGGTCTTGGGTCTAAGAGCTTTAAAGCCTAGCCCACGGTGTAGGGCCTTAGGTCTTGGGTATAAGTACTTAACAGCCTAGACCACGGTGTATGGCCTTAGGTCTTGAGCCTGAGACCTTAAAAGCCTAGAAAACGGTGTATGGCCTTAGGTCTTGAGTCTAAGAGCCTAAAAGCCTAGAAAACGGTATATGGCCTTAGGTCTTGGGTATAAGTACTTAAAAGCCTAGACCAGGGTGTATGGCCTTAGGTCTTAAGTCTAGCCCATGCGGACCGCCTTAGGCATTGAGTTTAAGTGCTTAAAAGCCTAGCCCATGGTTTATGACTTTAGGTCTTGGAGTAAGTACTTAAAAGCATAGACCAGTGTGTATGCCCTTGGGTCTTGAGTCTAAGAGCTTGAAAGCATAGACCAGGGTTTATGGCCTTAGGTCTTGGGTATAAGAGCTTAAAAGCCTAGACCACGGTGTAAGGCCTTAGGTCTTGGGTCCACAGTGTCTGTTCAGGGGTCGTGAATCGCGACTCCCTTGTAAGTTTTCAGGTCTTTACTTTATGGCCTTAGGTCTTGGGTCTAAGTACTTAAAAGCCTAGACCAGGGTGTAGGGCCTTAGGTCTTGGGTATAAGAACCTAAAAGCCTAGACCAGGGTGTAGGGCCTTAGGTCTTGGGTATAAGAACCTAAAAGCCTAGACCAGGGTGTATGGCCTTAGGTCTTGGGTTTAAGAACCTAAAAGCCTAGACCAGAGTGTATGGCCTTAGGTCTTGGGTCTAAGAGCTTAAAACCCTAACCCGCGGTATATGGCTTTAGGTCTTGAGTCTAAGAGCTTAGGTCTTGGGTCTATGAACCTAAAGGCCTAGTCCACGGGTCTTAGGACTTGGGTCTAAGAACCTAAAGGCCTAATCAAAGGACCTTAGATCTTGGTTCTAGCCTATGGTGTAGGGCCTTAGGTCTTGGGTATAAGTACCTAAAAGCCTAGACCACGGTCCTTAGATCTTGGTTCTAGACCCTGGTTTAGGGCCTTAGGACTTGAGTATAAGAACCTAAAAGCCTTGACCACGGACCTTAGATCTTGGTTCTAGACCCTGGTGTAGTAGGACTTGGGTATAAGAACCTAAAAGCCTAGACCACGGACCTTAGATCTTGGTTTTAGACCCTGGTGTAGGGCCTTAGGACTTGGGTATAAGAACCTAAAAGCCTAGACCACGGACCTTAGATCTTGGTTCTAGCCTATGGTGTAGGGCCTTAGGTCTTGGGTATAAGCACCTAAAAGCCAAGACCACGGACCTTAGATCTTGGTTCTAGACCCTGGTGTAGGGCCTTAGGTCTTGGGTATTAGAACCTAAAAGCCTAGACCATGGAACTTAGATCTTGGTTCTAGACCCTGGTGTAGGGCCTTAGGACTTGGGTATTAGAATCTAAAAGCCTACACAACAGACCTTAGGTCTTGGGTATAAGAACCTAGAAGCCTAGACCACGGACCTTAGATCTTGGTTCTAGACCCTGGTGTAGGGCCTTAGGACTTGGGTATAAGAACCTAAAAGCCTAGACCACGGACCTTAGATCTTGGTTCTAGACCCTGGTGTAGGGCCTTAGGACTTGGGTATAAGAACCTAAAAGCCTAGACCACGGACCTTAGGTCTTGGGTATAAGAACCTGAAAGCCTAGACCACGGACCTTAGATCTTGGTTCTAGACCCTGGTGTAGGGCCTTAGGACTTGGGTATAAGAACCTAAAAGCCTAGACCACGGACCTTAGATCTTGGTTCTAGACCCTGGTGTAGGGCCTTAGATCTTGGGTATAAGAACCTAAAAGCCTAGACCACGGACCTTAGATCTTGGTTCTAGACCCTGGTGTAGGGCCTTAGGACTTGGGTATAAGAACCTAAAAGCCTAGACCACGGACCTTAGATCTTGGTTCTAGACCCTGGTGTAGGGCCCTAGGACTTGGGTATAAGAACCTAAAAGCCTAGACCACGGACCTTAGATCTTGCTCCTAGACCCTGGTGTAGGGCCTTAGGACTTGGGTATAAGAACCTAAAAGCCTAGACCACGGACCTTGGTTCTAGACCCTGGTGTAGGGCCTTAGGACTTGGGTATAAGAACCTAAAGGCCTAGACCACGGACCTTAGGTCTTGGTTCTAGACCCTTGTGTAGGGCCTTAGGATTTGGGTATAAGAACCTAAAAGCTTAGACCACGGACCTTAGGTCTTGGGTATAAGAACCTATAAGCCTAGACCACGGACCTTAGATCTTGGTTCTAGACCCTGGTGTAGGGCATTAGAACTTTGGTATAAGAACCTAAAAGCCTAGACCACGGAAGTTAGGACTTGAGTATAAGAACCTAAAAGTCTGGACCACGGACCTTAGATCTTGGTGTTAGACCCTGGTGTAGGGCCTTAGGACTTGGGTATAAGAACCTAAAAGCCTAGACCACGGACCTTAGGACTTGGGTATAAGAAACTAAAAGTCTGGACCACGGACCTTAGATCTTGGTTCTAGACCCTGGTGTAGGGCCTTAGGACTTGGGTATAAGAACCTAAAAGCCTAGACCACGGACCTTAGGTCTTGGGTATAAGAACCTAAAAGCCTAGACCACGGACCTTAGATCTTGGTTTTAGACCCTGGTGTAGGGCCTTAGGACTTGGGTATAAGAACCTAAAAGCCTAGACCACGGACCTTAGATCTTGGTTCTAGACCCTGGTGTAGGGCCTTAGGTCTTGGGTATAAGAACCTAAAAGCCTAGACCACGGACCTTAGATCTTGGTTTTAGACCCTGGTGTAGGGCCTTGGGACTTGAGGAGAACTTAGAGACCTAGATCACAGGCCTTAGGTTTAGGGTCTAGATCATGATGTAGGGTCCTAGGTGTTGGATTCAAGAACCTAAAGGCCTAGATTACGGGCCTTAGATCTGGAGGCTAAGAACCTAAATGCCTATGCAGGCCTTAAATCTTGGGGCTTAGAACCTGAAGCCTAGACCACAGACCTTAGATCTTGGGTCTAGACCATGGTGTAGTAGGTCTTTGGTCTAAAAATCTAAAAGCCTAGACCACGGTGTATTAGGTATTAGGTTTAGACCACAGTGTCTTTTCAGGGGGGGGCTGTGAATCGCGGCCCCCTTGTAAATATTCAGGTCTTAACTCTATGGCCTAGGTCTTTTTAAGATCCTTAAAGCCTACGGTGTATAGCCTTAGGTCTTGGGTCAAGTCCATGCGGTAGTTAGGAGTTGGGTAGGATGGATGGAGGTTGGTCTTCAAATACTCCAATCTGAATCTGATAACCATTTCTGATCATAATTTCATATTCAAAGAAAAAAGACCTCGTTGCCTAATGTTTGCTCAATTCATGGGGGGCTGTGAATCGCGGCCCCCTTGTAAGTTTTCAGATCTTAAGGTTTTATGGCTTTGTACTAAGGTGTCAGGCCTTATGTTTACATCTTAGTCCCGACACATTAGGTCCTGGCTGGGGGCTGATAGGTCTTATACACAGGTCATAGCTTTAGCCACTAGGTTTTTGAGCTTTGGACTCAGTTGCAAGGCCTTAGGTTTAGACTTTAGGCTCAACACACTAGGTCAAAGCTGTTGGGTAATATGTCCTATTCACAGATTAAAGCCTTAGCTGCTAGGTTTTAGGGCTTTGGACTCAGGTGCAAGGCCTTAGGTTTACATCTTAGTGCCAACACATAAGGTTTAGGCTGTTGGCTAATAACTATTCACAGGTCAAATCCTTAGCTGCTAGGTTTTAGGGTTTTGGGCTCAGGTGCAAGGGCTTAGGTTTAGATCTTAGATCCAGCACATTAGGCCTTCGCTGATGGATAATAGGCCCTATTCACAGGTCAAATCCTTAGCTGCTAGCTTTTAGGGCTTTGGACTCAGGTGCAAGGCCTTAGGTTTACATCTTAGTGCCAACACATTAGGTTTAGGCTGTTTGCTAATAGGTACTATTCACAGGTCAAATCCTTAGCTGCTAAGTTTTAGGGTTTTGGACTCAAGTGCAAGGCCTGAGGTTTAGATTTTTGGTCCAACACATTAGGTCTAAGCTAAACGCAAATAGGTCCTATTCACAGGTCAAAGCCTTAGCTGCTAGGTTTTAGGCCCTAAGTCCAAGGCATTTCATCTTAGGAACCATGTGTTAGGCCTTAGGCTTAGATCTTATGTCCAACACATTAGGCCTAAGCTGATAGATAATAGGCCCTATTCATAGGTCAAAGCCTTAGCTACTAGCTTTTAGGGCTTTGGACTCAGGTGCAAGGCCTTACGTTTACATCTTAGTACCAACACATTAGGTTTAGGCTGTTGGCTAATAACTATTCACAGGTCAAATCCTTAGCTGCTAGGTTTTAGGGTTTTGGATTCAGGTGCAAGGGCTTAGGTTTAGATCTTAGATCCAGCACATTAGGCCTTCGCTGATGGATAATAGGCCCTATTCACAGGTCAAATCCTTAGCTGCTAGCTTTAAGGGCTTTGGACTCAGGTGCAAGGCCTTAGGTTTACATCTTAGTGCCAACACATTAGGTTTAGGCTAATAGGCCCTATTCACAGGTCAAATCCTTAGCTGCTAGGTTTTAGAGTTTTGGACTCAGGTGCAAGGGCTTAGGTTTACATCTTAGTTCCAACACATTAGGTTTAGGCTGTTTGCTAATAGGTACTATTCACAAGTCAAATCCTTAGCTGCTAAGTTTTAGGGTTTTGGACTCAGGTGCAAGGCCTGAGGTTAAGATTTTAGGTCCAACACATTAGGTCTAAGCTAAACACAAATAGGTCCTATTCACAGGTCAAAGCCTTAGCTGCTAGGTTTTAGGACCTAAGTCCAAGGCATTTCATCTTAGGAACCACGTGTAAGGCCTTAGGCGTAGATCTTATGTCCAACACATTAGGCCTAAGCTGATAGATAATAGGCCCTATCCACAGGTCAAAGCCTTAGCTGCTAGCTTTTAGGGCTTTGGACTCAGGTGCAAGGCCTTAGGTTTACATCTTAGTGCCAACACATTAGGTTTAGGCTGTTGGCTAAGAGGCCCTATTCACAGGTCAAATCCTTAGCTGCTAGGTTTTAGGGGTTTGGACAGGTTTAGATCTTAGGTCCAGCACATTAGGCCTACGCTGATGGCTAATAGGCCCTATTCACAGGTCAAAGCCTTAGCTGCTAGCTGTTAGGACTTTGGACTCAGGTGCAAGGCCTTAGGTTTACATCTTAGTGCCAACACATTAGGTTTAGGCTGTTGGCTAATAGGCACTATTCACAGGTCAAATCCTTAGCTGCTAGGTTTTAGGGTTTTGGACTCAGGTACAATGCCTTAGGCTTAGATCTTATGTCCAACACATTAGGCCTAAGCTTATAGATAATAGGCCCTATTCACAGGTCAAATCCTTAGCTGCTAGCTGTTAGGACTTTGGACTCAGGTGCAAGGCCTTAGGTTTACATCTTAGTGCCAACACATTAGGTTTAGGCTGTTGGCTAATAGGCCCTATTCACAGGTCAAATCCTTAGCTGCTAGGTTTTATCGTTTTGGACTCAGGTACAAGGGCTTAGGTTTAGATCTTAGGTCCAACACATTAGGTCTAAGCTGGTGGCTAGTCGGCCCTATTCACAGGTTTAAGCCTTAGCTGCTATGTTTTAGGGCTTTGGACTCAGGTGCAAGGCCTTAGGTTTAGATCTTAGGTCCAACACATTAGGATTAAGCTAATGGTTAATAGGGCTTATTGATAGGTTAAAGCCTTAGCTGCTAGGTTTTAGGGCTTGTCTGGGCCTTAGGAATTAGATCTTAAGAGGTTAAACTGGGTTAAAAATTGGAGAATTTTGGCCTAAAAATGTGTCTTTGAAGGTAAAATTGCAATTTGAAGCTGAAGGCGCTCACAAAACATGAGTATTCCCTGGATTATATTCAAAATGCTCCTTGAAATCACTGTCTGAAATCCTGAAAAATGCCCTGAAATGGGCTGATATTTGGCCAAAACCAACCAGAATCCGGTAAAAAACCGGTCAATTTGAAGCTGAAGGCGCTCAAAAAAAACTACGAGTGTTCCCTGGATTATATTCTAAAAGTGGTCATTTGAAGCAAAAAAGTGGTCATTTGAAGCAAAAAGTGGTCATTTGAAGCAAAAGTGGTCATTTGAAGCAAAAGTGGTCATTTGAAGCAAAAAGTGGTCATTTGAAGCAAAAGCGGTCATACGAAGCAAAAAAAGTGGTCATTGAAGCAAAAAAAGTGGTCATATGAAGCAAAAAGTCATCAAAAAAAATTACGAGTGTTTCAGAACCATCCTTTTATATCTACTCTCAATAAAACCTTGTACGTACATTCACTAGGTAGTTTTTAACTGATATTTGCTTACAACACCTATACGGCGGCAAACAGACCCCTACGGTGTTTATGGTGAAAATTACAAAGTGCCGAATATTGATACAATTTGATATTTAACCATTACATTTCCTAACAACTAACATTTTCAAACAACATCCCATGGCAGCAAACCTACATACTCATTCCTATCGTGTTTATGGAGAAAATACATTTTAAATTATTTTAGAAATTCGCTGAGTACGCAGGTCTTCTGCGACGGGGGTATTTTTAATACTTAACTTACGTTGTTTACTCCAACAGTATATACGAAGTTTATCAATCAGTATATACGCGAGTTAAAATGCGTACATACATAGTATAATATCCCAGTTACCGATTTCAACATAAGTACTAACTACAATAATCCCTAAAACACATTTCTGCTTTAAAACTATTACAATATTTTTAACTCGAATGGAGCTTTTCCAAAATGTATCTTATCCCTTTTTTCATAAGTCGAAGAGACAAACCAAAATCACACGTATATAATAAACTCGCCTACGGCTCGATGGGGGCTCCGCCCCCATGCCCCCTCAGGGGTTGCCCAGAAATTCGTTAATTGTTGTTTAAGTCACATATAATGAACAGAATACATATAAATATAAGAGTTTGTAAATGAGCAAAATAGCAAAATAAATGAGTTTGTCATTTATTTATAACATAAATTAACTCCCACGTCTGCAGAAATAACCTAAATTTGAACTTATGCAACTAACTCAATCTAAGGAATTAAAATATATTCGCCTACGGCTCGTTTTCAGAGACTCTTTCCCCAAATCCCCACCCTAATTCCCCCGAATTCTATAAAGGTTAATGGAGTTGTGAATAGTGATGTAAAACGCCCTGGCGTTTAAATCTCAGGGCAAATGCCCAGGGCATTTGCCCAAATAACCGCCCAAAATCCATAAGCGCCGGGCGTTTATCCAGTTAAAGGCTAATAAACCTAATTAATGGAAATTAAATTGAACACTACTCTTCTAGTCAACTTTTTAAACCTCTAACATGAGATATTTACATAATAGCCTAGGCCTATATTAAAAAAAATAATTACTTGTATAATTTTAATTATGTTGGTAGGAAGTCAGTACTAGAGAGTCAACACTTTTCTTTTGTTAACAAGAGGAAATAATTTGGACTGAAACTAACTTCATAGGTTTAAATTTATTTAAAATATCTGGCTAATGTAATAGAATTAATTTACTACACACAATGAATCAGTCTTAACTTAAATAATTATGGGCATAATGAAAACTTCAGTTCATCAAACAAAATTCCTTAAACTAATGACTTCAGATTCAGAAGCATCTTCATCACTTTTTCCAAGGATAGTATAAGTATACACATAAATACAATACTGGTTTCTTCTTCTTAGCAAACCTAATTGTAATAGGGCCTATAGCCTAATATATGTTGTGGTAGTCATGTACAGTTAGTTCAGTTGAAGTATAAAAGCATTTTAAGGACGAATATCATTTGAATGAATGAACAATTAATTTTAATCAATTTCAGTGAAGTCACCAAAATAAATATTGGCTTAGTTTTTAAACTGTTTTTGTTTTTAAATAGAGTAACAAGCCTCTATACCACTAAAGGTTGAGCCGTTTACTTTAGCTTTAGGCTACTAAGATTTACATATGCCATCATAAGCCTACATCATTTGATATATTTAATAATCATGTTCAGCTTCATAATATATATATATATATATATATATATATATATATATATATATATATATATATATATATATATCCAGAATCAGAACTAGGGTGAGTGCACCAGTGAATGACCGTTTAAGGTTGAGTTTCCACTTGAATCTTACATGGTAAAACAGGTTTTTAAGCTACAGTGTAGAGAATAGTTTAAATGTCTTGCCCATATTCTTCTGTATTTCCTAATGGTAAAACTTAATGCATTATGTTAAAACAGAGTATTGAAAAATACAATTTATCATACATAAATCATTGCACCAGTGAATGACCGCCTATCCACCAGTTAATGACCGGTGTTTCCCCAGTGAATGACCGGTCATTCATTGGTATCAGAATACCAAATATTTCGAATGAAAGTACCAGCGAATGACCGTTAAAAATAGGTCAATTGAGACTAGTGATGTAAAACGCCCTGGCGTTTAAATCTCAGGGCAAATGCCCAGGGCATTTGCCCAAATAACCGCCCAAAATCCATAAGCGCCGGGCGTTTATCCAGTTAAAGGCTAATAAACCTAATTAATGGAAATTAAATTGAACACTACTCTTCTAGTCAACTTTTTAAACCTCTAACATGAGATATTTACATAATAGCCTAGGCCTATATTAAAAAAAATAATTACTTGTATAATTTTAATTATGTTGGTAGGAAGTCAGTACTAGAGAGTCAACACTTTTCTTTTGTTAACAAGAGGAAATAATTTGGACTGAAACTAACTTCATAGGTTTAAATTTATTTAAAATATCTGGCTAATGTAATAGAATTAATTTACTACACACAATGAATCAGTCTTAACTTAAATAATTATGGGCATAATGAAAACTTCAGTTCATCAAACAAAATTCCTTAAACTAATGACTTCAGATTCAGAAGCATCTTCATCACTTTTTCCAAGGATAGTATAAGTATACACATAAATACAATACTGGTTTCTTCTTCTTAGCAAACCTAATTGTAATAGGGCCTATAGCCTAATATATGTTGTGGTAGTCATGTACAGTTAGTTCAGTTGAAGTATAAAAGCATTTTAAGGACGAATATCATTTGAATGAATGAACAATTAATTTTAATCAATTTCAGTGAAGTCACCAAAATAAATATTGGCTTAGTTTTTAAACTGTTTTTGTTTTTAAATAGAGTAACAAGCCTCTATACCACTAAAGGTTGAGCCGTTTACTTTAGCTTTAGGCTACTAAGATTTACATATGCCATCATAAGCCTACATCATTTGATATATTTAATAATCATGTTCAGCTTCATAATATATATATATATATATATATATATATATATATATATATATATATCCAGAATCAGAACTAGGGTGAGTGCACCAGTGAATGACCGTTTAAGGTTGAGTTTCCACTTGAATCTTACATGGTAAAACAGGTTTTTAAGCTACAGTGTAGAGAATAGTTTAAATGTCTTGCCCATATTCTTCTGTATTTCCTAATGGTAAAACTTAATGCATTATGTTAAAACAGAGTATTGAAAAATACAATTTATCATACATAAATCATTGCACCAGTGAATGACCGCCTATCCACCAGTTAATGACCGGTGTTTCCCCAGTGAATGACCGGTCATTCATTGGTATCAGAATACCAAATATTTCGAATGAAAGTACCAGCGAATGACCGTTAAAAATAGGTCAATTGAGACAAAAGCCACCACACAAAAAATATACACAATAATTGCGTAAATTTTGTATTTCTTGCAAATAAAAAAAAATATTGTACGGTATAGGCTCTAAAAAATTTAACATTGAAAATCATTTAAAGTACCACAATTTTGGAATTGAAAGCTAAACAAAAATGAAATTTAAACCAAATGTTGATCTTACCTACAAAATTTTACTATTTATTTATCTATAATCGTTTTTGAGACAATGAGATTTATATAAAATAAAATGCATACAGACCTACAGAGAGAAAATACATGTTATATCGCATTTTAAAATTGTATTAACACCACTCTCCCTCCTCGCCACACCCAATAAACTGTTAAGATTCTCACAGAGTCGAAGCTGGAACCCTGTATATTAACAACACTAACCGTTTCCAGATCGTTAAAATAGAGATTCTAGTGAATGACCACTGTTCTTGTAGTAAATTTCCGTAAACATTAAGCCCCGGTCAAATTTTGGTTTATTGTACCCACATGATTTCTGATGTTTTTTTAGTGCTTTCTAGCACTTAATCTGCCAGAAAACATTGTTTCCAAAACGTTTAAAGAAAATTGATCAAAATCTATTGAATGACCGAAATGGTCATTCACTGGTTATACCAATAGTTGTGATCCAGTAAATGACCGACTGTATAATTAACTTGTTGGTTATGATTTTGGTATTAAAATGAGTACAGAACTGCACCTTAACAGGTTTACTGTTAATTACATTTATTATATTGCAGTTCCAATCAATAATCAAAGAACAATGAAGAATACAGCTAACCTTGTTTGTACGATAGGCTATAGTGGGGAAGCTCTAAGATGAACTGGGTGGAACACTTAATTTTGTTTGTGTTACAAATAGATGTTTGACACTTTCTTTTTGAACCAGTGACAGGGAGGATCCAAATCAGAATCCGAAGTTACTTTTAAGACCGTGTATGATAGACTATGCAAAAGGTAAAGCTTAATATACTGTTTTTTATGCGAAACGGTCATTCACTGGGGGGTGGTCATTCACTGGTGCACTCACCCTATACATTAAACTTAGGCCTACGCCATCACTAGCAGATGATGCTTTAAATTTATTAATGTTACTTATAAAATAATTGAAGAGTCTTGGGTACAGCCGGTACGGGATGATATAGTTAGGCCATGGTTTTGCAAAACTTATACTACCAGTTTCCATTCATTAGCTGATTGCATTAAATTAAAGTAACATAAATTTCATTTTTTTACAATCATTTCTATTGCTAATCTTTTTCCAAGACTGCCTTTTTGTAAAATTAATTACAACACATCCTAATAACATGGTACATATGATTTACCGGCCAATCTCAAAATAGGACAATTTCAGTCATTAGTAGGCTAAATTATTAGTTTAAAATGAAATTTTTTGTCATATTATAAGATTAAATAAAATTTGTATATTTAGTATATTTTGATAAACAGCTCTATCTCCCAGTAGAATTTGTGAATATATATATATATATATATATATATATATATATATATATATATATATATATATGAATAAAAATAATTTGATAGGTGCCTTTTTGTGTTAGGAAATTTACATTGTGGTTAAAAAGCACTTGTTTTACTAACAAAACCTTAATACTTAACTTTAAATTTAATTAATTAGACATTATAAATTTATCTTATGCACATATTTATGAATTACAGAGTAGAAACCTGCTTAATCAGTAAATAAGATTTTATTTAACAATTTAGAAAAATATTTATTTTAAATACCACACTGAAAATATTACAGGTTTTATTGTATTGCGCCTTAAACTGAACTTTTTATAAACGCCCAGTTTTTGGGCGCTTAAAATCGCTTTGGGCAAATGCCCGGGCAAATGCCCATTTATAAACGACCCGCCCACTGGGCATTTGCCCGGCCCACATCACTAGTTGTGAATAAATTTATTATGTAGGTATTGTATAAGTATTTACTTAAAATTATAAAATACGTATAAATAAATATATAAAAAAAATTAAATGGATTAACTGCATAAAAAATGTGCAGTAGATCATCGAAAACAATGAAAAATTCCATTAAAACAAAATAATTGGAAATCTTAACAAAGTGGATAAAACTTGCCAAAAAACCCTTTTATTTACAAAAATACTATTCAGTTACTATCCTTCAATTAGTTGTGTTGAAATTCCAGGGAATAACATAACGATCCAGTAATATTGAACATTCAATGATAAATACATATTGTAATATTGGCATTCATTACAATTCCTTCATTTCAGTTTTTAATGGTGTAAAACTTTTAAATTTACCTAATTTCCTAAAAAAATACTGTCAAGGCAAATAAAAAAACTTCAAGCTTCTAAATACAATAATACAGTAGTTACTAACAAAAGTATGTTAAATAATGGTTAAAATATTAAAATTACCATACACATCAAAGGATGTATGTTTTAGCCGTAGGACCAGGTCAGTAAATAACAATCAAAGTAAAACAATCAGTTGCTTGATATAGCAATTCGTTCCGACTCACTTTCAAAAGAAGAATACGTGATATTGAAAATCATCATGATAATTTTTAAGTTTGATAATTTAATTGATATTGGTACTGTGCAAGATATGTCTATGTGCAAAGTGAAGGTTCTGAGTAAAATACGTCTACATGGGGTAAAATTCCCCGCAAAAATAAATAAACATTTAATTATGTTTAATTGTGTGGACTGGGGGGCAAAAATTCATAGAACCAAACTTGTAGTAACTTGAAAGATGTTCGCGAGGATTGATTTAGATGTTATAATTTGGCCGCTAGAGTAGAAAAAAAATAATGTCATATTTATTTTGGGTAAAAATGTTTGGTCGCTAAATTTTGAAATCGGATAGTTCATTATAAAAAAGCTTTTTTATTTTAAATGAAAATACTGTACTGCCACCCTTTTAAATTAAACATTAACTTAGTACGCACTAAAAGATAAATCAATTTTGTAATCTGCTATTATAGTTAAAATTTTAGTTGAATTGTAAAATTTAAATTAGCATGCTATCAGGTAAAGTCAATGATGTACTTCCTAATGAGTTCGTTAGAAATTAAGTGCCATCCCAAATAAAGAACCAATTTTTGGGAGGACTATCATGCAAATATGATACTGTCTTGCCGGGTGTCCCATACCAACCTTGCACCTCTTTTAAAATTGTACAAAAAAAAAAAAAACCAATTGTGCCGTTGTAGGTAAACATATTTTGCTCTGTTGATTGACACTGATTTCAATACAGAGGGGACCAGACGTAATTTTGAAGCAACTTTAAAATTTAATATTTAAAAACCCAATTAACTTTAAATTGAATATTTAAAATTTAACTTTAAATTTAATATTTAAATTTAATATTAAGCAACTTTAAATTTAATATTTAAAATTTAATATTTTAATATTTAAAATGTTTGACTAAACATTTAAATACATGTTCATTAATCTCCGTCATGTTGTAAATTTAATAAAAAAAAAATTGGATCAAACTGGCAATTTTTGTTGGAAACGTATTTAAAAGAGACTAAGACATTTTTGTGCCGAGACATTTTTGCTTAACCTAAAATGCTCAGAGAAGAATGAGGAAAATCTAAATTTCAACCTCAAATATTCAATAAACTGCTAAAAATACGCGTACAAGATCAAATTGTAAAGTTTTCTTAAAAACCGTGTAAAACTAAAAAAAATTATTTAAAGTGAGGGTTGTATTTGACATCAGTGACTTCCGGTCCGGAGAGGTAATTTCAGATACACCCTATACATTGAAATTACTCTCGGTGGATATACCGCTTTACCTATAAAGGCACAATTGGTTAATGTTTTAAAATTTCTTAAAAAGGGTGTTTCGGTAATCCGCGACTCCCAGTATGTTGGCAATTTTCTCAATAATACAGGTCGGTAAGTTTAGTTCTCGCTTGGGAATCACTCTGTAGTAAGTGATATATAGGAGATCTACTTAACCGACATTTGACGAATTTCTGATACCCCGATGAGTCAGTTACACATTCGGGAGTATATAATTTAGATTGGCAGTAGACTCCCGCATTAAAACCCTGTCTCCTCCAAAAGCATTATTCATCAGCGAATTTTTCACAGGCGCCGTTGTTCCTGGCAAATAAAAATTTTATTTAAACACTAGACCAGCTGACGCTGAACGTAATTTTTTTTTTCGATTTCTACAATGGCCAGGACAGGACACAGCGGAACACTAAAAGACCAGGACAATTAATTGGAACTTTAACGATAGAGAAATTATGAGCCTTACCGCCCTTACCGAAGCTAGGCAAGGCTCTTCAAAGAGTGAATGTCTTGGAAAATAGTTTTTAATGTTGAAGAATTGTTGAGCGCATCAATAAGTATTTTTTAGTATGCAGTAAAATGAATGAGAATCTTTTCATATTTTCTGTTCTAACTTTTATATAAATAAAGAATTTATAAATAAATGCTGATTACATTATTTATCTTGCAATTTTATACCCCCTTACAGGTTTACTTTTAACATAATGCGTGGATTTTAATTTAAAAAGAACATTTTATTGATGTCAGTGATGAAGACTGGCCTCGACGGTGGCGGCAAGTAGCGGCCACCGGCACAACTACTTCAACCGGCGCTCCTCTGCAGAACCTTGCCATTGGCAATTCAAATTGAAACGCTCTGACCATAGAAGTCGCACAAACACAGTGATATATTAGCTCTCTATTTCAACTTAAGTTTTAAAACGGATCGTATGGCCATTAAAAAAATAAAAATGGATATAATGTATTCGAATCATAGAGAATATCCAAAATCGTAGAATTAGTTTTAGAAATAGTTTCTTATTATTTGACACGCTCGTTTAGCTATTTAACAAAGATCCAATAATCCACAGACCGGCGTCACACAAATATGGGCTTCGCAAATTTACTAAAATAAAATTTTACTCGAATTCTCAAAACCCTTTAAAAACAATTAAATATATTTTTAATTTAACGATATAATTTTAAATTTAACCTTTCTAATTAATAAAATTTCACAAATAATATGTTTTCTAGATCCTTATGGAGACGAAACTCCCAAACGTGTCTTTGTAGTTTTCGTGTCAATAGGTATATAAACTTGTAGTGTACTTGACATACCAGGCCAAGAAGAAGAATATATGAGAAAATGTTGTAACATTTCGACTATTTACACTGATCATATCATCAGATCATGTCAAAGACCGATGTTCAGTTTATACATTCAAAAGCCAAGAAACCCCTTAAATAATGACAATATACCTTATTAAGGAAATTTTTATAACTTCTACCATTACTGAATTTAATTTGATAGCTTAAATATTTTCACAAATTCTTCTTTCTAAAAATACTGTTGAAGTTTTACAACGTTTTGTGAGGAGAATTGACACCAACGAAGGGGCCAGATTTGATCAATTGACCAGATTTGATAGATTTGTTGCGTGTACATTGACAGTTATTAATCTAGTAGAAAGTTTTCTTGCCGGCAAAGATTTAATAAGGTTGTACAAATTGTAAAAGTTTCCACATTAGAAGTTTGGACATGCCTGTAAATTCAATCAGCTCTGGGCATTTGCCGTATCCAAGAAAGTCCTTATAAGTCCCTTGTCCATTAAATTCCACATTTCCTGACTTTGTTCTGTTTTATATACATTTAATGTTCATTTCCTTACAATCATGACACAAATGAAGTTTTCCTAGATAACATGTAGTCTATACAAGAAGACAAAAATTTTAGTGGAAACAATAACCCTCGGAGAAGTTTAAAAGAGAAACTTTCGTTTGGTAAACAATCAGGCAGCTAAAAGCGAAATAAAAATTAAAAGTTACAAAAATGTCTTTCAATGAATATAACTGGATGTGTCCTTAAAATATGAATCAGTCTGTCAAGTTAAGCACATACACATCGTAATTTTCTCGTAAATTAAGACAGTTCCTGATGAATGGACACACAATGTGTAAAAAAATATAAGTTAAGTACTGACCCGGTAATCAGACATGGTTTGTTCAATGTAGATCTAATCTACAAGAAAAGGAACAATGAAAGAAAAACACAAATCAATACAATTATTTCCTAATGTTAAAAAGTACTGCCCCTTATAGCTACATTGCCTGAAGCCATATGTATGCCTCCACCAATGCGGGCCACTCAAACCCCGTTTACTGCAGATCTTCGTCAATCGTCATTGATGTATACATTGGCCTACGTAGCAGATTTCAAAATTGTAAAATACTTCAAATTATAGTATTAAAAGTCTAAGTACTGTATATGTGTTGTCTGTTTTTACAAGGATGTACAAAGGAATAAATAATATGCAATCATCTTCTTCTGAAAGTAGACTTACGTTATTCAACCAAAGACATTTATGCTTAATTAATTCTTTGTGTTGTAAATAATTGGCCAATAAGTGGTTTAGGTGGCTCTGCTATTGTTTTAGCCAAGGACACTCGAGCAGCCAATATTGGCCGCAAACTAAGGTGTATCTCCAGGGAATAAGGGGAGGAGCCCAGACTGTCTTGGGCTTAGCGATATTGGGCTCTCAATCTGGGAGATGAGCGGCTGTTCATACACTGTAATATTATTACACATTTAACTACACCATTACTGTTAAATCTATAAAAGAATTTTATGCATGTGTATGTTGCCTATGGACTCCGATACCGCTCGACAGATTGTAATGAAACTTTCAGGCATTATTAAGCATTATTCAAAGACGGTTTGTGTGAAGTTTGTTGCAAATCTGTCCCAAGGGTTCTGATCCAGAAGGTTTAAACAATAGTTTGTAAAAAAAGCTAAAAATCTCTATTTTATCTATTTTTATTGGTTACCAATAAACAAATTCAATGAAAAATTCTAATTTTATGTATTTCAACAGCGATTTCTCATATAAGGTGAGCGTGACAGCAAGTGAGCGTAGCGAACGAGATTAATTAGCTATAAAATAAATTCAGTCACGGGCGAAGCCATGGCGGAAAACAGCTAGTTCAATATGAAAGGACAACATAAATATATTTCTAATGATTAGGTTACGTACCTTGTCCGTCGTCAATCCTTATAGTTTTCCAGATTACTAGTTTCGGGACTGTTGTCCCATTTTCAAATCAGTAAGAACATCGTCAAAACTTCAAAACACAGTCATATTTTACATTTAATACCACGACACATACACAACACACGCGCGAACAATTAACATTTAGTTTGAGGTTGGCCGGCCAAGACATGGAGGGTTACTAAATGTTAATTGTTCGCGCGTGTGTCGTGTATGTGTCGTGGTATTAAATGTAAAATATGACTGTGTTTTGAAGTTTTGACGACGTTCTTACTGATTTGAAAATGGGACAACAGTCCCGAAACTAGTAATCTGGAAAACTATAAGGCCCCTTTTATGCACGGCGTCGCGCGACGGACGTCGAAAGACGTCGGAATGAAAATGCATTGGCGCAAATGGGACCATTTATGCACGACGCCCGACGCTCGCCCGACGCGCGTACTCAAAAACCCGACGTCGGTATTTAGAGTACGACCGTCGGGCGCGCGTCGAAAATGTTGTCTAAATACATTACAGCATATGGAGCTATTTATGCACGGCGTCATTTGACGGACGTCGAGGACGCTCGTCGGGCGGACGTCGGGCGCGCGCCTCACCGGCGTCGTTTTTGTATGGTGGGGGAAGGCAGTTCGTCTATGTCTATAGCATTGATCCTTCTCATTGAAGAGGTTGTTTTTAGTGCTGAATTAAGTAATAAACTGTTCAGCTTCTAAAAATTCTGCTAGGAGCGTTAATACCAACCTTAAAAACGATTACAAATTGAATGCTGGTTTTTACTGTCATTAGTAATTTAAAATGTAAAAAAAAACCATAAAATTTACTGATTTGCTGAGCGTGTATGCAAATCATAAAAAAAACATTCTGATCGTGATCGTGATAGGGGATCAATGGGCGCTGAATTGTGGTTTGAGAAATGCCTAAGTACTTTACATTACGTGTTTAGGTTTAATTTTTAAAGTGGTAAGAGTCAAATGATCATATTGAGTGAATATGATATAATAATTGAAACTTAAAGTGTATCAGTCAACGAAGTGTTAGAATTCTGGATTTTTCTAGAAACGTTATGGTAATTTCATAGATTGCAGAACTATAGGAAACTATCGGGCCCGACGACCGCCCGACGGACGTCTTTCGACGCTGGAGAGACGCTTGACATTTTTGTCAGCGTCACAATGACGCGCGCTCGACGTCCGTCGCCCGACGCCGTGCATAAAAGGGGCCTAAGGATTGACGACGGTCAAGGTACGTAACCTAAGTCATTGATCAATCCTGGAGGCAAAAATGAATAAAATTGTTTCGTCTTCGAATTTCATATTTATGTTGTATTACTCACAAAGTATATACAGTAATACTTTTTATGAACGTTTGGTAGGCCTATGTTCAAAAAGAGGAAAAATCTGCTGTTTAACTAAAAAATCTAAATCGCAAATTGTTAAATTAGGGTAAAGCTTAGACCCGTTGTGTTCTCACGGTCGATCTATTCTCGGTATCCCGATCCAACGTGGATTTGTACCATTTGGAAAGCCGGAAGAATGCGGATGATAACTCTTCTAGTCCATAACCTTTTTCAACGGTAACAATTTAATATTACTAGTATACGTGTTGCTCGAAATCGAGCAATTTATTTTCATACAATGAATGACATCCGACCAATCCAATATTGTGAATCTCTTTAATAACCAAAACTACACGTATTTACAGCTGATTAGGCCTACTAACAGATGTTTAAAATGCTTTATTTAATCCCAATGTTATTTAAATGAGAAATTTTGAGATTTCAATTGTGGATAGTGTCTTTATTTTCAGGTCGTTTCTTCTCAGTTTTTGGCGGAAACAACTACAGGCCAAGCTCTATCAAACAACACCAAAAACTTGAAAATCGGTTGAAAATTGTAGGAGGAGTTCTCAGGACAAAAAAAAACCCTTAGCGTATTAAATAAGTAATAGATAATCGTTAGGTTAGGTTAGTTTAGATGATAGTTTTGTTTAGACCTCGGGGAAGAGTTATACCTGAGAGATGGATTCGGAATCAGTGTTGCAGGTAAGACTATCGGCGAGAAATGTTTCCGTCAATGAGGATTCCCGACCGTTTCCCTTTTAAGCAATCGTCATCTCGAATCAAAATGAACAAATTTACGGACATATTTTGATAAAGGATAAAAAAATTCAAATTAATCGTAAGATGTATTTTTATATCAGACGATTTCTTTTCTTAAACGCTAAACATATAATTCCATCACCAATCCACAAAAAACCTTTATTGTCAAAATAACAGGTTACTAACCTTTCTTGTTGAATCACTTCTCGGTCACTTGTATTTTAGCCTCGAAAGGCCATTAAACCGTGGTAAAAAATTGTCAAACACTTACTCCATTATAAAATAACAATGGATAACACTTAATCCATTATAATAAAATAAGCCCTATTATAAAATAATATTTTGACGAACTCGAAATGGTGTAGTACGTGTTTGAAATCCTTTCAACCACGGTTTAAAAATTGCCTTTTGAGGCTGAAAATCGTTGTCGGTTAAAGGTTAGTAACATGTTATTTAGATCAAACGATACTGGAGGCATGAACCACGAATAAACTTTATTGTCACATCGTCACATCGATGTTGTGTGCATGTGAAATTTCACATTGGGGGATGTGAATATCGCTGTGGGATGTGTTCACATTTTCACACTTTGAATTTAATAAAGGAATCTCGACATTAAATCCCCAAATTAAACTCTTGTAAGAAGCTCTCGAAGTAGTTCCCCGACCGCGGGGCCGTTTTAAAGCCGAGAGCCGGGGCAGTTACGGTGACGTATCACCAATAAGTGTCACCCGAGTGGTGCTAAATTACGGGGTGGGGGTGCTGCAGCACCCCGGTGTGGCGGGAGGGGGGGGGGGGTCAAAACGCTCATATTGCGGCTTATTAAATCGGTCAACCCGGTAGCGATGGGGGCGCAAGTGGTTAATTGGTTGTCGAAAATATCACGTTGCCACTTTGTTCACGCCGTGAGGGGTAGGTGAAAAATAATGTGAGGGTTTGATTAAGATTTTTTAATTTATTTATTGTTATTATTTTTTTTGTTATTGTAGTTAAAATCTTGTAAATATTTTAGTTGTTTGATAAATGCCTCCATTTATATGTTTGTTTTCTACCGCCTGGAAAATGCGTAATACCGTAAGGACCAAATTCACAAAGATCCCTTATTTCTTTTTTCTTTAAATACGTATAAATAATCACATTTACTTCCTGGCCCAAAAGTTATTTAACACCATCTAAAGTCAAACACATAAAGGAATACTCGCGTCTTTTGGTGTGTAACTAAGTGCTGTGAAATCAAAGTTGTATTTCGTTTTTATAAAAAAAAGGGGAAATTAACAGTAACTTGGAATAGTTAGGCGTGAAAACAAATAAAAATAAATGATATTTTTATTATCACTGTATCATCAGCACCAGAAAAAAGAAAAAAGTATTACATCCCAAATACATACCCCTATGCTGTCAGTGTTCAAAGTCAGAGTGGATTCAAGTTGGTTGGGAGCACTGGTGGGGGGGGGGGATGAAAGACAATGGACCAAAAGTTAGTTCGCAGTTCCGCAGTAGCCCCGGGCGCTCAAACTTTGAATCTATAAATCTCATTAGTCCAGCACCTAAAGGGGGTTGAGTATGCACGGAAAGTGTAACGCATTTTGACTTTTGATTGTTGTTGGGGGCACATTGGAGATGACAAAAACCGATGTTGTCGCCCTCCCAGCAGGTGCACAACTTGGGGGGAGGGGGGCAAACATGGCGGGGGCGCTATGCGTTAAAACGCAGATATCTCGGAAACAGTAAAAGATAGAACATCGGTTAAAACGTCGTTTTAATGTAAAAAAAGTGGTCAACAATAAAGGTCATTAGGTCCGAGGTCGTATCTTGACTAATAAATGAGTTATAAAATAAAACATTGAATTATGACATATTTAGATAGCTTTTTTTAACAAAATGCGAATTAATTTGTGAGTGTTGTTACGAAAAGTAAGCAAATATTTTTGCTGATCATTGTACTATGGACTGCTGGGATGCCGAAAACGTAAGTCGCCACTTTATAAGGTGGTCGACAACTTTGGGGGAGGGGGACAAAGATGGCGGAACGCGCTATGGGCGCTACGCGTTAAAACGGCTGTATCTCGATAACAATACGTGATAAAACATTGGTCAAAACGTCGTTTTTATCACAAAAATATGCCCAACAAAAAAGATTATTAGGTACATAGTCGTATCTTCAATAATAAAAAAGTTATAAAAAAATATGTTTCAAAATATCAATATCATACATAGCAATCTTTTTACGAAAATTCCAAAAATGTTTGCTGGATATTAGTTTGATTTAACAAGTACTTGAACAAATTTTAGTTGGGTGCATTTTCATAACCATTATAAGTAAAATATTACATAAATATGGGTTACGTAAAACTGAGAGCATCCACTCCGCCCAATACTCGGTGTTGCACTGTAACGGAATATAATTCATATAATTTATCATTATATATCATTATATATTTTTTATAATTTATCATTGAATTTTTCAATATAAACTTTATGCTAAAAATGTTAAACGGTAAATAAAAAATGCAAAATACATACAATAATCTGTATATTAAACACACAACACAAATAAAGTTACTGTACATTAATTTAATTTTTAACCATAATAAGCTTCTACATCATACCTGAAAAAACTAAATGTCTATACAAATATAAGAAGTTAATGTTAAATTGTATTGCTTACTTTTTTGAAGTGGATTGTGAGAATCAATGCTTCACTCGTACCTTTATCTCTTTATTGTCCTTGAACGTTTCCTTTTTCAGGTATGATGTAGAAGCTTATTATGGTTAAAAATTAAATTAATGTACAGTAACTTTATTTGTGTTGTGTGTTTAATATACAGATTATTGTATGTATTTTGCATTTTTTATTTACCGTTTAACATTTTTAGCATAAAGTTTATATTGAAAAATTCAATGATAAATTATAAAAAATATATAATGATATATAATGATAAATTATATGAATTATATTCCGTTACAGTGCAACACCGAGTATTGGGCGGAGTGGATGCTCTCAGTTTTACGTAACCCATATTTATGTAATATTTTACTTATAATGGTTATGAAAATGCACCCAACTAAAATTTGTTCAAGTACTTGTTAAATCAAACTAATATCCAGCAAACATTTTTGGAATTTTCGTAAAAAGATTGCTATGTATGATATTGATATTTTGAAACATATTTTTTTATAACTTTTTTATTATTGAAGATACGACTATGTACCTAATATTCTTTTTTGTTGGGCATATTTTTGTGATAAAAACGACGTTTTGACCAATGTTTTATCACGTATTGTTATGAGATACAGCCGTTTTAACGCGTAGCGCCCATAGCGCGTTCCGCCATCTTTGTCCCCCTCCCCCAAAGTTGTCGACCACCTTATAAAGTGGCGACTTACGTTTTCGGCATCCCAGCAGTCCATAGTACAATGATCAGCAAAAATATTTGCTTACTTTTCGTAACAACACTCACAAATTAATTCGCATTTTGTTAAAAAAAAAGCTATCTAAATATGTCATAATTCCATGTTTTATTTTATAACTCGTTTATTAGTCAAGATACGACCTCGGACCTAATGACCTTTATTGTTGACCACTTTTTTTACATTAAAACGACGTTTTAACCGATGTTCTATCTTTTACTGTTTCCGAGATATCTGCGTTTTAACGCATAGCGCCCCCCGCCATGTTTGCCCCCCTCCCCCCAAGTTGTGCACCTGCTGGGAGGGCGACAACATCGGTTTTTGTCATCTCCAATGTGCCCCCAACAACAATCAAAAGTCAAAATGCGTTACACTTTCCGTGCATACTCAACCCCCTTTAGGTGCTGGACTACATCGTTAATACCTCACAAACACGGGAACTCGCGAACTCACAAACGCCGCTTTCGGCCTTGCTTAAACCCGAGTGCGGTTCGTAAGGCAAGAGATATTTGTATTTATATTTTGTTTTATTGTACGGTAACAGGATTCTTCTCTGATAGAAAATACGCTATGGTACTGCATTCAACACCACTGAGAATAATATGGCGCAAACCCCTAACTTTAGGCTACCGGTACCCTTAAATTATGAATATTTGTTATAATATTTGTTATTTCAAACCCAACAATAGTTTTTAAAAAACGGTTCAACCTGTAATTAGAAGCACGGTTTGAATTAATTTAATGCAGAAATAAATAATTAATTGTTACCTTCAATATTGTTATTTTATTACATTAAAGGCCGTCCTTCACTTCTTTACTTAGATGTGTTTGGTAGTCCTAATTCAAAAAAACCTCCATATGCATTCTAGCTTATACTTTTGAGGATAAAAAGATTTTTATCAGGCCTACATTGAAATGATTGTGTTTTGTGTTCTAATGAAAAATTATATTTTATTATTTTTTCAATACTTTAACGCTCTTTCTGTTTTGAAAAAATTATTACACTAAACACAATATAAAGTTACTTTGTGACCTGTCAATCGATGAACTTGTCCAAAATACAATTAAATTCCATTATGCAGCAGCAGGTACATGGTCTCAGTTAGTTGGTTTCACAAACAATGATATCCTGTCTAGACATAATAATTACATGGCGTATTGAGCAGCAAATTGGCTCTGTCATAATTAGTACAACTTCCGTAACACAGCTACCGTGTTAAAAATGGCTAAATAACGACCCTCATTATAGGATCTTGATCCTTCTTTTGCGAATTCCGTATTCTATTGTCTAATTATTCGTGACTTCATCTGCACAAGCTCTTCCTTTTAGAAAATTACAAGTTAGTTAAATAATGAAATCTTCTAATTTCTAATAATGAAATTTGATTAAATACAGTATTTAAATTGAATAAATAAATTAAATTTCTTAATTATTTAATTTTTGGAAATTTGAAGACTTTATTTTAAAGTTAATTTTTAATATCTTTATTATTTGTTTGTTTTTATGTATCGTCCAGAGTTTTCTTAAATGAACACTACAAAAATGTATAGTTGTATGTACACTTGAATGCTTAGGCCTATAAAAAATTACTCTGCAAGTTTTAAAAATGTAGTTGCCACCTCTGAATTTGCCAGCTCAATTAAAAAAAGCTCAGTTTTATTACTCTAGATTTTAGTAAACAGGTGTTGCATTGCTATCTGTTAAATTGTGCAGTAACTTCTAACCTTCTATTCGAATTAAAAAAAAATCAAACAAAGAGGAATAAGTTGAGGTGGCCCACCAATAGATACTCAGATTAACTCCAGGCGATTTTGTCCTGTGTTTGGGGATTTGTGAAAAAACACCGTATACTCTCTCTCTCTCTCTGACGATCTATGATTCTGCTCATTGGGAAGGGATTGAAGCAGCACCATTGATTTCTAGAGACATGCTGCACACCGCATGAACACAAATTTGCTGTAGATTAGACGTCTGCGGAGCTATCTGTGGTTGAACACATTGAAATGTACTAAATATATCAGTTTAAAACTGTTTTTAATGATAATTCTAATAAAACCAATTTTTTAATGTAGTTTTACGGGCATCGTTTTATTTAATGTTAAAATTGTACCACTTATTTATGAAAACCCTGCATTTTTGTACCTAAAGCATAAAGAGAGATCATATTCTTGTCCGCGCCCGGAGAGCTGCGACCCGCATTCTTATCACTCTTATCAGTGAGTCACATTGTCAGCGAGAACACTGATAACGCGTCAGGGTTGACGATACAAAACATTGACTTTAAATGACTGTTTATTGCCATCGGACATCGTAAAGCTATACACAAGTGTTATAAAATGTTTGACTGCTTAAATTGTCTCTCTCCCTTAACCAAAGTAGGTACAGCAAACGTTTTTCATCATAGTATACAATACAGTTACTATTAACAAATTATGTGATTTGTAAGATACTGTGATAAATTGCTTATTTTTTCCTCGTGTTCCAACGAGCATGTGAAAATTTTACGTTTTCAAACGTTCCAAATCCCATGTGGTATTAATTTGTTTAAAATTCCGGGAATATGATCTGTTACGAGTTTCTCTCAACCACGAGGTTGTGTAATCCACATTAATTCCCTACAGCAAATTTAAAAATAGAAAAAAACTCAGAACATACCATTTTCTTAATTGGAAAGTATGTATTAGGTATTTATTGTACGGATGGAAAATTTCCCTTACTGAGGAAATATTTCCACATGCACGAAATAACGCAACTGTCCCCATTACAAAAATTTATAACTATCAATAAATTAATATATTTGTAGTTTTATACATATTACTATATTTTATAGTCCCATATATAAAAGGCTTATACCTAGAGTCCTTGGTTAAATGTTCAAACCAAGCTTATGATAAAGCAAATCGCCCTTAGAGGAACTATAAAATGTATAATATTTGATTTTTTTCCTACCCTCTACAGATATTTACCGGTAATGTTGATAATTCCTTTAAGAGTTCGCCCTACATCGTGCCTTACATCAGAAGGCTATAACATCCCTTCTTAACGGTCAGAAATTCAATTTTTGCACCAAAAAGGTTTATGGGGTGTCCCAAAATATATTGAGAAAGACTAGACGCCCAGACTGCTGCTCGCTATTGGGACCAAATAAGCAATTTGTGTGTGAAATCACGATACATTGATATTGAACGCTGAAGTTATTCTTTCTGAACCAACACATTGCAATTTTGAATCCCGCGAGTCGAATTTATTTGAATTCAGTTCGTAAAAATTTTATTTTTGAGTATGGAACATTCATCACTTATCTTTACAAGCAAAAGCATGATTCTGGTACGAAGGGTTAAATAAATAGTCTAATAATAGCTTTATTCAGAAAAACTCAGTTGGTTTAAGAAATATTAAAAATTACAAATACTATACAACAATAGAATACGAGCATTGTCTAAAGGGATATGTGTTCCAAGATATCGAAATCTAGCGGGTATATATATTTTGCTTAAACTTTGCATTTAAGAGTGTTTTGGCCCGAATATAAGTTTAGAAACAGCCTAATCTCAGAAAAATCTAATTTGGTCTATATTTAAGTTAAAAAATGGTAATTTCTAACATGGTCCAATGGGTTTGTTATTTTGGTAACGAAATAACAACGGATAATCTTATCTTATCTTATACCCTAAAACAAGCTCCATTTGTCCGGGCAAAGTTTTTTTTTCACTCCAAGGATTTTTATTTTTTTTTTTATTGAATATGGGGGTTTTGGCCACCAGAAATCGATTGGAGCTGGTCCCATAGCTGGGAAAAATCCATTTTTCGCGCTAGAGCTCTTTAAAGTTTCCATGTTATCCTTATGGGGATTTTTAAATTGAACAAAAATCAGCTGATAACTGTAGATATAAACCAATGCAACCAATGTGTTACATCTTTAATCTGTAGTTAGGAAAATTATATCAAAGTGCAGCACCCTCTGGCCTGGCAAGTGAGCTAAGCGAACAAGCTCCTCTTAAAAAGGAATAGGGCGAGTGAGCGGAGCGAACGAGCTTTGTGTGAGAACGAAAGTAATAATTTTACCGAGCTTAAGCTCGGTCCCCCTGGTACTGTATACAAAAATAAAGGAACATTAATGTTAAGCAGTCATTTTGAAACAGCTGTTAACTGTGAAGAGGTATAGTTGGTTGTTGGTGTTAGTTTAATAACTTTATTTCCATGACACTATAACAAAAGTGAATTAAAACCATCTAACAAGGCTCGGTTAACCTGGTACTTAATAAGTAAAAAATGGTAAGGGCTAGAGGTAAAGTCTCCCCTTAGACAGTCATACTTCAAACTTTTTCTAGAAATAATTTTGTTGAATTTTACTGCCCAAGGGTGAGTTAGAAAACTTTGCTTCTTTAAAGTGAAAGTCACGTTCTCTTTCCACCCTATTGTCCACTGGACAAAACTTTCCTCGATAAATTGACATGTTTTACTTGAGTCGGATTTTAATATAATCTTTTGAGTTATTTTCTGTTTATCGGTACGATTGGATTGTTTGTTTCTACATATAAAGTTTATAATTTATAATACATAGTACATTTTAACCGAGCTTTGCTCGCTGGTTTTAATTCACTTTTGTGATAGTGTCATTATAATCAGGCCTCTTAAATTTACAACAACCTCTTCACAGTTAACACATGTTAAAAAAACTGCTTTACTAAATTAATGTTCTTTTATTTTTGTTTACGTTTAGTTGTTATTTCGTTGCCAAAATTGCAACCCATAAGAAAAATGTCAAAATTATTATTTTAAACTTAATTTTGGACAAAGTTAGATTTTTCCTGGGGTTGAGGCTTAATCTAAACTTATTTTTGTAACAAAACACACTCTTTAAACGCAAATTTTAAGCAAAATCTAGCCGCTGGATTTTGAGATCGTGGAACACACATCCCCCCAGACACTCTCGTATTATATAGTATAGCATTTAGTAGAAGAAATTAAAAATGTAACAGGTATTTTGTGGAATGTTGCTTACAATACATAGGAGGGGGCCAAAATACATGTAAATTGTAAAGAGGTTAACTTTAAAACGCTAAATATTTGCGTTTTGCCGGCCTCGAGATTGCGATGTGTCTCAAGTAGGTACGAGCAGCGACCACAGAATTAAATAGACTGGCTATCCCATAAGCCTGTACGTTGTCGGATGTGAAGCTAAAGTCGGCCATCTTAGCTGAGTACAGAAACGTAGAGCGACGCTGGAATGGCGAGAAATTCTAAATGCGCTCTTATCATTTACACTGCAGTTTAAATAGCTTAATATGCTCTAAATGCTTTGAAATTTGACACACTTATAGTTTAATAGTGTGTGACGCTAATGGTGTGGTTTTAATTCGAAAATAAAAACGGCTTGACACTTAAAAAACTAAATAAATTCCAATCTTTTTTGTACATTTTAATTAGTGACATAAAAAAGTTACATCGCGAGGAAAATTTTTATTTTAAGGTCAGGTGCGTGATGTAAGCGAGAGAAATGTAGCTAAAAAGTTATATTTTTCGAAAAGTATTTTTTGAAAAAATTAGCTATTGTAGTTTTTATCATATGACAGGTATAACACGAGCTTCGCGACGCGGCGATGCGGCCTCTCGGCTGCGCGGCGGCCCGCTACAAACGGGGGAATTTTCCGTGGTTAGCTTAGCTTCTGGATTTTATTTTTAAATATTACATGATTACACGTTTACATAAGTAGGTCTTGCATGTTTGTATTTAACATTTTATCTAATAATTACATTTACTTGTAATTAGAATTATAAATATAACTATATGTATTGTAGACCAGATTAGATATGAAATACAAACAACAATCATAATCATTACATCTATTTATTAGACATAAAATCTAATTTACAATAAATAAAATAAAGTTGTACATAAAATTACTGGCTGATTGACGACTACAAACTGTTTAAGTGAATTATTTAATAAACATCAGAAACGTTACTAAAAAACAAATACAATAAACCATAATATCTTACCATGAGTCTTAAAAAATCTCAATTATTTTACTTTATTTGATGGAATTGATTAATTGATTTATAAGCCATTGATAATCTAAAAATTATTGCTAAAATACAGTTAGTTTAAATAAATACACAAAATATAGTACTAGGGACAGTGTATTATGCATGCTTTATTTACTTTGCTGACAAAGTACCAGTTCGCCAGTAAGTGTTACATACAATATCCTAAAGAGTATCATGCTTAATTATAGTACTGTAGCCTATCACTGATAAAAAGCTATTACCTTATTATAATATGCTTACATTTTCCCTAATAAAAAACTAACAATAAATATTCGTGTTTTATTTTAGTACCCTAATTATGTCATAATAACGAATATATAACGTTTAAGAGCATAAACTCAAGAATGGGGTGTTAAGAAGTTGAAATATATCAATCACATACCATTATGTATATACACTTGGGAACTCTATAGGGAAGTTAGGAATTATAAAGTGAGTAGTACGAGTAGGCAGCCTATAAGCAAATTATAACTAATTATAAACGAGTTAATTTTATAATAAAGAATAATCAACGTGTTAATGATAAAAATCTTGTTAGGCTTAAATGTAAGGCCTAATTTCACTTAATCATTAAAGCACGTGAAATTTATTCAAATGCTATCAAGAAAGTTTACGCCTAAGTAAGACAATAAGATCAAAATCAAATACAGATATAGATAACTCAAAACTTTTATACAGTTTCCAAGTAAACGAGATGTAAAATACTAATTCATAAACTCGAGTGATTTTAAAAGATTTTTAAGTTTAACAAAGATTGAAAATTCAAACCTTCATAATCCTGACGTTGTTCTATGAAGGAATACTGTATCACTAAGAGTCATTCAGAAGTATTTTTAACATTTATTACATTTTTATATATAAAAAATGGAAACATTAGTAGAATAGGCTTTAGTTAGTACAAGTAATTAAGACTATTTTAAAATAATAATTTGGTTTATTTCTTGATGTCGTATGGGATTATCTCAACAAAGCTAGCATTTGAAACTTAACCCAGTCACTGATATGAGTTCAAATTTACCTACTGTGGGTTTACCTCCAGCCCGACCTTTATTGAAACATCCATAAGCCACACAACCTGCCAGCATATCGCCCCAACTCGCCGAGGGTTCTGGCTAGGTTGTGGCTGCCCCGGGAGCGCGCGGCACTAGGGTGACTCATCGCCGCGTCCGCCATATTGGTGGAGTTTCTGGCTCAGACGTCGGTTACACCTTTGCGTTCGCTTCGGCCAGTCAAAAATATTCGGCCCTAATTTCAAAAGCATTAATTTCGGCGCTAAAAGTTATGGTAAAAAAAAATAAAAAATAAAAAAACATGATATTGACGTAGTGTGATGAATATAATTCCAATCCGTCTCTTAATACAGCTCACCGGGGACACACGGCACGGCGAAACCGCCGTGACGGCAAAACTGCCCCACGGCGAAACCGCCGCGCCGTCACGGCGAGAAAAACCCACGGCGAAACCGCCGTGTATTCTCTACTCTGCAGTTTCGCCGTAACTTTCGTAGCAGGGAATTGCACTTATGGAGAAGGGCACACGGCACGGCGAAACTGCCGTGCCGTCGCGCTATCAGCCCTACTGTAGTGTTAAATACGGGGTTTAAAATCGACATGGACGTTCCTCTTTACCCCCCTATTTGGCATCTTTCGTTTATTGGCATTCCCTAGGAAACGATTTTGCAAATTTCCTTTAGAGCTACACCTACACCCCACAGAACCTTTAAGTTACAATAGATTCTACGGGGTTAAAATTTGACGTGGACATTCCTCTTTACTCAAAGGTACTAAGAAACAGTTTTGGAAAATTAGTTTTTGAAGTCCTTTAGGGCTCCACCCCACTGGACTTCAAAATTACATTATGACCTATACTGGGTTGAAATTTGACATGGATGTTCCTCTTTGCTCATAGGTGCCCCGTTCACACTATTTCAATGTATTAATCTAAATGAATATATTATGGAAGAAGATTTCGTAGGTCTTAAAAGAGATTAAAAAACAAATTCAACACGGGCGAAGCCGTGACGGGCAACAGCTAGTGGTTAATAATTTAAAAACTTATTTTATAGCTATTAAAATATGATTATAGTTTATATCCATGTTAAGAAAATAATTTTCTATTTTTTTACCAGCATTTAGGTGTTTTAAACTACAATATTCTGAAAATTTATTCGTAATTAATAGCCTAATCGTAATCGCTAAAATCACCATGCAAGAGTTTTTACATTAACCAAAGAAACGACCAATGGTCAGGGGTGGAATGGTAGGGGGGGGCAGCCGACCAGTGCTGAATCCCTCCGTGTCATACCTGCCCTTATGGCCCTTAGTAGGTTTTCAATCCTTGTGCGGGAAGGTTGTGGTGTGAAAGGCTAGTGACGGTTCGGAGTTTGATTTAGGCCGGGACTGTGGGACAGGTCCCTTGAAGAATATAAAGATAGACTCGCCTACGGCTCGATGGGGGCTCCGCCCCCATGCCCCCTGTTTGGGTTCCTTTAATTCGATAATAATTTAAGAAGTCCCTCTGCCCACCTAGGGGTTGCCCCGATTTCATAAAAAATACCAAAGCTCTAAATTGGCCTTATGGCCTGGCGGCTATAGATCCCTAAAATTTTTAATGTTTTACATAAAATTATCTTTATATTAAAAATATATTTCTTTAAATATATGGTGTCTTCCGTGTTACTGCCCATTTGAAAATTGAATTTAAGATTAGAGCAATAAAAGAGAATAGAATAATTCAATCCACGAATGCAATTAGAAAATTCCATTCAAAACTAAATAAAAAACTTTGTAACGGGGCAGACCCCCCTCCTTAAGAAATTTCTAACATATGCAAGAGTTGTTGATGCGGTGGGCGGAGTCTTAAAAATTTCGTAAAAGAAACAGAATATAATATATTTAAAAACAGTGCAATTTTTTTATGAAATCAAAATGTTCAAAGTACACTTTTTAAAGGGAGAAAGGGGTGAGATATGGCAAAATGTCATATGAATAAAATTGTAAAGTGTCAAAATTGAATGTAATACCAGTCAAAATATATTGATATAATTATGCATTTACCACATTAAAATAAATTGTAAATACTATACAAGAAAAATGTTAGTAATTTCGTGTTTTCTCGGTTATTTAACTAATCTTAGATTGAAATTGGTCGATGGTTGCTCCTATAGTAAGACCTAGATAAGGTAATAATATACACTTAATTTGAGGCATATATGTGCCATAACAGTAAACGAAATGTATTCAAATAGATCAATTTTTGTGAAAGAAATTCGATTTTGTGAAAGTATTCTCCTTCTTTAAGGTGAAGGGGGTGAGATATGCCAAAATGTCTTAGGACAAAACTTATAGAGGGTCTATAAGAATATAGTAATCTCAAAACATATATCTATATAGCAGATATAAAGATAAAAGATAAAGATAATTATTTACCAAGTTAAAGTGAATTACAAACACTTGGCATGAAAAAATGTTAATAATTTTGAGTTTTTACAATTTTTTTTACTAAACTTCGATTGAAATTGGAAAAAAGCTTCAACTATAGAAAGAACTTGTTAAGCTCATAATATAAACAGAAATGTATGCATATATGTTACACAATATTAAATAAAAAATTTAAAAGTAGCGCAATTTTTTCGAAAAACTTTAGAAATTTTAAAAATAAGCCGCGTTTTAAGGGCGAAGGGGGTGAGATACAGCAAAATTTCACAGGACCTAACTTGTAGAGCGTCTATAACAGAATATAATTAAGGCAAAACATTGAAGTGAATTAAAAACACTTTACTGAAATAATGTTAAGAATTTAGTGTTTTTACAATTTTCTTGGACTAAACTTTGATTAAAATTGGAGAATATCGACTACTATAGAAATGAATGGTTGAGGTCAGTATATAAACAGAATTTTAGGCATCCATGTGCCATAATAGTGAATAAAAATATCACAACAGCGCGATTTTCGAGACAAAAATTTAGAAATTTTGAAAGTCCGCCCCTTTTTAAGGGGGAAAGGGGTGAGATACGTCAAAATTTCAAAAGACCAAACTTGTAGAGCATCTAAAATAGAATACAATATTGATAAAAACATGTATCGATATAGCAGTATACTTACCGGGTAAAAGTAAATTAAAAACACTATACATGAAAAAATGTTGAGGATTTCGTTTGTTTACGTTTTTTCTGGACTAAACTTAGGTTGAAATTGTTCAATGAATGCTACTATAGTTAGATCTATATTAGGGCATAAAATGTACAAAATGTCACTCATCGATGTGCCTAAAATAGTAAATGAAAAATATTTAAATTGTTCAATTTTTGTTGACGAATTTTGAAATTTTGGAAGTACGCCCCTTTTTAAGGGTGAAGGGGATGAGATACGGTAAAATGTTTTAGGACCTAACTTGTAGAGCGTTTAATTCCCAACTAACGATTTTTCCTCAGATTCGAGGTAGGACCTCTCGTTCAAAAGTTATAGCGAAAATAGTAAAACCTTACATTTTCGGGTTATCGGTTTCCACCCTTCGTTATTTTTTTGGAGGGGTTGAAATGGAAAATTGTCGGGTTTCAGACTTTTCCCGGGGACATTAGATCTTAAGCCACCGGCATGCCAAAAATCAAGTTTCCAGCTATCCAGGAAGTGGTTTAGAATTTGTATAGGTGAGTGAGTCAGTGAGTTACACATGGGGCTGTATATATTATTGACTTGCCTACGGCTCGATGGGGGCTCCGCCCCCATGCCCCCTTTGGGGGTTGCCCCGAATTCGTTAATTGTTCTAAGTCTTAAGAACTGAACAGGCTAGTTGAGGCCTCCACCCCAACTCTATACTTATCTTCTCTGACTTTTTTTAATAGTTCAGGAAATCTTAAGCATTTAAGATATTCTCTTGATATTTAAAGTTCTAATTTATACTTTTGTTTTATATTTTATAAAAAATGCTCAGGGTGTGTTTGTGGAGCTAAATTTCAGTCATCCAAGTGTCATAACAGTAAATAAAAAAATATTAAAATAACTCAAATTTTGTGAAAGAATTTTGAAAATACGCCTTTTTTGGGGTGAAGAGAGTGAAATGCTACAAAATCTTAAGGGCCGAACTTAAAAAGCATCTAAAAAATATAATGCTGCCAAAACATACATCGTTATGGCAGTATCTTTACCGGGTTTAACAAAATCACCGAAAACTGTACATAAAAAAGGTTAATAATTTAGTGTTTTCACAGTCTTTTTACTAATCTTGGATTGAAATCGGCCAATGGCTGCTTCTATAGAAAGAACTAGATATATTCACAGTTTATACCAAATTTGAGGCATGTATGTGTCATAAAAGTAAATGATAAATATTGAAATAGAGCTATTTTGGTGAAAGAATTTCGATAATGTGAAAGTACGCCAATCTTTACGGGTGAAGGGGGTGAGATGCGGCAAAACTGCATTGGACTGAAATTGTAGAACGTTTACAATAGAATGTAATACTAGCAAAACAAATATCAATATGGCAGTGTATTTGGCAGAATAAAGTAATTTACAAACACTTTACACGAAAACATGTTAAGAATTTTGGGTTTTTCAAGGTTTTTTGACTTAATTATAATTTAAATTGGTTAATGGCTGCCACAAAGGTAAGATCTAGTTGATACCATAATATGTACTAAAGTTCAAGCATCCGTGTGCCATATTAGTTAATAAAAAATTTTAAAATAGGCCTAGCGAGATTTTTGTGAAAAAATTTGGAAATTTTGAAAGTAAGCCCTTTTTTAAGGGTGAAGGGAGTGAGATACGGAAAAATTTCACAGGACTAAACTTGTAGAGCGTCTAATTCCTGACCACGAATTATCCCTCAGATTCGAGATAGAACCTCTCGTTCAAAAGTTACAGAGTATTTAGAAAATGCCTTACATGGTGTAGATTTTACCATACAAAATTTTAGGGGGTTAAAATTTGAAAACTCAATGTTTTGCGATTTCCCCTTTGTATTAACCATACAAACTACGTGTGTACCAAATTTCAAGTTTCTAGCTCATCCGGACCAAAAATTACGATTTCTCTATTGTTCCAGAACCGGCAAAATCCCACTACTTATGTTCAAAAATCCGGAAAAGTGAAAAATGTATTTTGTGAGTAAACGAGAGGAGATACGGTGATATATGTAAAGATAAAATTTTTAGATATTTAAAAGATCTATCAAAATTGTTATGTAAAAGTTTTTGTAGAACAAACCGTTTAGCCACTAGAGCCCAAAAACCAAAAACGGGGTTTCATTAAAAACGCTCTGGAGGCTTAACGGTGCGAGATGTGATAAAAAGTCACAGGACCAAAGTTGTAGATAATCAAATTCCCTATCGTAGTATTGTTCTCAAATTTTAGATAGGACGAAGCGTTTGGCCGCTAGAGCCAAAAAACTAAAATTACAATTTCGGAATTCCGCCATTTTGAATTTTTTTTAGTAGGTTAAAACTACAAATTTGCAAGTTTAAGATTTTATCCTTAGCATTGACCATTCAGGCTAGACGTATGCCAAATTTCAAGTCTCTAGCTTAAATAGTTATGTCAGAACTTCGTATCCCATATAAGTGAGTGAGTCAGTTACACATGGGGCTGTATATATTATGGAAACAAAAATAGGGATGGAAATTTGCAAAACTTTGAACCCTGATTTTGAACTTCTGCCTTCGGCTGAACAGAAGATCTACAGTAATCTATTGAAAAACTTATTTTCATCTTCACGTAACTATAGAAAGAGCGTGTAGAATACTCCGTAGAGGGCTCTTCCTAACACAATGGGGTGAACCCATTCACTCCGAAAACGCATTTTCTTCCGACGGTGCCTCAGAAGGCACAGCAAGGCAATCTTCTTGCGTCTTGATAGCACCATTTCTTAACCACGACTGACACTGAAACCGAATCCTAGCGTCAGCCGTTAGAAGCTCTGTCACGGCGGTTCTGCCGTGCTGTGTGTTCTGCACCCAATTTAGCCACGGCGAAACCGCCGAACTGCGATCTCGCCGTCACGGCGGTTTCGCCGTGCCGTGTGTCCCTAGCCTAACCGCGCTTGGTATCGGCGCTTCGGTAAACCCAAATTGGAACACACACAGCGACAATTGGAACGGCCGACAGTTTGGACTCGGCTCTACTTCCAACAGCTCCTCCGATATTGGTCTTCATGTAATTAAACGGGAGCGGAAGACGTGGGCCGGGCAATAGAACTGCAGTTGGGCGCGGTGGGCGCTATAGGCCGCCCCGTGGGCGATGGGCGCTTGCTACAGTGGGCGCTCCAGGGGCGGTCGGGCGCACCGCAGGGAAACCGGTTGTCGAGGATGTGCAAACTGGTTCGGATCGGGAACCGGATGGATCATAAAATGACAACTTACAACGGAAAAATGGCTCTTGTGATTCCTCTGTTTATCTGCTTGGAAACTAGATGTTATGTGTTTGAATAGTAAAAATAACTTACGCACAGAACTAGTAACATTGTAAATCTGGGTTTCCCAGCCAAAGATTTTTTTTTGCAGCGGAGAGCAGGGTCCGTAGCGTAAAACTGATAATAAATGCTAATTGTGGTTTGGAAAACCCAAACTGAGGAAGCATGAACTGTTTCGTTCTTCTTCGGACTATACTTTAATTGAGATCATTTACTTCTGGTTTATTCTACTACCAGAAGCGTGCGTTTCTTCTGGTTTCTTGTACTACTGTACAAGATTGTGTCCTAGTTTTTCTCCAAACTCGCCCTCTCAAATCTGTGTGGGTGCTCCACGCTATGTTAGTTTTAGCATACTGATAAACCAGTTCGTTGGTCTGTAAGGTGATTTTTTTTTTTTTTTTTAATTAAATTTGATAGTGATTTTTATACTCACAATTAATTATGTTTTTCGTTGGTGAATGTTGACCCCAGCTACAGCCCCTGTGTTGGGCATGCACGATCGATACCGCAGCTATTAGTGTGCCTCAATGTGTTGTGCTTCATGTGTTGTGGTTGTGGTTACAGGGTGTGACGCAGCAAGATGTCGGAGCATGTCACCACCACCACCGTGGTGCGGGAGTCGACCACCTCCTCCTACCTCGTGGTGAGTATTGCTAACATCATACTCTGCATAATTAAACTATAGTTATCTATACAAAGATATACATAACGCCGCGTCCGCAGTATGATGGGTAAATATAAGTAGAACATGTTTATTATTTACAATTAATACGGGGACGTTCAAAGCCAAGCGGGGCCACAGGGATGAAACTTGACCAAACCATTCATTCAACCCAATCCTATTGAATAAAATCAGGGAAATAGTTATAACTTTAGATCCATATCTACCATCCCTCTTCGCGCTCCCATCTTCAATGATTCAATGTCTTCCCAATTTATTTTGATTGCAAAGAAATAATTTGTTGCACAGTATTGGTTTTGATAGTTTTATAATCAAGACCAATTCAAATTCAAGCAAATTCAATTTGTTGTAAATATTTTCAATTTGGTGTTTTTTTTTTTTTTTTTTTTTTTTTTTTTTTTTTTTTTTTTTTTTTTTTTTTTTTTTTTTGTAATTTGTATCATATAGGGCCTAGTTACCTAATAATTTTTTAATCAAGGCTGATTGAAATTCAAGCAAATTCAAGCTGTTGTAAAATTTTCAATTTGGAATTTTTTGTTGTAATTTGTATAATATTGGGCCTAGTTACTACCTATAGCCTACATCTATAAAGCCCTTGGCCGGGACACCCTTGGATTTTGTCCCCCAACCTCTCCTTTGATCAGCCATGGTTAAATGGCGAATTAATTTTTCGCAAATGTTTCTCTCCATTGAAATCGAATCCATATTTATTTGTCATTTTTAACCTCTGTGGCGGAGAAATAGAATCTTTACAATCCATATGCACAAAATTAACGTGATCATCGCTCCTCTCAATGGGTTTTACCTCCAGGATTTTTTTCTTGGAAGACGTACACAGCGATTATTCTTCTCCCAAAAATTAGGAATTTTCCCCCAAAATTTGCAAAACCAATCTCAGAAAACGCCCCTGACTCTGCACACAGGACAATTTCTTAATTATCTCGGTAGTGTTAAAGCTTCCACTTTATTCTGTAACGGAATATCGAACTACATAACCGACCATAATTATAGTGGAAGTAACCCAAAATTCTGGATTCATCTCTATTAGCACCCGTCAGTCCACACTACCTTAGTCAACAACCTCCACCTCACGATCCGTTCGGAACCAATCTATGATCCTCCTCGCTGCATGCCTCCCATGCGACTTGATTACCAGTGAAAGTCCCCCTCCACCCGCACGGTACCGTTCTTCCCCGCCGCTGCGCGTGTCTGCGCGTGCGTGTAGTAAACTACCGGAAGTAAAGATCGTCACGTCCCCGTGTACACGTGCCTCCGCGACACGTAGCCGTCACATCGCGGTACCGTTGGTACCGCCGCGCCGGCACGTCCGGGCACCAAGTATCTCGATCACATTGTACTGTGTCACGTGGTTCGATTGGTTGTAATCATCGTTGTATAGACTCCATAATTCAGTTTATGGGTTATCGTTTCATTTTTCTGTGGTTCCAGTTAGTTGTTAATACGAGGTCAAGACAATGAAGTTCAGCCTTTTTTTACTTGCTGTAAAACCGGCAAAGTACAACATTAACACTTGGTTTCTTCTTTGAATAGGCATACCTTTGCCAACACAACCTAAGTCTATAACCTCGGTTTTGTCAGCTTTTTCGTTATCCTTTTCCTTTTCAACAAATGGTTTGATGTGAGTAATTATTACCTTTGACAGTTACTTTTCAACTGCTTTGATTAACGAGCGTTTTTTCACGTGGTAAAAACTAGCTTATTTTCACGCTGCTTGAATTTATAATTCAATTCTAATTATAAAAGCTACGGCGTGAAAACAGACTCGTGTGGCATACCCCATTACATTTAATGCTGCTCATATTTCTGGCGTATTTTCATGCTGCGTTTGTGCGTGAAAAAACGCTCGTGTGGCCGTAGCCTTAGTGTTGGGAATATTCCAAATTCTCAACAGTTGTCAATAGTTTGAGTCCCAAACGCACCAGTTCCCTTGCCCTCCGAGAGGGAAATGATTATTTTCTACAAACCACAAAGATATTGGAACATTATATTTTCTATTTCGGTACAGCGGTACCGGGGCCGAGGAGGCCTGCATGTTCCCGTCTCGAGTGAGCCGTGCAGGATGTGTGGGTGACCGTCGCGGAAGGGGCGGAGTCCCCGGCAGTGTCAGGTGGACGTGAGGAATGCGACGGTGTGGGACCCAAGGCCGCGTCATGTCTATGTCTCGCCAGTGGGTTCAGGTCTGGTGATTGTGAATTTTCCTCGGGACGCGAACGGATTTCAATTTATTCCACCATTCCCACTGACGACTGACGTATCTGTAAACTGGTATTACAAATTTGCTTCGATTTTCATTCACACAATTTTAATTTTCATGTTTGACTTGGTATATCATCTGATGTGTACACCTTCTTTTGGCAAGGACAAATTTAATTTCGCATTAAAGGCGCGCTCTACTATGGCTCGAAGATCACCACACGACAATCCCTCCTTATTCCTTGTTCCTATTTTTGCGTCTGTCTTGATCACAACATTTTCTTCTTAAGATCCACCTAAGAGAGTTTGATAAAGTAGGCCTACTGTTTGCTATATCAAAAAAAAGTTAACGGTCCCACTATCCCACTAAACTTAAAACTGTTCAAAGTATTGTAAAGTTTTAAGCAAGGTCGCGCTGTGCAACAAAGTTAATAAAATTGTTGAAAAATGTTGTAAATTTTTTTACTTATTGTACAACAATTTCAGATAGACAATTTGAACCTTGAATCTCTTGTTCAACTCCTATGAAACCATCGATGTATGAAACATTTTTACTTTCAGCAAGCTTAGCTTATTACCTGTAAATGACAAACTATTACGGGTAAAGTTATACACTGTGGTGTGGAAAACATATCAACTTTGAACAATTCCAATTAAGAAAGCTTTTGAAATTTGTCGCGTGTTTTTCATCGACATACCACATACAAGCGTTCAACTAGTAATCGCGACAATGCCGTAAAGAATTCAAAATTATCACCACCGTGCAAAACGCGTCACGAAGTCGGAGATAAGACGTCACGCCATCATCCATCGTCACGTCGGGAGGCGCGGGTGACCGCGGACCGCACGAGCGTGGTCACTGGCGAGCGGGGAACCGCCGAAACGTGGTCCTTGAGCTCCATATTCGGGGCAGAACCCCGTGGTCATCAGGCGAGCCGGGACGGCCTTGGGCGAATCACGACGGTATGATCGGCGATGGGCGACGGGAGGCCGCGGGATTGCGGGGAAATGGAAAATTGAATGATTGAGGAAATTGGGAAGTCGAGGCCGTATAGTGTCATGCGTAGCCCTACGTCTTCATTTTATTGTATTCAGGACGAACGAGAATCTGTATCCGAGAAACGTTTGTAGCTTTTTGATGGGTTAAAACTTTATTCAACTGCCTTTGGTCATTGGGCTATTTACTAACGATCCTAACAAAAGAATCAGCTACTTCTTGTCAGTAACAAAGCTATACACCTCATCTGATGCATCACATCACACTCACGCCCACCCTTCAGTCTTACCACCATAGAGTGCGTCGGTGTTTCAAAAAAAGTATCAAAGTTTATCTACGAAAATACAGAACCGTAGATTTAAAACTTAAACAAGGCCTAGCACGATTGAAAATTTGTTCAGTTGGAACTTTTATTTGGAGTACTGTATTACTCTATGTATGTATTCTATAAAATACTTACTGAGGTTGAAGCTCATAATCTGAACTTAAAATCTATAAATCTCTGATCATCTCTGATTTGTAGTAGACCTATGAATGTTCAAACCAACTGTATTTTAAATAGAATTAGTTTAATTAATTGTCCACTACGTATACCTGGTACCTACTGTTAAATAGTTTTCATTTAAATTTTCTTTAAAGTCACAGCTTGGAATGTTTAAAACGTTCTGGTTTTAGAAATATTTTGAATGTTTTGTCGCTTTGAAATAAAAAAGAGGGATCTATATCATGAAAATGCAATGAAAATTTTCAACTAATTTATAGTTTTGTTTGTAAGTTATTTGATGGTAATTAAATTTATAGCGACCACGCGACCACGAGCAGTGTCATTTTTGCGAATACCATCAGAGGTTTTAATCCAAACCCAAACAAAAGGTTCTCCTTATAAGACCTCCATACCTCAGTTGAAACTTGCTCGAATTTACATGATTTACGCGTCAATTATGAGGGCAGCCAAGTTGGACCTCTTTAGATTGTCGCCGCCCTCCAAGACAATCCCACCTTTCCCCCATGGCTGCCCCAGACACCCCATTGTGGGCCGGGATATTGTGCCCTGATATTTATAACCTACCACAGGCTCTTCCAAACCATTGGGTTTTGACTATAGGGTTAATCGAACTTCGAACTTTGGGCATTGAATCCTTTTGGATTTGTACCTATTCTTTGCTTCCGCACATTTCTGTCTTAAAATATACGATTTAAATTTTTTTATTTAGATTGATGAAGAGTAAAAGACTATTTTGGATTTGCAATAGACCTAATTCCTTAAAAATTAAGATACTGTAATGTTTTCTTTTTTTTATGAACACAAGTACAGTAGTATCTACTATTTAATAGTTTTTTATTTAATTATTTATGATCATAAGCTATGGTATTTCAAGTTTTTATAAATATTTATTATAAGTTTTTTATACTAAGTTGTTTATAAGTTTTTTAAAAATGATTAATATTTATTAGAAATATTAATTATTTTTTTTATATTTTTCTTAAATCAAGTTATCATTTAAAATAATATTTAAAAACTTATATTAAAAGCTTATTTTTTACATTTTTCGAAAAAATAAGCTAACTCTTTTGAAACACAGAGTTCTGAGTAACTTCTGAACAGTTTAAAAAAATTCTGAACAGAATGCCATTCAAGTAGGTATGCATTTAATCGTCCATCGGGCCGGTAAAATTCTTATGGAAGAGTAAAACTTAGTTATTGCCAGCTTTTTAATTAGACAGTTTTGAGAAGTTAATTTTTTAGAAACTAACTTTTGGCATACCAAGTTATTTAACAAGTTATTTTTATTTCGTACTTTTGTTTAGAAATGCAAAATATTCTTGCAATCCACGACTCATTGAAGTCCTCACAATTTATCCTTCTTAAAAAAAATATTCTTTTATGGTAAAAAAGGTAAATATATTTTTTGATGAGAGAGGAGTTGAAATGGCACGCCAAAATTACGCCTTTGAGGATTTGTTCTTTTCACATTACGGTATATGTGCAGTATTCGATTTGTCTGTGTGAAAAAATTATTCATAAAATCAACCTTACCAAAACAGAAATTTTATCTTATATTTACTTTATGAGAGTTTATCGTCATAACTTTTATTATGAACTAGCAAACAGCCCGTCAAAAATGACGGGTATAATTTTCAGGATGATTATTCATGAATTTGATGTTCACGTTTAAAATTGGTAAGAGAATTTATAACACATACAACATAGAATTAAAACTAAAATTTTTCCATTTCTTTAGCAATGTTATCTATATATTAATAGGCAGCAAGCATGTTCCTTTTCCCTTTTTTTCTCAGCTTGTGAGCAATGTAAAAGAAACCCGCGCATACCGTTAGAAAGGTATTGTTTTGTAGATGAGCTGAATGGTATTTAGATTCTCATCGGCCTCCGAGGCTACGCCCTACAGGCTTTGAAAGTTTCAATGTTAATCTTATGGGAGAAGGATAATTGATTGATCATGAAACAGCTGTTGTAATAACAAATTATAGCAAATCAGGAAGAAAAGTTTGTTTTGTCTATAAAATTTTAAAAACTAATTAGCTTAAAAGATAAACTAAGTATTTGGTCGAATTTCAACCAGTGGACGATTATTTAGTCTTTTATAATAGGCAAGCATGTTTTTTTCCTACTTTTTGCTCAGCTCTTATGCATATCGTAGGAGAAATCAGTGCATACGGTTAGAAAGGTATAGTCCTGTAGATGAGCAAATTCCTATATTTCACATTGGACTCCAGGGCTCCGCCCCAAAGGCTTTCAAAGTTTAATTTTAATTTTTTGGATGAAGGATAATTGACTGAATCATTAGACAGCTGTTGTAAAACAACTGCTAAAAAACAGGAAAAAACAGATGTTTGAGTTATAAAATGTTTTTAAACTTCTTGGGTGCAGATCAACAAAAGTTTTGGTCTAATTTCGATCAGGAGGTTATATTATTAATAGTTTATAAGTTAAAATAGCTTATAATACTTTATATCATATGGTTTTACAATATAATAGGCCTATGAGACTTTTTTATTTAAAGATAACGATTAAAGGTTGTTTAACCATATTTCCATTTATTCCATTCCAGTTGAATGGCCAACTAACTTATTGGTATAATTTCGCTGACTCAGAGTCAATTTAATTTGCCAGAATTTGGAATTTATATCTTATTTGTTAAATACTCGTGATTTTGCCTTCTTGCGTTCTTGTTTATTTATTTATTTTTTTTAATCCTCGCAGAGTCTAACGTCCCCATTAGGTTTTGGTATCACCACTATCGCTAAGCACCATTCTTTGGGCTCTTCCACAGTGTATATGAATCTAATGGAACCTTGCTTTCAAGTTCTGACTTGAATTTTTAACGCAATGTTATAGAAGTACATTCCTGGGTGTATTAAGTGTTAAAGTATCATCCTCTAAGTCAATCGTATAGTAGGTTTTACCTTCAATAAAACACTATTCAAATGTTTTTCTCTGTCTTTTGTTTATAATTTATTTCCATCTCCTTTTCTTATTCGTGGTATTTCTTCTTGTATATTTCGAGATTTATTTCTTCCAGTTCATAGTTCTACATTTTTACATTTTTGTACTCCATTGTTTATATCAGTGGAAACAATAAACCAACTGTTAAAC
>CM061537.1:11547979-11662589 GCA_030545055.2 Neoaliturus tenellus | reverse complement strand
CATGCAAGCCTGAGACACACTGGTCGAGCACCGTCGTGTAGCATAGGGACTCGACTATGGTGGGGGTACTGCCAATACTTAGAGTATAAGTGTAGTTAGTGACTTTGAACCAGACTTAGAGTAGAAGTGTAGTCGGTGACCTTGAACCACCCTTGAGGGGTGGACCCCCCCGCCCGAGCTTTTTTAATTTTTATTTTCCTTGACCTTGACCAAAACTTTTTCGCTCCAGACGAGAAGTGAACCCCCCCACGAACTTTTTTTTCGGAAAAATTTTGACCTTGACCAAAAAGTTTCTTGCTCCAGACGAGAAGTGAACCCCCCCCCCGAGCTTTTTTAATTTTTATTTTCCGTGACCTTGACCAAAACTTTTTCGCTCCGGACAAGAAGTGAACCCCCCCCCGAGCTTTTTTAATTTTTATTTTCCGTGACCTTGACCAAAACTTTTTCGCTCCGGACAAGAAGTGAACCCCCCCCCCCCCGAGCTTTTTTAATTTTTATTTTCCGTGACCTTGACCAAAACTTTTTCGCTCCGGATGAGAAGTGAACCCCCCCCCCCCCCCCGCCCCATGACGTAGTGACGTGGGGCGACCGGTGGGGATATAAGGCGGCCCGGCCACAGCCGCCTCGCAGTCCGCTCCCGAGCGTTGAACGTGAACCATCGGGAGGGACCGCCATGGGCATCACTAAACACTGAAAGGCGCCTTCACTGTTTAGCGAAGTCTAATGTAACTTTAAGACTTGTATTAGTTTTAAGACTTTAACTTTAAGACTTGTATTAGTTTTAAGACTTGTATTAGTTCTAAGATATTGGGTTTTGGTGTTGGGAATTGTTTTATATTTGAGTGTTTTTAACTGTACCCTATGTGTTTAATGTGTATGTTCCAGCAATTACCATGTTGAGCTAAACTTATTACGTAAGTGTGTTATATTATAGAAAGTTATTACAGAATAAGTATTCACCCTTGAGCTTTTTCACAGCTCAAATTAAATTTTAAAGTCAGGGAACGGGAGTAGGCCCCCGTGTAAAATCATTTTATACCAACGCTAGCATGGGTCCTCTCAGGCATGCAATATTGCGGCTGGGTTGGGAGCCGGTCCGTTTGTACGCTGGCATGCAGACCACAGCTGTGGCCAATTTGCGGCGGCCTCTGCACTCGGACCGAGGACGTAAGCCACTAGGGTTGTCCTCAACCTCTCTCAAAATTATGTAAATGAAACTTTGTTAGCTATTTGAGTTTTTGTCCCCAAACTTATTCTGTAATACTTCTTTATATATGTTTATTTATTAATTTATTCTGTGTGTTATATTTATTTAATATGTATACGCTTGTTTTAGCACTCCCCCTTGAGCTTTTTTCACAGCTCAAATTAAACTTTAAATTCAGGGAACGGGAGTAGGCCCCCGTGTAAAATCACTTTATACCAACGTTAGCATGGGTCCTCTCAGGCATGCAAAATTGCGGCTGGGTTGGGAACCGGTCCGATTGTACGCTGGCATGCAGACCACAGCTGTGGCCAATTTGCGGCGGCCTCTGCACTCGGACCGAGGACGTAAGCCACTAGGGCTGTCCTCAACCTCTGTTTCCCTTCTGGAAACTCAAAATTGTGTAAATGAATCTTTGTTAGATATTTGTGTTTTTGTCCCCAAGGCCCCCGAACATTCGTGGTTCGCCATGGATGTACGGGGGCCGAAATTTTTTAATGTTCGTGTGGCCTTGACCTAGTAACGAGTTACAAAAATTTATTGCATTGCTAAACTTAAATATTAAAAATAGGGAACGGGAGTAGGCCCCCGTGTAAAATCATTTTATACTAACGTTAGCATGGGTCCTCTCAGGCATGCAATATTGCGGCTGGGTTGGGAGCCGGTCCCAACATTTTTTTCGTGACCTTGACCTAAATTCTTAACGGTTAGGTATTACTAACATACAAGTCTGCTGTTGTCCATAGTTGGGTCTCTTCGGAGGCTACAGCGATGGCAACCTAAATGCCCCAGGTGGGGCTTTATTTTTTTAAAGTTTTTAGTGACCTTGACCTAAATATAGTAAAGCCTCGTCTCCATTTTTTAGGGGGAGACACTCAGACTTAGAGTAGAAGTGTAGTCGGTGACCTTAAACCACCCCTGAGGGGCGGACCCCCCCCGAGCTTTTTTAATTTTTATTTTCCTTGACCTTGACCAAAACTTTTTCGCTCTGGATGAGAAGTGAACCCCCCCCCCCGAGCTTTTTTAATTTTTATTTTCCTTGACCTTGACCAAAACTTCTTCGCTCCAGACGAGAAGTAAACCCCCCCCCGAACTTTTTTTTCGGAAAAATTTTTGACCTTGACCAAAAAGTTTCTTCCTCCAGACGAGAAGTGAACCCCCCCCCCGAACTTTTTTTTGGGAAAAATTTTTGACCTTAACCAAAAAGTTTTTTGCTCCGGACGAGAAGTGCCCCCCCCCGAACTTTTTTTTGGGAAAAATTTTTGACCTTGACCAAAAAGTTTTTTGCTCCGGACGAGAAGTGCCCCCCCCCGGGTACCTTGGGCGTGGTCACCCGGTGGGGATATAAGGCGGCCGGGTTGCACGTATTTCTCATTTTAGCTCCAGCGCTTATGCTGACCGGTTCTTAAAATGTATCGTCGTATACCTTATGATCCTTCGTACTATAATCTGTTTGGTATTAATAGTATTACAGACAATGAGCAGAAATTGTATAAAAAATTTTGTTGTTTACTTGATAGAACGCACAAACTACCACCAAATACTTTCACCTACAAGCTACCCCTGATAGACAAGGATGATGTAAGCAAACTAACAACAATTCAAGTGAAATTTCTCGAAGAAAAAATTCTTGTTTGTGTAAGAGAAGTGTTTCATAATGAATATTCAAAAAGATTGGCCTTCGACTTTATTAAGGAACATGCAGGACGTGAAAAAGAACAGTACCCAGGATTAGATTATTTATATCTTTTTGAGAATGGAGCAAGTGTAACGGTAGAAATAAGTATCAAACTAATGTAATTCTCCCAACCAAGTGTTAAACTAGGACTTGAACTTGGACTTGATTGAGGTTTTTGTAGAACAGAGCGGGGGATAGATCACTTTGCGGCAATGGACTAGCATGCTGCTTAGTGGTTTATCCCCCGCTCAAAGGGTATCTTTACGCGACCTTGACCCACATAAATGCATAGTTTGTGGGGGGTATAAAAAAGGGCAAACCAATTGGATGGATACACCACTTCTATACCATGGCTCTATTGCAGTGCTCTATCCCCGCTAAAAATAATAATTCCAAGTGACCTTGTTCCACATAAACTTGCTCAAACAGACATCTTTCAAAAAATTTGTACAAAGTAGTGGATTTAGACCAAACATTATTGGTTTATCAAGCCTGTTGAAGAATATATTGAAAATGGGTGTTTAAAAGCCAAATTTACTAAATGATTGATAAACCGGATGTATATGACGTCACCTTCCCCCACCCTTCAACCTCGGGTATAAAGGGACCCGGTTGAGCGCGCTGCTCATTATTGCTTGGACATTCACCGAGTGCACACTCAAAGCCAAACTGTAAAAAATGGCTCTTTGCGATATTTGTGGTGAGTTTTTCCAAGATGAAGATATCTTTGTTTTACACCGAGAATTGCATCATGAAGAGAACAGAAAAGAAGAGATTGTTGTAAGTGAAGAAGACTTGGATGCGTTTGATCGGTTATTGGAAAACTACCAGAAGCAGATGGACGACTGTGATAGCTATCTACAGTTACACCGAGAATTGCATCGTGAAGAGGACAGAAAAGAAGAGATTGTAGTAAGTGAAGAAGACTTGGATGCGATTGATCGGTTTTTGGAAAAACCCCAGAAGCAGAAGGACTGGGCTAGCTATTTACAGTTAATGCAAAGATGGAGACCAAGTGTTATTCAATTTGCCGGAGCTGGACCATCTACAGCTGGAGGATTTATTGAAAAGGAAATGGAAGAAAAAAAAGTGGAAGATGTAAAACAACTGCGTACCCAAGAAGAGGATATGGAAGAAGAGGATACAGAAGAAGTGGAAGATATAAGACAACTGTGCACCACAGCCTTGCCAGGACCAGTTGTAACTCATTTCAAAATTAATAATGTGCAATTGGAATTGGAAAACTTTATAACCCAAGCTAAAAATCTAGTTGTAAAAACATTGATGGAAGAATTGGCAAGATTGAACTTTATTAAATTTGGATTGGTGTTGGAGGCTATGTTTACTAATACCGATGGTGAAAACTCACCGAGAGCACTCATTGCTAAAAACCGAACCCTTACAACCACATCTGATAACAACGAAATTCTAGAAGAATGTTTGAATGAACTGCTAATGAAACTCCAAGAACATGAAGGAAGAGGATCTGGCTGGAAGCTATCATCGATCGAAGGTATGGATGTGAGGGTTCACAAGCATGGATATGGTATGAGGGGTAGCAGCTTTATCCCTCTACCAAAGAAAATTAAAGACACCAACTCTTGCAGAAATGTTACAAACGGGGATAATGAATGTTTTAAGTATGCGATGCTAACTAAGTATGTAAAACATAATCCTTGTAGAGTTGGTAGGGAATATTATGAAAACGAACACCGCTACAACTTCCGAGGAATGTCGTATCCTGTGAGTCTTAATCAAATTGCAAAATTTGAGAAACAAAATCCAGGCGTTTCTTTTAACGTGTTCGGCTTAGATGATTCGAACAATGTGTATCCTCTACGAGTTGGAAAAGTGGAGCAAAGAAACCATACTGATTTATTATTGATAACTAAAGGCGAAATTTCACATTATGTGTGGATAAAAGATTTTGAAGCATTGGTTGTACGACAATTAACGAAAAATAAAATTAGAGTGACAGTGTGTAAGAGATGCTTTTGTTTTACGAATAAAGATTTGAGACGTGGAGGATCGGAGTGGTTGAAGGAACACCAAAGACTTTGTAATGACAACTATGAAGTGAAGATTAGTCTGCCGCCGCCATCTCGAGCGTTCATCCAATTCAACAAAACAGTTCACCAATATCGGATTCCAGTAGCCGTCTACGCAGATTTCGAATCCACGTTAGTACCACAGGAGCTTCCGGATGGTGAGGTGACTAGAAGAACCAAATATCAACTGCATCAACCTAACAGTTTTTGCTTATTGGTGAAATCGACTTTGCCTGAAGAACAGTTGCAAGACTATGGCTTAACATCCACTCCGATACTCTACCGTGGGGAAGAAGCCGCTAAGCATTTCGTAGACCAGTTGTATGACATTGCTGAAAAGGTGCAACGCTTATTCGGTAATGTTTTACCTATGGAACCTTTGAACCAAAATCAACAAGAAGAATACAATTTGGCAACAAGATGTTATTTATGCAAGAAGAGCTTCAGTGAAGAAAATCAAAAAGTAAGAGATCACGATCACCTGACAGGGTTATACAGAGGAGCTGCTTGTAATTCATGCAATATAAATTACAAACTGCCAAACTTTATCCCTGTCGTGTTACACAATCTTAGCGGCTATGACTCCCACTTCATTATCCCAGAGTTAGGACGAGATGCTGGAAAAATCGAAGTATTAGCTGAAACATTGGAGAAGTACATCAGTTTCTCAAAAACAGTAGGTAAAATTAAACTTCGCTTCGTAGACTCTTATAGATTTATGTCATCTAGTTTGAGCAAATTGTCTGAGAACCTAAGAAGAGAAGATCTAAAAGAAACCAGCAAAATTGTACCTGAAGATAAATTGGACTTAGTAATGCGTAAAGGAGTGTTCCCCTATGATTACATAACTTCTGCAGAAAAATTCGAAGAAACCAGTCTGCCACCGATTGAAGCCTTCAATAGCAAGTTAAATGAAAGTGCAATCACCGTTGAAGACTACAATCATGCTTGTAATGTTTGGAACCAACTAAACATTCAAACCTTAGGGGAATATTCCGACTTTTACATAAAATTGGACGTAACTCTGCTGTGCGATGTGATGGAAGAATTTCGAAACACCTGCTTCTCCGCCTATGGACTGGACCCTCTACACTCGTACACATCTCCAGGATTAGCATGGCAAGCTATGCTAAAGTCAACCAACTGTCGATTGGAACTTCTAACAGATATTGATATGGTGCTCATGATAGAATCTGGTGCACGGGGCGGTTTGACACAAGCTGTAACACGTCATGTCAAAGCCAACAACAAGTACATCCCAGGCTTCGACGAGAGACAACCATCGGTCTACCTTGGCTACTTTGACGCAAACAACCTTTATGGTTGGGCAATGTCAAATCCGCTTCCCTACGCTGACTTCAAATGGATCGACCCGGCCACCATCGGTGACATCTCACAGATTCCAAAGAATGGTCCAAAAGGCTATATTTTGGACTGTGATTTCGAATATCCGGAGCACCTTCATGACCATCACTACGACTTGCCTCTCCTAGCCAAGACTGAAGTTTCACCGACAGGAAGATGGCCAAAATTGATGATGACGTTGGAGAATAAAGATCGGTATGTGGCTCACTACTGAGTAGTTCAACAAGCTCTTGAATTGGGTCTACGTGTAGTGAGAATTCATAGAGCAATTGAATTCACCCAGTCTTGTTGGTTGAAACCATATATTGATTCCAACACTACAAGAAGAGCAGCAGCAACATCAGCATTTGAAAAGGACTTTTACAAATTGATGAACAACGCCATCTTCGGGAAGACCTTAGAAAACAAAAGAAAACACAAGATTGTTAAATTAGTAAGTGATCCTAAGAAATTGGAAAAATTAGTGCAAAAACCAAATTTTGGAACATCCATGATTATAAACGAAGATCTAGTTGCCGTCAGTATGAAGAAAACAACAATAGTGATGGATCGTCCGTTATACATTGGAATGTCGATTTTGGATATAAGTAAAACTCTAATGTATGTTTTCCATTACAACAAAATGGTTAAACACTACGGAAGAGACAACATTGGAGTTGCATACATGGATACCGACGCGTTTATCTACTGGATAACGACTTTGGACATGTATGAAGACCTAAGGAGTTTCCCATACAAAGACGATTTTGACTTCTCTGACTATCCGAAGAACCATCCAAATTACAATGAAAAGAATAAAAAAGTAATCGGAAAATTTAAAGATGAAGCAAATGGAATGCCTTTAGAAGAAATAGTGGCACTGATGGCAAAATTGTATTCATTTAAAATGTACAACGAGAACAACACACCGACAGTCAAGAAAGCAAAAGGAGTCAAAACATCATACTTGAAGAAACATGTGACATTTGACCATTACAAGACCTGCTTGTTTGAAGATTCTACAATGTCTGCAACGTTCAACACTATCAGAAGCTTTAAACATGAGGTCTACAGTGTCACTGAAGTTAAGAGGGCACTATCAGCTCGAGATGATAAAAGGCATATTATGCCGGATAAAATTCACACTCTTCCTTTTGGCCACTACTCTCTAAACCCTATCGACTAGTAACCTATTCTTCGTCCTTCTACAACTTCGACCTTATTCCCTTCTCCTTCCGTAAAAAATGGGGAACACGGCAAGTCAAACGCCGTGTTCCCCATTTTTTTACACAAGTTTGAATGACCTTGACCTATATAAATGATGTGAATATTTAAGACAACATTCATTGTGATTATACATGTGATACATGAAACATTCAAACCTGCAATATGAAGGACTTGAAGCAAGAAATTGTCAACGAACTTCATAAACCTGCAAGAAGAAAGTTTCCACGAAGAAATACAGTGATAAAAGGAATAAATGATTTATATCAAGCGGATTTAATCGAAATGATTCCTTATAGTAAACAAAATAGAGGATTTAAATACATATTGACTATTATTAATTGTTTTTCAAAAATGGCAGATGCTTTACCACTAAAAGATAAAAGTGGTAAAAGTGTTACAAAAGCAATGGAAACAGCTATACAAAGAGACAAACATACTATAAAACATTTACAAACTGATGATGGAAAAGAATATTTTAATAAGGAATTTGCAAATTTAATGAAAAAACACAACATTAACCATTACTCAACCAATTCAGAGGTAAAAGCATCAATAATTGAAAGATTTAACAGAACTTTAAAAGGTGCGATGTATAAGATGTTTTCCAACAGAGGATCACACGTATGGATTGATATGTTACTAAAACTTATAAGCGATTACAATAACAAGTTTCATAGAACTATCGGTATGAAACCAAGCCTGGTGACTAATAAAAATGAAAAACTTGTATTAAAACGTATAAAAATGAATACTAAACCAAAAGTTGAAAAACTAAAGCCTAAAAGGTTTAATGTTGGTGATAAAGTGCGAATAAGCAAATACAAAGGTGTATTCAGTAAAAGATATCTTCCGAACTGGACAAATGAGGTATTTACCGTATTTAAGGTGCAACCTACAGTACCAGAAACTTACATTTTAAAAGATAATAAAGGACAATTGCTTGAAGGAGGTTTTTATGGACATGAAATGTTAAAATCAACAGTAGGTGATGTATATCTAGTTGAAAAGTTGTTGCAACGGAAAAAAGATAAGGTTAAAGTACGATGGTTAGGATTTAATAAGACGGAAGATTCTTGGATACCTAAAAAGGATCTAATATAACGATAGAGCATCATTTTGGGTTGAACCATTACAAAGGATGGAGATAATACCGCAGAAAGACAATTTTACTATTAATAATATAGATGAACTCACAGTGGATGGTTCTCAATTTAACACTGGGAAACATGGTGTTTTGTTACCAAACACGGTGCGTTGTTTGGTTACCGGTCCTTCCAATTGTGGAAAAACAAATGTAGTATTCAATTTGATTACAAACCCTAAAGGCTTACGTTTTAATAATTCATATGTATTTTCAAAGTCACCACAACAACCAAAATATCAGTTATTGGAACAAATACTCAATAATGTGCCTGAAGTTAAATATTTTAGATTTAACGCAAGCGAGAGTGTCATGCAACCGCAAGAGGCTACACCATTCTCAGTTTTCATATTTGACGATGTATCTTGTGAAAATCAAAATACAATAAGGAATTACTTCGCCATAGGTCGACATAACAACATAGATAGCATTTATATTGGTCAAACTTACATCAAAATACCGAAACAGCTCATTAGAGACAATGAAAACATGTTAATTGTATTTAAACAGGATGAAACCAACCTAAAACACATATATTATGACCATGTAAGTGCGGATATGCCATTTGAACGATTTAAAGAGTTGTGTGGAAAGGCTTGGGCTGAAAAGTATGGGTTTTTAACAATTATGAAGGAACAACCGCTAAACAATGGTCGATACAGGATAGGATTTGACAAATTTATACTAATACACTGATCATGATGTAAATCATTCATTGTTGTACAACACGTCTTGCTACAAACATGGTTAACCAAGAAAAGTTAATAAAGGAAATAAAATCACTTAGTGATTCTATTCGGGATAAAAACAGGGCATTAAAATTAGGTATTAGCGAAAGGGAGAAATTTCTTGAATCTACTTTTAAACCTATTACTGAACCCTTGAAACAATTAAACAAAAAATTTGCTAAACCCGTTTTGGAAGGAGATGCAATTGCACCTATTACAAAGTTTGAAAGAGAAAATGTAAAATCAGAAGATTTTAGTGACGAAGACCCGGAATCCTCTACATATAGTGGTTTTACCGGCGGAGAACCCGAAAGAGAGCTAGAATCACCAGACTATAGTGGTATAAGAGAATTATATGAAGTAAAAGCTAAAAGAGGACATGAAGATGTATCAACTGCTAGTGAAGAGGAAAAAGAAGAAGAAGCAAGGGAAGGTCCGTCAAACATAAGCTTGTTGGGTGAAAACATTCATAACAAAGGACCTTTAGGAAGGAAATACATGATAAAAATGTTAGCTGGAATAAATCCTAATAAAAACTACCATAGTTATGGAGTAAGATTAACAGAAGAAGGTTTAATGGTTGGTAATAGTCCGATAAACATTGATGAACATGATAATATTATTGTTGGTAATCAAAGATATAAGGGCACAAGGGGATTATTTGAATTATTATTTGAAAAAAAGCCTTTAGAATTGTTAGTTAAAGAAGAAGACATGGAAGCATATAAACAGATTTTGGAACACACCAATGCATACAGGAGAAAATATTTAGCTGACCAACCAGTTTTTAGATCTAGGTCTTTAAAATATAGAGAATTTGTATCCAAGTTAATACCAACAACGAGAAGACAACCAATGCCGATAATGCCAAGAAAACCTGTAAAACGAAGGTTTGTGTCATCCACTTTGGATATAAGTGCTGCAGAACCAAGAAAAAGAAACAAATCTGTTACAGGTACAGGTTTAATGAAGAAACTATATAACACAAATGTGATTTATTACAATAATATCAATAAATTGGTGGATAGAATGAAACTAATACATGAAGCTAAAGAAGCGGGTCAACTTGGATTGGAAAACGAATGGGTGGCTTTAGTGGATGAACTCCGAAACCGTGGGGTAATCTCATAAAAATGCGTTACTCCCTAGATTACTATTCAGTTGCACCATGAGTGTCGACAAGTTCGGACGTTACTCCTCGGATGGGTTATATTATGCGAATAGTTTAAAAAGAAGTGCTGGTTTACCACAAACACCTGATGGAGATTATGATATGAGTAATAAAAGGTTAAAAAACATAAAAGATCCTACGGATGAAAACGATGCAATAAATTTAAAAATATTAAAGGAAAAGATATCGCCAACATTAAGACTACAAAATAACACATATGACGCAGAAGATCATAGAATTATCAACGTTGGTAAACCAAATCAAAACGGTGATGCAATAAACAAAGGTTATTTGTCATCTGAATTAAAAAATACGTTAAAATTCAATGGGAAAACGTATAGTGCTAACAATAAACGTATATCCAACGTAGATGACCCTAAAGATGCAAAAGACAGCGTAAATAGACGCTATTTACATTCCTTGATACCTGAAAAGACCAAAGATGGATTTTCTTTTTATAAATTTGTTATTAACGATATAGGTTATCCAAAAAATGAAAATGATGCTGTAAATCTCAAATATATAAAAGATCATTGTGTCATACGTGATGTGGGAGTTATCGATTGTTTTGGCAATTGTTTGGCGAATGTAAAAGATGGTTCAGCACCATCAGATGGTGCAACAGTGGGTCAAATGAAAGAGACTTTAAAACAAGAAACAACTGGATTTGTAAAACAAGACCAAGTGGTATCACGGCAGGGGGATGTGTTTGTACAGGGAAATGAAAAGTTTACATTACTTGAACAAAACAATAAAGTTTGGGATGGTAAAGGAAAGAAATTATCAAATGTAGGTATGGGTTTTGATTTATTTGATGTTCCAGTTGTAGCACAGACTATAACTTCTAATCCATATAATGATACTGAACCTTACATATGTAGCTTTAAAAAAATACGTAATGTATCTCCTGGTACCAACGATTTCGATTGTGTTGTAGTTAGTCAATCTTTGATATTAGAAAAACTAACTGGTGATATTTTTAATGCAAATGATAAGAAAATAGGTAATTTAAAACAGGGCATTCATCCAAATGATGCTGCAACTGTAGGACAGGCTATCACAACATCACAAATGGATAGTAACGTGTATACTTGTAATAATAAACGTATAACAGACCTTAAAGACCCTGAACATGTGGATAATGCCGTCACTGTTAATTTTCTTGTTAAAGTTTTAGGAAATGCATTATTTGATATAAACAATCTTATTGCAACCCGTACACGTCATAGTTGGGTGTCTGAATCCGAGAGAGGTAATTGGATTAAACGGGAAATTTTTAATAAATACTTTACAAACCCTAATACGCAAAAGTGTAGATCATCAGATTGGGGTGATATTGATATTTAATTAAATAACCCAATAAATGACTTCATTTATGTGCAACCTGTCATAGAGGTAACACATAGGTTACGCTTTTCGAATATAAAAGACAATCATGGCATTTCATTACACCAGTCCATATCGAGACACTATACGGAAAGGAGGCGGTATCACGTCCACAGCGGTTTCTCTGTTAAGTAAAGCTTTAAATCGTATTCCAGTAGGATCTATCGTAAACAGAGCAATAGACGCTTTACCATACGAATTTCACATACCGGGAGGTTATCAGTATTGCGGACCAGGAACTAAATTGCAAAAACGACTGGAAAGAGGTGATCCAGGCATAAATAAGTTAGATCAGGCTTGTAAAGAACACGATATCGCATATTCCACATTTACCGATTCAAAAATAGGTCAATCGCTGATAAAAAGCTAGCAAATATAGCTTGGCAACGAGTAAAGTCTAGTGACGCTAGTATTGCGGAAAAAGCAGCAGCTTTAGCGGTAACAGCAGGTATGAAGGCTAAAACAGCGGTAGGAGGTGGAAAAAGGAGGGGTAGGAATAAAAAAGGATCAACCATGAAGAAACATGGTGGTAATATTAGACTAAAAAGACGTTCTACGAAGAAAAATAATAAAAAACCGACAATATGGTCAATGGTAAAAAACGGGGCAGGTCTATACCTAAGACCGTATCGTGCATATTAAATAAAAGGAATAAATTAGTTATACCACATAAAGCGTTGACTAATGTTGAATTATTCAGATATATTTCCTGTTTAAGAATACCATTTTTTCGCGGAGTATTCATGAAGGACAGTTTACCAAAGAAAATATGGAAAAATGAGACTGGAATCGTAAATTTGGATAATACTGAAGGGTCCGGCACCCGTTGGGTGTGTTATAAGAAACTAAATTGCAATGTATATTATTTTGATAGTTTTGGAAATTTGCCACCACCTAAAGAACTTGAACATTACTTTAAATCTGCTAAAAACATATATTACAACTATAAAAGAGAACAACCTGATAACACTTCAATATGCGGTCATTTATGTTTGGAATTTCTAGCTAAAAGTATCAGTCACTATTGAGATGTCTTCCTATACAGTATCATTAACAGGAAAATCGTCCACTTTACGAAGTATCCTTTTTCCAGCGTTACGCTTGCAAAAAGGAAGATTTTGGGAGGCAGCACTGTTGGATTTTACAACTTACAACTCTATTCCCAATGTTACGGAAGGTAAAAATAACTTATTGCATTATTATAAAGGAAAAGATGCCAGTGGGAAGTTTACAGACTTAGAAGTTTGCACTCTACCCACAGGTTCTTATGAAATTGATCATATTAATGAATTTTTGCAAAATAAAATGGGAAAAGACAATATAACGCTAAAAGGTAATAACAATACAATGAAAGCTGAGCTTACTTCAAAATATTATATCGATTTCACTAAGCCAAACTCAATTGGTGATTTATTAGGATTTCTTAAAGATGGTGCAATTTTAGAACCAAATAAAACTCATTCCGGTAAACAAACTGTAACAATATTAAAAGTCAATAGTATAGACATAACTTGTAACATTATACAAGGAGCTTACAGAGATGGAGCAAATACTCATATAATACATACTTTTTACCCCAGTGTACCGCCCGGATTTAAAATTGTTGAAAAGCCACAAAACCTGGTATATCTACCGTTGAACACCACTTTCATTTCAGACATCGTGTTGAACGTATTGGATCAAGACGGCAACTTGATAGATTTCCGAGAAGAGCCTATTACGGTTAGATTACATTTAAAATCGACACTTTAATACAAAATCATGGGGTTTAACATTTAAAAGCGAAAAACCTACGGGAAACCGCATTAGTAGCTCTTCAGCTGTGGAGGAGTTAACACGCGAGAACATTCGTTTCTTAGAGAGAATTGGATTAAAATTAACCGATTATGGATATACTGGATATAGCGCAGGGTCCGACATTCGACGAAACCCTATGGGAAAAAGAATATCACACCCACAACCCTTACACTTCATCAAAATTAAACAATAACGATGAAATCCGTATTCCTATACAAAATCAAGACATTTACACACTACCATGTGAAAGTTACTTGTATATTGAAGGAAAAGTTACTAAAAAGGACGGTACTACTACTGGTACAACAGTTCCATTTATAAATAATCCTATGGCTTTCCTATTTGATGAAATTAGATATGAAATATCAGGTGTAACAGTTGATTCCACTAAAAAAGTAGGTATTGCAACAACTTTAAAGGGATTAACATCTATATCACCTAATGAAACCAATTTAATACAACCTGCAGGATGGGTTTTACCTGAAAAAGACACAATCACTCCAGATACAAATGGAAATTTTGATTTTCATATTCCATTACGTTTGTTGCTTGGTTTTGCTGAAGACTATAGAAAAATTATATTAAATGTTAAACAAGAATTAGTTTTGTTGAGATCTTCTAACGATAAAGACATTATTAAAGCTCCAGACGGTACAACGGATGCAACTTTGGAATGGAAATTAACATTAGACAAAATTGTATGGCGAGTTCCACATGTTAAATTAGAATGCTACTATTAAGAAAGTTAAAGGCTGATCGTGATATTGTAATTCCTTTTAGAAGTTGGGAATTTCATGAACATCCCAGCTTGCCAACTACGGATCGTCACACTTGGACTGTTAAAACATCTAATTATGTGGAACGAGCCAGGTATATTATATTTGGTTTACAAACAGGTAGAAGAGACACCATCACCAAACATGCAGGCCAATTTGATCATTGCAACTTGAAAAATATTAAAGTTTATTTAAATTCACAATTTTTTCCATACGATAATTTAAATGTGTCATTCGCTAATAAAAAGTACAGCATATTGTACGATATGTATGCAAGATTCCAAATTTCATATTATGGTAAAACGAATGCACCTTTACTATCACCAGAAAAATACTTAGATGGTTACCCTATAGTTGTAATCGATTGTTCTAAACAAAATGAATCGGTAAAATCATCAAGTGTAGATATAAAAATAGAAATGGAATTCAACGCGCCTATACCGGCTAATACAGCTGCATACTGTTTAATTCTACATGATAAAATCGTAACATACACACCTTTAACTGGAATTGTTAAAAATGTATTGTAAAAAACCGGTTTTGTTACATTCCAATGCATTCCGCGAGTATAAAAGCAGAGCGTTCAGCTCGCTCCTCATCAGTTTGTTGCCTGTTGTTGTATGGGTAGCATCGTATTCAATATGGCTTCTCCTAGTGGTACACCTGAAAATGTGGTAGATATTGAGAAGGAGATATCTGAGTTTTTAGATCTTCAAGGTCAACGGGAAGGAGATGAACACAACGTTTGCGGACAACTACACGCCAGTAATAATGTCGAGGAAAAAGGTAAAAGAAGAAAGAATGTACAGAAGAGGAAAAGGGATATTGAAGATAATATTTCTCCTAACATATTGAGTGAGGTATTCTTGCGAATAATTTATCCAATCTCTTCCAGTTTGGACAAAAGTGTTTTAATTGGTGTTATGAAATCAACAGGTTATTCCCCTACTGTAATTTTAAATCATGGACCCAAAATGATTTTGTTTACGGACAGTGCTTGGGAATCGTTTATGAAACACTTGCATCTTCTAGAATGCTATTTAAGTAGTAACATGTTTGGAAGAAAGACAAGAGTAGGCTTTTTGGATTCAAATGTGGAAATCGATATTGTTAAACATCGTGGTGATCATCAGTTGCGGTTTAGAGACACAACAAGACATGATAACAAGATTCAACTTAATCGAGAAGAGTTTTTTATTCTAACTTGTGCAACTGAACCAATAACAAGATACTTGAGACAACTGGTGTTTTCAAGTTCGATTATTAAAGATTATCTGGAAGACACTTTGGACAAACAACCGGACGCACCTATATTGTACGGGCCTGTGGATACTTCTATATTCAATAGGGTTCCTCATGAAGTACAAATGTGGAAACAATTGGAAAAGTACGCTCAACTACATAAGAAATCAGTAAAACGTGAAGAAGAGGAAGAAGAAGGAGGAGAAGAATCAAGTGTTAGTGATGAAAATGAAAACAAGGAAAATGTAAAGATGGAAACCTAAATGACAATCACCTACACAGCAATGGTTAATTTTTAAAACAATATCAAACACTTGTGGGGTTAGCCTACCGGGGACGGTGCCCACGTTAAATATACACCAACGCGCCAACAACTGTACGGCCAGGTATAAAAGTCGTACCTCCCGTGGTGTGGAAATCAGTTGCCCTTTGGACTTCGTCATGAGCAGACGAGTGATCTTCGCAATGGACAAGGAAGAAGAACAAGTAAAGTCCAAACCTGGTATAATTGAGTTCCAAGCGGTTTCGGGGTAATGATGATAGATTTATCATAAAAGAACTTGTGTTTTTTCGACATCAATACAAGTGTTCCATATACATTTTTGTTCAAACCACCATGTTCTTTTTCATCTTTAACTAGCAAAGCCGCTACTACCAACAGGTGGATTTCAAAATATTTCCATCATATCGATTGGTATGATGGTTTTGCAAGTTACACGGACTTGTATCACATCATGCATCAGTTTTCAAACAGGTTTACCGATATTTACACAAAAGGACTGGAAAAGAAGAGATGGATCGAAGAATTTACTCATGTTCCGGTTAATGATGTGGAATTGGATAAAATTACAAGTATACGATGGAAAATGTTTGTATTTGTACTAAAAGTCCAGAACATGAAAAAGATAGACATTGCGCTTTAAAAAACTCCTATAAACTCGCATCTTACCTTCAAAGTGGGGAATGGGGAGTGGTGGGGGTAACGGGGGTTATATAAGTGAGGAGCAGACCGGGGACCTGGCATGAGTATTACTCGAGATTCCGAGACGACAACATCTCCCAGCAAGAAGACGAAGAAGACGATCTATAACTCGACCATGGCATCTCCACCAGTTCCTGCAAACTTGGTTGAGCAGTTCAATGCTCACTCCAAATCTACCATACTACCCGTCAAGAAGTGTTCCGACCTTAAAGACGAGAAGCACTACATTATCACGCCATGAAGAAGATGGAGACTACAGTTGGAGAGGCCATCTGCTGCAGTCTTAGTGAGGCACCATTCCACTCCGGGGGATGAGCCGAAGTTCCAAGTCTACCTGCCGAAACGGTTCGTCATCTCCTCCAGAAACGAGGATCTGCGCTCCATCCAACCCGGCTGTCTCTACCTGTTTCCCACGGTTGCACGGGTAGCAATTCCACCGAGTTGACCATCCACATCGCCGACAAGCAGCAGTGTTAGATTTAAGTTTTACTGTTGTACATATGTTATTGTAATGTTTTATAAATAAATAAACCATAAAAGACAAAAAAAATACAAAAGACAAAAAATGCAACATATCAATATGTGAAGTTTGTCACATATTGATATGTGCATTTTTTTTTTTAACTTTGCGGGTGACCTTGACCTTTGACCTTGCATTTCACAGTTACACCCCACCACCACGCTACAAGTCAAACCTGCTTGAATGCAAACACCCCCACCACTTTTTCATATACCTCCAAGCGCTGTGCCTCATCTTCATTTCAACTCCAGCAGCCAACCGAACAACGTCAGTATGTCTCTGAACGTAAGCTGTGCCAGCTATGAGGAGATGGCGATCAAAACGCAACAGGAGCTGAACGACTTGTACAAGGAGTTGCAGCTGATGGTGGCACGAGGCTTACCGTATATACGTGCAAGTCTACGCTTGCAATATACGGAATCTTCGGCAGCCAAAGGAAGAGCCTGGACATTCCTCTTCAACGACAGCTTCCTCACCGGCATCGATGAAGACCGAGCCAGACAACTTGGATTACTTCAGCTGACTAGCAGTTGTCTTCCTTGTCCTTACAATTGTAGAATATGTTTATTTCTTCATTATATTAAAGAAGTAAAAGAGCAAAACCACCTATCTTGTTACTGACATATATGCTCAGTAACAAGATAGGATTTTTTAAAAACACAATTTGAATGACCTTGAAACTTCCCCTCCACTGATTTGCTACCCCCAACCACTTCACTGTTGATATACATGAGACAACACAATTAGATACCTCATTCCTTCTTCAACAGCCAAACCTACAACATCGACAATGGCTAACCTACCAACAGATGAAAGGTGTCCTCACGCATGCTGTGACTTCGTACACGAGTTAGAGAAGAGGATGCAAGAGAGGGCGATAAGAAGAGAGCAGATCCACTCAGAAAATATCATGATAGTAAACGGCTATCTTTTGTTGTTCGGCCTTATCATGGTTGTAATGTTCATACTGTACGGCATAGTTACATGTGTCGGCAAGGTTGCAGAAGAAAACGCTCGCCACCATCAGTTGGAAGATTTCAATGTTACTTTCTAGGTTTTACTTTTTAAAACTCCATTTGGATGACCTTGAACTTTCCCCCTCCACTCCTTCCTTTTTTTTAAAAAACCCAATTTAAATGACCTTGAAATTTCCCCTCTACTTTTCGATAATGTTACAACTGACTGCAGCTCACCTCATTCCTTGCTTAGCTGCCATGGCGGAAGGAACTCTTTCTCAAGTTGACTCCACTACGGACGAAGCATTTCCCTTGCGGTGGACTGTTCATTTACAGGATGCGACAGAAGTAGAAGTCTTGTATCAAAAATTACTCAATGTATTCAACGGGAACCCTGGACCTCTTGAATGTAGAATGGATTTGAATTTGATGCAACCAGGGTCGGCACAGAACCTTCAACTTCAAGCCAGCCTCAGCAACGAGATTTTACACATTTATACACTCCAATATCACCGGAAGATGTAACTGTCTGCGAGGCTGACTCAACTACACGTTATGTTCAGCCAAAGCCTTGGGTGTTGATTATTAACAATGTGTACAAAGTGGAATTGGTATGTAATAGATTAAAGGAGTTGATGGTACAAGATCCCGGCCTGCGCTTTCAAATAGACATACATTTCATCTGGGGAGCACCTGCGCGGGGCTCTTCGTCTGACAGCTCTCCAAGTACAACGGACGAGGAGGAGGAGGACGACTAGTAATCTTTTTTAAAACTCCGTCTGAATGACCTTGACCTTTCCCCCTCCAATGAGTTTATTTAAGGTGCACTCTCACTGACTACAGCATCATTTCATTGCGCACCTTCACCGCAGCAACATGGAGAGTCAACTCAACTACTGTTGCGAACAGAAATGTTTTTCATGGCCGAATGACATTGATGTGGTGGATGGCCTGGCTTGTAGAACATGTGAAGCTTTTGGTCAGTGCATGTGTAAGTGCAAGTCTTGGAAGAAGCCGAAACCGAAGTTGAAGACATTCCATGTGTACCAAATGAGAGGGCATAAGTACACTTGTTGCCCTGAACGTTGCATTGAATTTAAACTAAACCAGCTAACTGGCTGCAAATTGTGCAACAATCATTTTGCAGGTTTTTGCAAACATTATTTAGGAGCGTGTCAGTACAGATCAACTTGGCATACCGAAGCACTCACTATGAATGAAATCGCTAGACTCACAAGAGTAGTCTTTCTACTCTTTGACATTTTTAAAACTCCGTTTGAATGACCTTGAAATTTCCCCCACCACTTCCCCATATATCTAGAGTACGCAGGGCCCGGAGGTCAGTCGCTCGGCGGCTGTCGTAGGATGCACATCCGTGTTGTGCAGTTTTGATTTTAACCAGTTCAATGTCACCACACTTAAACTCAGGCAAAAACGTCAAGCTGTTAAAGACATTCCTAAGCCCCAGGTTCACAGTCAACCTGGTATCAAGGTCATCACACTTTAACATGTAAATTTAAGGTAGCACCAAAACGGTGCTACCTGGCTTGACATTCTCAAGTTTCCCGAGGTCATCGCAGTTCCCCCACCACTTCCCATATACCTAGAGAGCGCGGGGCCGGACAGTCAGTCGCTCGGTGTCTGTCGTAGGGTGCACATCGCGGTTGTAGTACTGGTCTAAAGTAAGGCAGCTGGGCTAGTTCAAGGTCACCCGAGCGGTGTCACATGACGGTTTAGGCAGAGTCACGTTGCAAACTTCAAGTTTCCTCAGCACTTTTGCTGTTTCTCGTCTAATTTCGCTCCAAGTCGTCAAGGTCATGGGAACCGGACTGAAACTCGGAGCGTAGTGCGAGAAACAGCAAAAGTGCCAAAAAATTTTAGGTTTCAGCGTGACCTTGACCTTTGTGACATTGATGACGTCATTTTGGTGACGTAAGGGGTGATGACGTCATCAGCACGTCATTTCTGTGACGTCATGGGTGTGACGTCATGGATGCGACGTCATTGGTGATGACGTCATCTATTGCGTCATCGATGACGTCATCGGTGGGGTCATTGACCTCGATGACGTCATCGCTCAGGTGACCTTGAAGTGAGCCAGCAGCCTTACTTTTCCACTACTTACAGTAGGGTCAAGTGGGGTAAGTGGACGCCCGGGGCAAGTGGACTCCCAGCTAATAAAAAATTGGTTTATTATTAAAAAAAATTCAAAACTTAGACAAAGGTATTTCAAACTATGCTCTTTCAAATTATAATCACTAAAAAATTGTCTGGTTATTATTACTGTGTGTTTTGATGAGTTTAAAAACACCTTACGTTTTTACTCTAAACGCAAGTGCCGCTTGGGAAATTAAAAAAATTACCAAAAATTCAAATATTAAGATAATTATTTTAAAATTGGTGATCTGACTAATTTTTTAAATAGGAATTCAAAAATAATATTTTTATTGCCCTACAACCCATATAAAAAAATATGCAATTAATTGCATTTCTAAAAATGCAATTAATTACACTTAAATTGCATTTTGTAATGCAATTAATCATATTTTAATGATATTTTAAAATGCAATTAATTGCATTTGAAATATACAAATTTTGGCCCAATTAAATGCAATTTTAATACATTTTAATCGCATTTTAAAATGCATTTTAATCTCATTTTAGATGCATCTTTACAGCATTTTAAATGCATTTAAAATGGATTAGAATTGCATTTTAATCACAATTTTGATGCATTTTAATTTCATTTCAAATGCAATTTAATGACATTTTAATTATATTTTTTATAGATTCAAATCACATTTTCATAGCATGTAAATGACTCTTCAACATTAAAATATTAAAGTATTGCCAGTTAGTGGTGGCAGCCACGGTAATATCCATGGGCGAAATCCATGGACATAGATTTACATTTCTGCACCAAGGAATCTGCACACTGAATTTGCTTTTTTTTGCTTTTTAAAAAATTAGCGTTTACATAAGAATGAGTCTGTAAGTATAAATGCGTTTCGCAAAAAGCATTCTAAATGAAATTTTAATACATTTTGAAAACGCTAATTAAATGCATTTAAAATGCTCTAAGAAGGCATTTAAAATGCTCTAAAATTGCATTAAAAATGTATTCTAGTTGCATTTAAGTTGCATTTAGTGAAATACATTTCGCAAAATGCATTTAAAATGTAATTCTAATACATTTTAGAAAATGCTAAATAATTGCATTTAAAATGCTCTAAAAATGCGTTTAAAATGTATTTTTATTGCATTTTAATCACATTTAAATTTCATTTAGACAAATGCATTTCGCAAAATAAATTTAAAATGTAATTTTGTACATTTTAGAGAATGCTAAATAATTGCATTTTAAAATATTTTTAAAATGCGTTCAAAATGTGTTATTATTGCATTTTAATCACAATTAAATTGCATTTCAATAAATGCATTTAGCAAAATGTATTTTAAATACGATTTTAGAACATTTAGGAAAATGCTTGATAATTGAATTTTAAATGCTCCAAAAATGCATTAACAATATATTTTTATTGCATGTAATTGCATTTTAATTTCATTTAGCCAAATGCAATTCACGAAAGGCATTTTAAGTGTATTTGTGTAATGAAAAATGCAATTAAAATGCAATTAATTGCATTTCCTTTTGATATGGGAAAGTCATTTTGGAGGACTTGGAGGGGGGCGTACACTTACCCAATGTTACATCGCTGTTGGGGCAAGTGTACTTTTACCAATGGGGCAAGTGTACACCCCCAAAATTGACTTTTTAGGGCAATAAAAACATTATTTTTTAATTTCCCTTTAAAAAATGAGTCAGATCACCAATTAATTTTAAAATAATTAATTATCTTAATACAGGCCCTATTTGAATTTTTAGTATTTTTTTTATATTTTAAGCGGCACTTAGGTTTAAAGTTACTTCACCAAGTGGAGGTTTCCAAGAAACTTCCAAACTATTGTATTTTTCAAGATATTTTGATGGACAAAAAAACAAAATAAAGCTCATTTTCTGCTCTTTAAGACCTATTAATTGTCAATTCACTGAAATAGTGTTATCTTTAAGTTTTCATTTACTTTACAATTTCTTAAAAAACTGAGTTTTCCGTTTTACCGTGCGGAGGTTCACGAAAAAGTTCATAACTCCTAGACCGTTTGAGATATTTTGATGAATAAAAAATCAAAAGAAAGCTTATTTTCTGCTCTATAATCCACTTGCCTCAACATCAACGTATATGCAATGCAAAGCTACATTAAGGGGGGGGTGTACACTTACCCCAGATTGAAAGGCAAGTGTACGCCCCAAACATCACTTTACAAAAAAAAATTCTAAAAAATACAAAATTAACATTTTTAACAAAATAAAAATAATACATATACAAAACATTCCAAAGAATAATCATACAAAATTTTATGTTTATATCACTGACATGTGTTTTTTAATCTGCAGTCAAAGTGGTACTATGTGATTTGGGGGGTCCACTTACCCCACTTGACCCTACTTCCATATATTACAAAAATCGAAATTTCCAAACCCTTGCAATCATCGAGATTTCAGTAAAAGCCACTAATTTAGTTTTTATGTTCTAATGAGAAGACCATGTGCAGAATGATTCATAAACATGTTGATTTTTTGTCCCCCTGTTGCTAATTTGCGGCATTCCTATGCCGTTTCCTTGACAACAATCCCACACTCTGCGCTCGTTTGTTTTATTATAGTGTAGGTTTTAATAGTTTTTTTACGTTTTGAAGAAATCGATACAAGCCCAAATTAAATAGAAGTAATCACTGCAGCTGTGCTCTTACGTGTAGGCCCTTCTTGTGTTCTACAAGTAGGCCTACTCTTTCCGAGCCAAAACTTATTTTGACTGTAGGCCTAATGCAATCCACGCCTTTCATCATTTTTACACTTTTTTGTTTCTTCTTCATATCGCGGTACAAATACATCTAAATACCATCCATAAATAATGTAAATCCTACTTCTATGAATGAAGTTGACTTGAATTTTGAACGTTTATCCGAATGTTGCATACAACTCAGTAAGGACTGTATTCATTTCTTAATTTGCTCTAATCGGAATTATCTGCAAGACCGATAAATTTCTATAAGCCCATGACTATCTCGCTCGTTCTGCTCACTCTTTATTTATACATTTACCGTTAAGAGGGCGTTGGAGTGCCGCCATGTTGGATTTATCTCCCATAAGAGCAATGCTAAACTTGTCCCCAGCATTTGTCATATAATTTCTTTATTTTTTGTCCGATTGGTTCAGAATAAATAGCGTTTGAATCACAATTAAATTCGCCGTTCCTTTTGCGAGATGGATTCTTTGTAAATAGTTTATAAAATTCTGTAGAAAATGTTTTAAAAGTAGTAAAAAACTTGCTTTGTTGTTTCAAATTAGTAAAAAAACACTAATTTTTATAAAAAATTCCTCTTGCAAACCAAATCCGCCTTGTTGAACCTTTTATTTAGAGCTATAAACCATTATTTTCTGATTATAAATAAAAGAGTTATTTGAAATCCCGATTAACATTGCTCTTATGGGGGAAAGGAGGAATTTGGATTGACTCCAACGCCCTCTTAAGCCTGTTCAATTTTTTTGAATTGTTATATATACTGTTTGCCTACATGTTTTACATAATTACCGTACCACTATTATGAAAAATATGTACATTTTGGCCAGACCGTCCATTAGTGCAATCCCTTAAGAGACATTGTCAACAACCCCTATCCACCCCGCTACCCCATGCTCTATCGCAGACTGATGGGGGTGGAAGAATGCAATAACCCGCCGTTTAGTGACGAACGGCCCTCGAATCGGCCCAAACGGCGCTATCAGTGTGATGGGCCGTTTCATTGTTTCATGGCCCCAGACTGGGGAGTTACTGCCGGACTATTTGGGCCCATGAGCTTTTTGATTGATTGAGCTCTGGGAGCAATTTGATAATTGTTTAGGGAACATGTGGAGACGTCCTTTGGGCAATTTATTATCTTTTTATAATGTTCTTAAAAGTAGTAAATGTGGTTAATTTCGTTTTTATTTGATCATGCTTGGCTTCTTTTCCTCTAATTTTCTTAGTCGTTAACTGTATATACAGGGTGTTCGGAAAAAACGTTTCAGGAATTCAGGAGGTTATTGCTCACATCAAAATAAGCAAAAAAGTTCCTATAAACATATGTCCTAAAATGCTTCGTTAACCCGCTAGCCGCCATTTTGTTTTTTACACTAAATAATTTTTATTTCCGTAATGGATCATTGTATTAAGTTGATATTTGGCATGCACCTTTATCATAGCAATACCCATTTTCAAGAAAAGATTTATTTTTTTCCAATTTGTATTTTCAAAATGGTGGCCATTTAAAAATTTTAAACTAAAATATCTCAAAATCGGTAAATTTTATAAAAATTTTACCAGACACAAAAAAGTTGACAAATTTAATTATCTAACCAATGGTACCAAGTTTGTAAGGATCTGACTACAAATAACTGAGTTATTGAGATTTTTATGCATAAAAACATTGATTTTGCATTGTAATTAATGCAAATTAAGGTAATTTTAATTGAAAAATCCCAATAACTCAGTTATTTGTTGTCAGATCCTTACAAACTTGGTACCATTGGTTAGATAATTAAATTCGTCAACTTTTTTGTTTCGAGTAAAATTTTTATAAAATTTACCGGTTTTGAGATATTTTAGTTTAAAATTTTAAAATGGCCGCCATTTTGAAAATACTCATTGGAAAAAAATAACTTTTTTCTTGAAAATGGGTATTGCTATGATAAAGGTGCATGCCAAATATCAACTTAATACAATGATCCATTACGGAAATGAAAATTATTTAGTGTAAAAAACAAAATGGCGGCTAGCGGGTTAACGAAGCATTTTAGGACATATGTTTATAGGAACTTTTTTGCTTATTTTGATGTGGGCAATAACCTCCTGAATTCCTGAAACGTTTTTTCCGAACACCCTGTATAGTACACGGCTTGTAACAGGTTATTTATTTTATTTTTTTGTTATTTTTTGCTCTTGGTTATTTTTTGTTATTGTTTTTTGAATTTGGTTATTTTTGTTGTTTTTGGGGGGACTTTGGTCATTTATTTATTTAAATTAGGTTTTTATTGATCGATTTGGACGAAGCTCATAAAATTTAAATAAATGTTAAAAAAAGGAAAAATAAACGATGAATCGGGGTGGATTTTTTTCGACTTTTAAAATTTTTTATTATTATTATTTGTTGCTTTATTAAATGATTACTTACCTAGTTAAAAATTATCCTACGTCGTTTTTATTGCCTACTTTTTTAAATATCGCGATAAAACACCGTTTTTTTAACTTTTACCGACATTTTGGGTTTGTTTAAGGTTATTTTTTAGTAATTTTGTTCTATCATTTTGGTTATTTTTTTTATTTTTATTAACCTCAAGAACTGTTACAAGCCCTAATAGTAAGATTGTTTTGTATTTTTTAATATACCGTCACTTAACCATTTTAGACATCATTTTTTATGTATTTCAGAACCATTTAATGTCTCTTTATTTTACCTATATGGGCTTTACTCTACTAATGTTTAATTCTGTACTTTTTTTATCAACTTATGACATTAGCCTACATAAAAGTTTTAGTCTTATTTACTACTTAAACCCCTATTACCTTAGTGGCCTCATGGCCTCAATGTGGTATCAATAGATGGTCACGTGAAAGCTCAGAGAATATTAAACCATTATACTGTATATTTTTGTACAGTTATTTGTAAATAACGACAATTTGTTATTGACAAAATGTTTAACCCTTTGTTAAAACAATCTATTAAATAGAAAAATTTCATTGTAAAATCAATTAAGAAGCCTACTTTATGTATGTAAGGGTGTAAAGTAATGCAAGTATAGTCTTAAGTCAAGTAGTCTGACCGTTAAGCAAATAACGGAGCAAATCCGAAAGATGTAAAACAAAGCCGTTATGAAAATGCTCTCCGGGAGGTACACAGGTTTACCTCGAGCTGCTTGGTAATCTATCGAGTAAACATTCAGCACACCGTAACTCGGCCTTAACTCAGCCTTAACCCTGCTCTGCAGCTTAATGTTTGGCCTAACGGCCTCTTCATTACGGAAACATTGTCGACGTGTTTTATGACCTTCGGTTCACGAATTATGGGCTTTAACCGGGGAAGAATGTGAAGGCTGTGTTTTGTTGGGCGTTTTATTTAAGCTAAAGCGTAGGGAAATCTGGTAGCGGGTGATTACCTATTGTTAAGTAAACTCAGTTTTATGGCGGAAACCAGGCAGAAAATGCCTCTGTATTCCTTTAAAGGTTGATTTAAACTGAATTAAGATTTTAATTTAAAATTGAGGTTACCAGGGCTACTTGTGTATTCTCTGATTAAGCTTGAACCCGTTTGGTAAATTATTACAGTAATACATTTCTTGAAACACTGACGCACTCTATGGTGCGTATTTTAAGGCGAATGTGACTAATGGCAGGTGGAACAAATAAGGTGTAGCTTTGTTACTGACAAATAGGAGCTGATTCGTTTTTCAGGATTATCATTTAACCTAATATCCCAATGACCAAAGGCAGCTGGGTCCAGTTTCAAACCATCAAAAGCTACAAATTTTTATCAGGAGCATTCAATCGGAATAAATGAATCGTAGAATTGTAAGATTTTTGTAAAAAACCCTCTTAACACCTTTCTGAGGCTTCATCAATCGTTGAAAGAAATCATTCTTATCACATTATGAGGGTTACATCAGTATCATTACATGATGTTGAAAATGTTTACTATTTATCATTCTACCACCCTTGATACACCATAAAAGTTCTCGAAGTGTAGAAAAGTTTTTAGCTAAAGTAATTACCGTATTAATTTAGTGGTTGAGTTAATTTGAAACCCTTTAGCAACTCATGTTTCCTAATCTTGAAGCCGTTAATGTCAGTTTATCTGGAATCGCAAGGAAACTGTGATGTAGAATCTAGTCGACAACCGTATTATAACTTTTCATTATTGGCGTTGTTTAATATAGTAAAAAAAAACCTTTTCTCTACAGAAATTCTTACTTTGGCAAACCAACAAATAAAATTTAATTAATGTGATTTAAAATTAATAGAATGTCAATTTGTTAAAATCCTGGTTTGCATTAGGATCCAAACATCACAAACATCCAACGAAATGTTGGCCGGAATAACCCATATCAAAAGGAAATGCAATTAATTGCATTTTAATTGCATTTTTCATTACACAAATACACTTAAAATGCCTTTCGTGAATTGCATTTGGCTAAATGAAATTAAAATGCAATTAAATGCAATAAAAATATATTGTTAATGCATTTTTGGAGCATTTAAAATTCAATTATTTAGCATTTTCCTAAATGTTCTAAAATCGTATTTAAAATACATTTGCTAAATGCATTTATTGAAATGCAATTTAATTGTGATTTTTGCAATAATAACACATTTTAAACGCATTTTAAAAATATTTTAAAATGCAATAATTTAGCATTTTCTAAAATATATCAAAATTACATTTTAAATTTATTTTGCGAAATGCATTTGTCTAAATGAAATTTAAATGTGATTAAAATGCAATAAAAATACATTTTAAACCCATTTTTAGAGCATTTTAAATGCAATTATTTAGCATTTTCTAAAATGTATTAGAATTACATTTTTCATGCATTTTGCGAAATGTATTACACTAAATGCAATTTAAATGTGATTTAAATGCAACTCGAATACATTTTTAATGCAATTTTAGAGCATTTTAAATGCCTTCTTAGAGTATTTTAAATGCATTTAATTAGCATTTTCAAAATGTATTAAAATTTCATTTAGAATGCAATTTGCGAAACGCATTTATACTTACAGACTCATTCTTATGTAAACGCTAATTTTTTAAAAAGCAAAAAAAGCAAATTCAGTGTGCAGATTCCTTGGCTAAAAATAGGAACATTAAATATAATTATGCTTACCACCACACAAAGATTTGTTGTCCTTAACTCTTCAAATATTCATGAATTACCCTTGAAAACTAAATTTAGTTCTCAGTTTATTTTAAATTATAAGTTGAGATAAAAGTAACAACTTCGTATAGTATAAAATTAATAAGTTATAAACGTATTGAAGGATATCTTCCTTCAGAAGGGTTGTGGCTGTCCCCTCATGGGTATTGTCACTCCTGGCAGTATCAGAGTAACTGCGGCAATACTTCAAGTGCTACCGTTGTTCATTGAGACTGCTAGGAAATGTAAATCCATGTCCATGGATTTCGCCCATGGATATTACCGTGGCTGCCACCACTAACCGGCAATACTTTAATTATTCAAATATTGAAGAGTCATTTAAATGCTAGTAAAATGTGATTTGAATCTATAAAAAATATAATTAAAATGTCATTAAATTGCATTTGAAATGAAATTAAAATGCATCAAAATTGTGATTAAAATGCAATTCTAATCCATTTTAAATGCATTTAAAATGCTGTAAAGATGCATCTAAAATGCTGTAAAGATGCATATAAAATGCAATTAAAATGCATTTAAAATGTGATTAAAATGCATTTTAAAATGCGATTAAAATGTATTAAAATTGCATTTAATTGGGCCAAAATTTGTATATTTCAAATGCAATTAATTGCATTTTAAAATATCATTAAAATATGATTAATTGCATTACAAAATACAACTTAAATGTAATTAATTGCATTTTTAGGAATGCAATTAATTGCATATTTTTTGATATGGGAACAGATTCAACCTGGCCCCAGAGTCGGAGCTGTACGTGTCACACATATGTATTATTGTTTTACCCACCAACGCTGCAATTCCATTTCCGTTCCGGAAGCAGCACTCGCGCTACCTGGTGTCACTAAAATGAATAACTCAGCGGAACGGAACCGGCCGGAACGGTGAAACTGGAATTTGCATAGAGTGTTCCTGGTGGAAAGCATTTAGAGCCGGGTTTCAGTCTGGAGATGATACAGTCTCTCGCTAATTCGAACCACGAATACCTCGGTATATCGAATTATTGTCAATACCTTTAGAAAAATCTGCCCTAGGCGAATAAAAAAGCGTACATAGTTGGAAATAATTTTACAGTTATATTTTACCTCTATAAATGGAAAAGTTACCAAATATTACCTTTGTAACTTGAATTTTAGGACATAAGTTAAATTCAGTCTGCATTCTAGTACCTCAAGTCCAAGTTTACTTCTATTATCTTTCTCTATAAACCGTCGGAAGCGGCTTGAACAGACCTACAAAAAATCTTGCCTCCCAGTCAATCATTTTGACCATCGATTTTCTCCTATAAAATGTTGTTTATGGTCAAGTTTAATAAGTATTTGAAAAATTACTATTGCCATTATGAATTAATTTAATACTGTTCAGAAATGATTAAAATTGTTAATTTGTTTAGCACAAAAGTGACAAGTTTCTTGTCATAAATATCTTGATTCACACCAATAAATAGTAATAGTGTTAATGAATTGTTGTCTTGTAGTTCTAAAATCTTTAGAGAGCCATGACTAGTGATTATAGTTTTACTGCATGTCTCTAGAGAATTTAAAACGCCTTACCTCATGTATCTACTTCGTTTCGTACTCGGCCGGTTTGCACAACACAGAGCTAGTTTTGAAGGCGCAGCGAGCTTTAATATCGTGCAGCAGAAAAGCATAAAACAACTAACTACCGTAGCTACAAAGTAATGTTATTCAGTATTTTTTTTTATTTTTTTTAAATGCATACTTCTTAAACTAAATGAAACTTTTCTTATTTGAAAATATCTTCTTAAACTTCTTGTAAATCCCAAACTTTAACGTTTTGCAAAAAATTTAAAAGTCTCATTTCAATTTTTTTTGTTGCTTAGCAATTTTATTTTAAGATAATATTTGCTTATACATATTGGAGGACATTTACTGTAATAAGAAAACGTTCAATTTTATAATTTTGCCCAAATTTTACTAATATTTGAAAGTATTTTGTTGAAAATATCAAATTTATCGATAAAGCACCTTTGACGATATTGCCAGTGTGAAAGTCTTAAGAATGCATTCATGTAAAATTTTCAAACATTGATTAGGAACCTGAATATAAAATACAACATGCAATTCATGAAACTTTTCAAAGCCTCATAAGTTCTAAACTCCCCTGACACAAAACTACTAATCCCTCGGTAATTGCTTCATATTGAAGTCCGTAATGTGTAAAATCCCTAAGGAGGGGCGAACCCTAAGGATTAACAGGGGAAGGTACAGGCTAGAAAGTTGACCGAGGTGTTGGAAAGGTTGTATTAACAAGGCTTTGTACACCTGTACAACTTCAAATAGAAACTCGGCCCGATGTGAAATTAATTATTTTATTATTTTGTGGAATTATACAGGTTAATTCAATCATCAGTTAGTTATCTTTTCATCTTGCTTTTAATATTTAATTTAATAATTTGTTACCATTTTGCCATCGCGGTACTTCTTTTCAGAATGATTGTACTCTCAAATCTTAGTACCCTCGTAATATTGTTTTAGTATCACCCAATCGACTATCTACAAATATATTATTTGTTGGAATCTTGAAATTTAAATTTGTTTTTTTCTATATACTCTTTGAATTTTAGGGTGAAAAATGTTATGAGTGTTATCATATCTTTAATTCCCCATAACAGTGTTATCTCTTTCGTTTTTTATTCAACTTTATTTTACTCTAGAACCATTCTGACCAAATAATTTGAACCAACTTTAATAATTTTTTTCTTTTATTAAAATTTTACATTATTTTTTTTCTTTAGTTTTGTTAATTGTCTGGCCTATAAGCACTGTAGTTAAATGTCTCTACTAAAAATAATCAAATGTCAATGTTGTTATTTCTTTTGTCCTATATGCCGACGCTCAGGGCGTATTTCAAAGTAAGTATGAATGAAGGGTGTTGTTTGTGTGAGGTGTGATGCCTTGTGTAGTAGCTTTGTGACTGTCAAAGATCGGCTGATTCGTCTTTAACATCCATGTTATTGTTTCAGCTGCTGAACACCCTTGCCAATGACCTTGACTTCATGCTCAATGACCTGTGCCCGCCACCCCAGAGCTGTCCTATCAGGTATGTCAAAAAAACTGTTTTATCAAATACTCTTCACTGTTATCTTGTACTGTTTGTACTGTAAAACTGTTTTCATCACACTACATCGATATCACCTGTTTTCGACCCTCACTTCTACCAACGAAACACCTGTTTTGCCGGCCTAGGCCGGCAAAATTTTCCGGCCTATGGCGGTAATGGAAACGGTAGCAGAGAAATCTAGAATATTAGTAGGTATTTATTAACAACAACAACCAATAACAAATCAGTGACGTAGTTAGTACATAGCTGATAGCAACTGTTAAATATGTATGACGTAGATGGAAAATAGTGCTTTTCCCTTGGAATCAGCTGTAGTCACTTACCGTTACAATATTAGTTTTGGTGGCCTAACCTGATGTAAAGTGGTTGCCTAGCAACCAGAAACTCAAGCAGTACATCTCGCTATAAGTTAGTTGAAGTTGAGGTTATATGTTTTGTTTGTTATGAACAAAAAATAATATTTTCACTTGTTTAGGATTTATTGAATTGTGTAGTGTGATGAAAAATATCGTTCATAACTCGGGCCGAAAGCGTTTTGCCAACCCTCGATCGTTTCAAGTTCTCGACTTCGTCTCGAACTTGAAACACGATCTCGGGGCCGGCAAAACGCCACTTTCGGCCCTTGTGACGAAATATACTATTTCTCTTGTAATCTTTCACGCCATCAAGATGTTTTATTTAATTTGTTTTTATCGATCGAGTTCTTAATTCACAAGTACTCATGGTAAAATTGTATTTTTAACTAATACATCCATTCTATTTCATTGAGCAATGAATTCTGAACTAATCCATATTATAGTTTCCTATACAGTATTAGTTATGATATAAGAGCTTTAAATTTATCAGCCGTGACTCAAAGCAATAAATTAGACGTAAAAGATTTATTAGCTTGATAATTCTATATTTACAACGAATGACTATATTTACTCGTTTTAATCGTTTACATTACGTATATTACAGTCTTTAAAAAGCACAAAATTACTGTCTGCTAGAAGGTAGAGACCTTGGCTATCGAACTTTTCCTTTGGCATATGAAGCCGACGTTCAGATAATCTAAGGGAATATTTGTATAAAGCAGATTGAATATATTTGGGTATTCAGCAGTGAGATTGGGCTTCCAAAAAAGTAGACAAGAAAATTGCTAATTTACTTCCAGCATCTGTACACGATACATGAACAAACTCATTTTAATTTAGTTTCTAAAAAGATTTTGGGAGACTGCCTACCGGTAATAATAATCTGTTCCCCATAATACTGTGAAAAACATATTTTATTACACAAAAAACTGAAAGAAGACCTTCTCTCTCCATGAGGCATGGAACTAATAATGTAAATTTCCCTTATTGACCATTCAACCATTGACCTTTGAACGTCCCCACTTTGATACACTATGCGTCTGTACACAGCCGTTACCATACACTGACCATAACACGCCCCCCTCCCTCCACCCGGTACCATCTGCTACACCCCCCCCCCCTTAATGAGAGAACAAATGTAACGTCCGGCGGATTAATGTGCTCCCCCCCCCCCCCCCCGATGATGATGGGATGTTCAGAGGTAGCCACTGTCGTTAGGGGTAGTTAGACGTGAGTGTTGTGTTGTATTGGGTTTTTGTTACGACTGTGCAGTTGATTGTGTGCCGTTTGTAAACAACGCTCTTTTAGATTTGGAATAATTGATGTTCTACTTTATTAGTGGGACTTTTGTTTTTGCAGAGTGCAAATTGAAATATATAGGACATTATTCATCCCAAAACAAAAGTGAATGACACAATTAACTTGTAACCATCAACTAAACGTAATTTGCAAGGGTTGGAAACACCTTCCTAAGAGTGGTTGCTATTCTAGAGCTTTTTAAATCCTTAATTTTCTAGATATGAATTTGTTTTTGGTCATTATAATACGTGCAATGTGACCAACGTTATGTAAAATTTGAAGTAGTGTACAATTTATTGGTTTTATGCGGAAAGTTACATACAAGTCTCTGAGAAACATACAAAGGCATATTTATATTATTCATAGACAAAGATGTATATTGTTCAGACCAATATTTATACTCGTTAATAATTCTGTTATAACACAAAACAATCACGTTTCCTGTACAGAAAAACGGGCATATAAGAAGGGAAAGTAAAACGACTGTCCTAGAAACCGAACCGTTTTCTCAAAATGCACACGTGGGTCTACAAATCAGCCAGGATATTTATTCACCGGTAACTAACTGAACGGAGAGGATTAACGGAGGCTGATGTATGCAAGGTGTGCTGAGCCGATAGAGGGATTATAACGGGTCTGTCCCACAGTGCCGCCGCGGCGCTCACAAGTGATAAGTGGTGATAAGGTGACGAGTGAGTTATCACCACCACCTGGCCCGAGTGTCGCGTATAATATTGCTAGAATGCACTAGTACTGGGTGATTAATGCGTTACAACGGCTTGTACTGATAACTTTCATCACTTTGAATTTTATGTAATTGAAAGTTAAAGGTGGGAATTAAAAAAAAATCCGCCATTCTTTGCAAAGCAAATCTTGGAGAACACTCGCTGATAAACTTGTTCAATTTAATTGATATCCTCCGTCATATACTTGTTTGCTTCGCTAACTCGCCTGTGCTGTATTGGCACGAGACTAAATAGCAAATTGCAATCCACATGATTATTATTTATTATTGTTATGGGCGCTGCGTCATGTTGTATTCTCGGTTAACCACCTCCTGTTTCAGTATAAGTGGGATTGTTTAAACTTAAAGAGCCCAATATGATACCGTAAGAAATTAAAACATCTAAAGGGTGGAGACCTTGAATTTGAATCACAAGTAATCTTACAAAAGGAATTAGAATAAATAAAAAAATTATAAAGAAAGGCCAACGCCAATGTATTAATAACGACATAGGCGTCATTTCAGCATTCTGATTGGGGGGGCAAGATTTTCATAAGGCCATACCCCCTCCCCCCTTCCCGCAAATACGCCAAAAATCTTAAATTTCGCTAAAAACTGTCAATAAGAGCTAATTAAGTTTACATTCTGACACTAAGCTGTCCATAAAATGTGAACTTATAATATAATCTCACAAACCCATGAAAACAATACCCTAATGCATGTAAAATTTGATTATACAACATGTTTCTATTTGTAGAAAGTCATTATTCTTCTGGAACTGCCAGTGGTTACTGTGATGTAAAACACCTTAAGAAATTTAATGGATTTAATTGGTTAATGGATGCTAAATCGTTAAAAAAAAGAACATCATTTTATAACTATTTAGTTATTTTTATTGTATATTATTTACAACTCTAAAGTTTTACAATCGGATACATACATTAAAACTCCATAGGTTTGTATGGTAAACCCCATTGTTTTATCTTTATCAAAAATTAGTTTTTGACAAAGCACCTTTGCAGTCGGCCGTATAAGGGACAAAAAATCATTTAACATTTAACTATTGTTGTTTAGGATCAGTACAGCTATGGTATATTGCCCATTACATTACCTAAAAAAATTAATTGTTATTGAGGACAAGATAGGTAAAATATTACAGTACTAAGTGATTAAAATAAAAGATAAATAATGATTTACAAAAACATCTATACATATTGAATACGTGATACGGGTTTTTTTATAGGAAACTCCTCCCACAATTAGCAATAGATTTTAATGATTATAGTGTCATTGGATAGAGCTCGGCGTGAATTTGTTTCTAAAGTGATTTTGGTAAACTGTCCATTAAAAAGAGGGGACCTACAAGTCCTTAAAGTTTGTTTCCCATTTGATTACCCATAAGTAATTAATTGATTTATTTTCAAGTAAACAACAGTAAAATGTAAACATCGGACATCAGCGAAAGTACTATATCTACATTTTCACACGAAAGAGGTTATGTTTAACCAAGGCAACGCTCCGGTCCCATATCAAAAGGAAATGCAATTAATTGCATTTTAATTGCATTTTTCATTACACAAATACACTTAAAATGCCTTTCGTGAATTGCATTTGGCTAAATGAAATTAAAATGCAATTAAATGCAATAAAAATATATTGTTAATGCATTTTTGGAGCATTTAAAATTCAATTATTTAGCATTTTCCTAAATGTTCTAAAATCGTATTTAAAATACATTTGCTAAATGCATTTATTGAAATGCAATTTAATTGTGATTTTTGCAATAATAACACATTTTAAACGCATTTTAAAAATATTTTAAAATGCAATAATTTAGCATTTTCTAAAATATATCAAAATTACATTTTAAATTTATTTTGCGAAATGCATTTGTCTAAATGAAATTTAAATGTGATTAAAATGCAATAAAAATACATTTTAAACCCATTTTTAGAGCATTTTAAATGCAATTATTTAGCATTTTCTAAAATGTATTAGAATTACATTTTTCATGCATTTTGCGAAATGTATTACACTAAATGCAATTTAAATGTGATTTAAATGCAACTCGAATACATTTTTAATGCAATTTTAGAGCATTTTAAATGCCTTCTTAGAGTATTTTAAATGCATTTAATTAGCATTTTCAAAATGTATTAAAATTTCATTTAGAATGCAATTTGCGAAACGCATTTATACTTACAGACTCATTCTTATGTAAACGCTAATTTTTTAAAAAGCAAAAAAAGCAAATTCAGTGTGCAGATTCCTTGGCTAAAAATAGGAACATTAAATATAATTATGCTTACCACCACACAAAGATTTGTTGTCCTTAACTCTTCAAATATTCATGAATTACCCTTGAAAACTAAATTTAGTTCTCAGTTTATTTTAAATTATAAGTTGAGATAAAAGTAACAACTTCGTATAGTATAAAATTAATAAGTTATAAACGTATTGAAGGATATCTTCCTTCAGAAGGGTTGTGGCTGTCCCCTCATGGGTATTGTCACTCCTGGCAGTATCAGAGTAACTGCGGCAATACTTCAAGTGCTACCGTTGTTCATTGAGACTGCTAGGAAATGTAAATCCATGTCCATGGATTTCGCCCATGGATATTACCGTGGCTGCCACCACTAACCGGCAATACTTTAATTATTCAAATATTGAAGAGTCATTTAAATGCTATTAAAATGTGATTTGAATCTATAAAAAATATAATTAAAATGTCATTAAATTGCATTTGAAATGAAATTAAAATGCATCAAAATTGTGATTAAAATGCAATTCTAATCCATTTTAAATGCATTTAAAATGCTGTAAAGATGCATCTAAAATGCTGTAAAGATGCATCTAAAATGCAATTAAAATGCATTTAAAATGTGATTAAAATGCATTTTAAAATGCGATTAAAATGTATTAAAATTGCATTTAATTGGGCCAAAATTTGTATATTTCAAATGCAATTAATTGCATTTTAAAATATCATTAAAATATGATTAATTGCATTACAAAATACAACTTAAATGTAATTAATTGCATTTTTAGGAATGCAATTAATTGCATATTTTTTGATATGGGGTCTACCTGAGTCCGAACGACGTTACCAAATGCCGCCTCGCGGCCGTAGCGCTAGGCGAGTTTGATGGCTGCAAACAGTGCAGAGGTTTACGGGAATCGTGTTTCAAAGTTAACTAATTAAGATAGAGACTGGCTCTTAACTTTTTCTAAAAGTAGAGAGACGGATCTCGTCTTCTCTCGTTTTAGAATTTTTAAATACAATTTCTAGTTTCAGTTATAACTGTCTAAAATCATCTGTTTTTAGTGGCAAAAAGTTTTATAGATGCAGAGGTTTACGGGGATCGTGTTTTAAAACTAACCAATTATTAATACAGAGATTGGATCTTAACTTTTCTAAAATTAAAGAGACGGGTCTCTTACGCTGTGTATTTAGAATTTTTAATTAAAAGTTTTAATTTCAGCTATAACTGTATAAAATCATTTGTTTTTCTCGATGCAAATGAAAGGGTTTTTAGAACTCTGTGAAGAGGGGGTTTTTAGAACAGCATAGAAATACAACTAATGTGTCATATTAAAGAAGAATAACGGTGCTAAATTTACTTTCTTACACTTTGGTAATCGCACTTGGTAGTGTTATCAAAACTAATGGAAAACTTAAGTTAAAAATCGAGAAAAAGAGATGATTTTAGACAGTTATAGCTAAAATTAGAAATTGTACTAAAAAATTCTAAAAACAGAGCCGACGAGATCCGTCTTTTTACTTTTAGAAAAAGTTAAGAGCCAATCTCTATATTATTAATTGGTTAGTTTTAAAACACCCCGTAAACCTCTGCATCTATAAAACTTGCCCCAAGAAAAAACAGACTATTTTAGACAGTTATAACTGAAATTATAAATTTTATAAAAAAATTCTAAAACCAGAGAAGACGAGATCCGTTAAAACACGATTCCCGTAAACCTCTGCAGCCATCAAACTCGCGGAACTCGCTTAGCGCTACGGCCGAGAGGCGGCATTCGGTAACGTCGTTCGTGCAGGTAGACCGGAGAAGGGACTTCCTGCTACAGATGACGATTGGAAAATGAGTCAATTTAAGAGTTTTGTGTAAATAATACAAAGTAGACATTTTGTTAATGTCTGGTTCAGAAGTTTATAATTGTTATATACAAATATTTCACTATATTACATAACCTAACATTTTAATTTCCAATTTTTAAATAAAATCACCGAATTATTGGGGGGGGGGGGCAACTGCCCCCCCTTGCCCCCCCAAAATGACGCCTATGAATAACGAACACGTCACATTATTAATATTTGGTCATGACTAAAAATCTGGTCTTTTGGAAATATCCATACGGTCGGGCACTGACATCCATGTGATAACAGCTGTTCAACAATCTGCACGTAAATTTGTAGTGGATGGACATAATAGTACTACTACTATGATGGTGCTCCCTCAGGGGCAGTGGGCTTTCCACTGTACGGGTGTTTCTTGGCGACCCCGGGGTACCTGAGCCAAGCTGTGAGACCCTCCTCACAGTTCTTCCCGAGCTAGGGCCTTTCTTCTCATCTTTCAGGTCTTAGCTCACCGTCTTTATTCTTTCCTGAGCTAACCTTGCTCACCTTCTTGTTTTCGACCCCGAATCAAGTGTGTCTTTCCACCTTCTTTCGACCGGCGCACGCTGGGGGGTCCTGGGAGTGTCCCTGTTGTGTTGCAGGGACTGATGTGTGCCTCGCACTGCCGATGGTCTCCTCCAGTGTGTCGTCAGAAGCCAGCCGCTTCGGACCTTAGTCAGGAAGTGCGGCATGGATGCAGAGATCGGACTCTGCATTGCCACGGTGCGACCCCCAGCACGTCCGGCACATTTTGTGTGTCGGTGCTGGGCAAACGGAGGTTTCGGGCCCCAGAGTCCTGGGGTAGGGGTGTCTTATCTCCTACGGGGGGTAGACCTCCGAGGGTGTACCCGCTCCCGGCCAATGAAGGGCCGCCTCTTGCCGCACGATGCGCTGGTGAAACAAAATTATGGATTTTCAAAACCAAAACACGAAATTAAAGGAGAATGAGCAGGCCGCCTTTAAGCGCAGCTCAAAACTGCAGAGGTCTCCGACCTCGAAGACTGGGACGCCGACGGGGGGAATTAAAGCCTCCCCTCCGCCGATCCCGTTCAAGGCTGCTGGTGTCGCCGGATCGTCGGCCGTAACCGGAAAGGAGAAGGATGAGGTTAAGCTGGGTATGGGGGTGACTGAGCCGGTAACACCTCTAGCCGGGATGCAAGGAATTCCTCCCAGGAAGAGTCCTCTTCGCCCGGCATTCGAGATGCAAATGCTTCGGCAGCAGCAGGACGATGCCAACGAGGAGGAAGACTCATGTCTGAAGAAAATGAACGATCTTTTGAAGGAGATGGCCAAGGCTCTCCTTATTCAGAAGAACGTCAACAAGGCGATTAAGGACGGAATTCCAAAACTCGAGGATTTCCTTGGCGAAATCGAGGAATGCCGGAAGATCAGGCTGAAGGCAGTGAAGCAGGAGCGCGACGTTATGAACCGAGTTATGTCTGCTTCGCCTCAAGCTCATCTGGCTGAGTCCCAGACTCAAGCCAGAAAGCGAAAGAAGAGGCAGAGCGGTTCTTCGCCGGAAAGCCCTGAGCTTGTTGAGGTGGACTCAGTGCCGAGACCGGTTTTTGTCACTGCGGCATCGCAGACATCTCCTGTCCAGGCTACTCAATCCGCCCCGGGCGCTGTCGCGATTCCAGCGGCTACTCCTGCAGAGGTTCCTGCTCCGGCGGCTAATCCTGCCTTGGCAGCAAACTCTGCCTCAACACCTTTGGGGGGCTGGAAGACGCGCCTGTCTAAGAAAGAAAGGAGGAGGCAGAAGCAAGTGGAGGCAGCTTCGAAAAGTGCGTCGAGGGTGGAGCGGACGCAAGTCTCAAACCCGGTGGGGGAGGCCTCTGGCAAGTCTGTCAGAAAGCCTAAACAACCCAGGCCTAAGAAGCCCAGGACGGAGGCAATCTTGATCAAGCCCTTAGGGGGGCGATCTTTTGCTGATGTTCTGGGTCAGATTAGATCGCAGGCCAAACCGGAAGAGACCGACACCGTTATCAAGTCTATTCGGCGAACCCAGAACGGGGATGTCCTCCTCGAACTGGGGAAGTCGAGTGACAAGATCGGTTTTGCCGCTTCCCTCAAGACTGCACTTGGGGACAAAGGCTCCATCAAGGCCCTAGAACCGAAATGTTCGGTCGAGATTCGGGACCTTGATGCCCTCTCCACCGAAGATGAGGTGACCCGTGCGATCCAGGTGGCACTCCCGGAGATACCGGCTGATGGAGTGAGGGTATGGCTGACAAAGCCTAACCGAAGTCAACTCAGGATGGCTGTTGCTGAGATGGGCGAAAAGCACGCCAATAAGCTGCTTAGCCTTCAGCACCTCAGAGTCGGTTGGGTCAGTTGCAGGCTCAAACGGAGGGTGGTAGTTTCGAGATGCTTCCGCTGTCTCGGTTTCGGCCACTCCTCCCGAAACTGTAACGGGCCCGACAGGAGTGCCAACTGCTTCCAGTGTGGAGGCCAGGGCCACAAACGCAAGGAATGTTCCTCGAGCCCATCCTGCTTCCTCTGTAAGGATTCAGGCTCCAGTGCCCTCGGTCACTTACCCGGGTCTGGTCAGTGCGGTGCCTTCAGAGCCGCACTTGAACAGGCAAAAGGCAGCGGCCGGTAATTCGCATCCTCCAGGCCAATCTTCATAGATCCTGGGGAGCTGATAACCTTCTAGATCAGCTCGCCCGAGAACTTGGTGCTGACGCGCTCCTTATCAGCGAACAGTATCGGGACAGAGACCCAAACATTTGGATCTCCGACAGCCTCGGTACTGCTGCATTTTGGGCGCGTAATACACAGGATGTCTTGGTGCGGAGTCACGGGCGCGGCCGAGGATTCGTCTGGGTTCGGTGTAGGGACGTGACTATCTTCAGTTGCTACCTCACACCCAACGAGGCCGTCCAGGACTTTCGCGACAAGATAGATAGCCTAGAGGAGTGCGTTCTCGGCACCACCGGGCATGTCGTCGTTGGTGGCGATTTCAACGCCAGGGCCGTCGAGTGGGGAATGCCCTCTACCAGCTCCCGGGGGAAATACATCCTGGATTTCATCGCCAGGGCCGGTCTTGTCGTCCTCAACCAGGGCGACACACCTACTTTTCGGCGCCCCGGGCAGAGAGGCACGATCCCTGACGTCACCTTTGCGTCTGAGTCGCTCCTTCCGAGGATCTCTGGCTGGAGGGTTGTCGAGGACTACACGGGTAGCGACCACCAATACATCGTGTTTGACCTGCATGATCAGGCAAATCGTCGAGTTTCCGCATCTCGGGAAGGGCCACGCCGGTGGAACACCAACAAACTGGACGTGGTCAAGTTCACCGAAGTCATCTCTCGGGGAGCGCAGGGGAATCCTGGTGAGGCTGGAGCCGAGGCACTGGTAACATCCACGATGGAACTTATCGTCTCGGCCTGCGACCAGTCTATGCCGCGAAGGAAACCCCGACGCGACAAACAACCCGTTTACTGGTGGACTGAAGAGATTGCGGAACTCAGAAGAACATGTTTAAGAACTAGACGAGCCGCCACTAGAGCGAGAATTCCCGCAGACAGAGTTCGTAAGTCGGAGGCCTATAAAGCTGCGAGAAAATCTCTCCGCCAGGCGATCAACAGGAGCAAGGCGAATAGCTGGAGGAGACTTCGTGACGACGTTGATTCCGACCCGTGGGGCCTGGGTTACAAACTTGTAACACAGAAACTCGGCGCCCGCTCTCCACCTTCCATCATGGAGGGCGCCACCATGGGGAGGATCGTCGCTGCGTTGTTTCCTGAACATCCACAGCGACCGCCGGTTGACTTCGGACGGGTAGAGGACGTTCCACTTTTCACTTTCGAGGAGCTGGAAACCTCCGTTCTCTCCCTGAAGAGCAACAAGGCTCCTGGCCCGGATGGGATTCCCAGTGAGGCTTTAAAGAAAGTATTTTTAATCAACGCTGACTTGTTGTTGAGAATGTACAATGCCTGTTTGGTAGAAGGGGTGTTTCCGGCTCCCTGGAAAACAGCCAGGCTTGTACTGATCAGCAAGGGCAAAGGTGATCCCGAGCTGCCGTCGTCCCACAGGCCTCTCTGCATGTTGGACACGGCTGGGAAGCTGTTCGAGAAGCTGATCCGTTCCCGCCTGACTTCTGCCGTGGAAGCTGCCGGGGACTTATGCCCCCGTCAGTACGGCTTCAGAAAGGGACGGTCAACGATCGACGCTGTCACCGAAGTTCAGAGAGCTGTGGAGAGAGCCGAGAGCCACAACCATTTCTCCCGCCGAGTAGTGCTTCTTGTTACGCTTGATGTCAAGAATGCCTTCAACTCGGCGAGGTGGGTCGATATGTTGGATGCGCTTCGCAACACCTTTCGTATTCCTGCATATCTGTTGCGGCTCGTCGAGGATTATCTACGCTCTCGAAGCCTGATTTATGACACGAGGGACGGAACGCGGACGATGGAAGTCACTTCTGGTGCCGCACAAGGTTCAATACTCGGCCCGGATCTCTGGAACGTTGCCTATGACAGCCTCCTGAGGTCCGAGATGCCTGAGGAAACCACTTTGGTTGGGTACGCCGATGACGTCGCAGCTCTCATTGCTGCACGCAACATTGAACTGGCCCAACTGAAGTTGAACCGAGTTATGCGGGTGGTCAACAACTGGATGTCCGATCACGGTCTCTCACTTGCTCTCAGTAAGACGGAGATCGTGATTCTTACGAAGAAGAGGATCGACACCGTCGTCCCGTTTCGAGTGGGAAGGGAGGTGGTCACATCAACTCGTGCCGCCAAATACCTCGGGGTTTATGGTGGACACCAAGTTAAGCTGGAGGGATCAGATCTTCCGTACGGCGGACAAGGCCGCTAAGGTAGTGACTTACCTTAGTAGGCTGATGGCCAATGTCGGGGGTCCCCGATCCAGCAGAAGACGTCTGTTGATGTCCGCGGTCCAGTCCGTGCTTCTTTACGGGGCAGAGGTGTGGGCAGGCGCTCTAGATAAGGAGTGCTACAGGTTGCGACTCGCCCGGGTTCAGCGTCAAGCTGCGCTCCGGGTGTGTTCCGCCTACCGGACAGTGTCCGAGCCTGCCGTCCTGGTGGTCGCCGGAGTCATCCCTGTCAAGCTCTTGGCAGGGGAGAGGAAAGCGATTTATCAGAGACAAGGCGAGATCGGCAAGGACACGGCAAGAACAGAAGAGCGCTCCCGAACCTACCAGCAGTGGCAACACAGCTGGGAGCACGACACCCGAGGACGATGGACTGCGCGACTTATCAAGCAGGTCCAACCAAGGGTGGAACGGCGGCATGGGGAGGTGGACTACTACCTGACCCAATTTTTGACAGGTCACGGCTATTTTCGGTCGTACCTGAACCGTATGGGAAAGACCGGTTCACCGGACTGCATTTATTGCCCGGGTGTTCCCGACGATGCGGAACACACATTCTTCCGCTGTCCCCGTTGGGAAGGGCCCCGCCTGGAGGCCACACAAATCTTTGGTGCATTTTCGGTGGACTCGGTCTGCCAAAAGATTTTGGAGGATGAGGGCATCTGGGATTGTTTGTCACAGTTCGTCCGGGGCATCCTCCTGGAAAAGAAAACCGATCTGGACCGTGAAGTGGCCCAGATCCCTTGATCGAGCGGCTGGATAAGGAGCGAGCCCCACGGGCGTAAGCCAAATTTAGGCCTAGCCTGACGTAATGTGACAAACAATTCCAGGTTAGATTCCTAAAGAGTAGAGGAGGTTTTTTAGTGGGTAAACTCGTTTTTAGGGGAGCCCCACACTACAGGCTGGCCACCTGTGTGCGTAATGCATTTTTCCGCCTCTCCCTCAAAAAAAAAAAAAAAAAAAAAAAAAAAAAAAAAAAAAAAAAAAACTATGATGGTGCACCCCCCTCTCAAAAAGCGAGCATCCAAAACACATAAGCTAATCAAAACACCTGAACCAAATTAATTGTCAGACAACGTAGTTGCCGAGCCGATGCAACAACCAGTGTGGCCAAGGCAGGCGGCGCGGCGGACGCGTGATTGAAAGGCATTCGATGTCGGCAGGTTGGCCGCCTGCTGTTTATCTTATCAGCTGATTGTTCTTGGTATTCGCATGTCAGAAGTTGTTCGGGTCGCGAATCGTGCAGTTGGATTACGTTCAGTGCTAGTGGATCCGCGTCTGTGAGTGAATCGTCAACCAGTGGTTTGTGTGCAGTTGTGTTGAGAAATGTCAATGTTTTTTGCTTTAAAATAGTTTTGTGTAAAAACATAGTTTTCTAGTCTTTTAGGTTATGTTGTATGCTAGGCCTTAATCCTTTATTGATATCAGAGGAGTATATCAATTTGTTTACAAATTTAAATTAGAGGTATTATAAATAAATCTGTTGAATCTCTTTATCTCTACGGTATGCATTTATTTGCTTTTTAAACATTTCGGTTTAGAATGTAGGCTGATGAATTTTGAGCAATTTTCGTACAACGGAGCCTTTTCTGAAGAGGACTATTCTCCTTAACCTTAATTTTAACCTCAATTAAAAATTAAAAAACTAACAAAATCACTAGCAATATTACTGCTACATTGTGCTACACAGTGCTCGCAACGATCCGAACCTGTATAGTACTGACCAATCAGATTTGCTGATAAAAAATAAAAAATGTTTTAACGGTTGGAACTCATTTACTACAGTACTTTTAGTCAGGTATTATTATCTTCTTTTTGTAATTTGCTGTTAACATTATTTTTTTCATAATTTCTCTTCATCCATTCCTAATAAACTTATATTAACTACCGTAGTAGGTTTATAGAAATTTTTTCTAGTTGTATCGCAATAAATTTGAAAATAAATAATATTTTATTGGCAGACTGGAACCAGTTACATTTTCCGAATTCTTTTTGCCGATTCTTCCAATAATACCTGCCTAATTTAACGTTGTTTGGCACGAAATAATGTTGTAAAGAATATGTGATTCAATCATCTGTTTAATTGAATGTAGGCCCTAGTTTGGTAAGAACTTTCTCGGACTCCGTTAGGAGAGGTTTTGCGCTCAAGGGGTTTTTGCCTTATCGGAAAACATGCCAATGGTGTTGACAAAATAGTCTAGTTAAATTTATTTTTCCCGATTAGGTATCTCTTAAAAATCAGATTACCTCCAGTTACCTCAGATTAAACAGTCAGATTAAATCAGTTACCTCCACTGTAGGGTAGCGTATCAGTTATGACAGTGAGTCACGCTGGTTAAATCATCTTCGACTACTAATTGTGCATTAGCACTTGAACTGGCAGTGTCAACAATGTGACAACACGGGTTACTCACTGTCACAGTCCGCTGTCTGTCAATTACATCATCGACTGTTAGACATTTTAAACAGTAGGAAAATAATCTTCATGCTTGATCTTAAATGTTTTAAAATGATTTCTTAATATATTTTCATAAATAAAAAAAGCAATAAACGTTTTGTTTATGACCTTTATCCCACTATGTTGACTAGCACAGTGCAGTTTGTAGGCCTAAACAACAGCGTCGAAGAAAATAAAAAATATTAGGCATTTTTGCTCTGTACTAGGTTTATTGCTGTCGTGTTACTAAACAAAGCTGTAGGTTTAAATATTTAAGACACAAAAATATTAAATACGTAACTCAAAATATTGTTTCTAAAAACCAGTTTAGATGACAACAATTCTAATGGTTTCATTTCATATTACGATACAGTATTTTATTATTATTATTATTACTATTATTTAAACGAAAGTCTTTTTTATTATTAACGAAGTTTTGATCGAAACATGCGTTTAGTGAAAGTCAACTCAGAGCACACAGTCCTAGTTTGACTTATGTTAGGTCCATCAAGTAATTATTTCCCTCTCTGCGACCTCGGTTTCTGTAAATGATGTATATATAACCACACCCCCTACCAATCCTCCCCCCCCCTCCCCCCCCCCCTACAACGACCACAAACGGAGGAGGGATAATGTCCATGTCGTGTTTTGGACATCGGCAAACCCATAAAAGCTATCATTGTTGTGTTACATCCACATACATTTCGTGATGGTCCATATTGAAAAATAAATTTCATCCAGTTTTGATTTCGTTTTCAGTACTATGACTTTCAAAATTTACATTTTTCATGAGCTGTATAGTAGGTATATTATGTAATAATAGGATGAATCATGTACAATATTCTCCAGAGAATGAAGTCTGTAAATGTAGTTATATCTTAACGATTATGATGTAATTTTGACGTGATAAGCACTGATTCATCTTATATAATTGCTAGGGGTAATCCGTTATCTTAACAATAATGATGTTATATGAAATAATTTCTATAATTTACCTCTATTGTCAATTTCGAGTTATTTGAAGCGTAGGCCTATGCAGTCAGACATACTGAAATTCAATTTTTATCGACTAAAGGAAAATTAATCGAATTTCCATGGTTACCAAAAAGCTTCCATCAAGAAAATAATTGTGAAACATATTTAGTCCACAGGCTGTTAAAAACGTTAGCATCCAAATCAATTAAATGAAAAATATGTGATCTTCATAAATATAATTGTTGTTAATAGTGTAAAAGTGCCACGTGATGAGTTGACATCTATGGATGTTAATGACCTCTAATGACCTCTTGCGAAGAAAGGTCAGGGGTCATCAAGACCTTCCTGAAGTACGTTTCTTCGCTGAGACGGAAGAAAAAGAAGAGACCTCTAGAGGAACATCTTGTAGAAGAGGAAGGGGATGAAAACAGTTCCAGGTCGGTCGTAGCTTTATTTTGGCATTCTATATCTAGTACATCAATATTTTGAAAGTTTTAGTTACTTAGCTTCTACTCGTCTTTCTTATTTATGTTTTATTATGTTTTCCTTATTACATCGTGTGATGGTGTAAGTAGTTAGATTTGGTCACTTCTGGCACAGGTCAGCTGCCCCGGAAGCCACGTGCCGGGGCACATAGCTTCCGGTCGTATATTAAATGAGGGGGAGGTATGCATAAATTAAAAGTTAGTTCAAAACTAAAATTCAACTTGATAATTGGGTTACGGAAAGTATGTCAAGGTCATCCCAAGTAAGTTTTAAAAAAGCCTATCCCGCTACCACAGGAAATAGTTCTGAGAGTTGAACTACCCGGTGATAGCGGGATAGGCAGATTTAACTTTTGAACTTTATTTGTAAAAACAGATACAATCAATGTGGAAAAACAAATACAATCAACGTGCAATACAGGTTGAATTCTTGTGATGAAACACGGAGTTGTAGAAGCAAACGCCGACGACGAGGATAAGGTACAGGCAGAGTCCCCAGATGACATACTTGACAAGTTTGAAGAAACGTAATATCTCGAGTTGGTTTTCCCGTTCCAATTCCAATCGTTTAATTTCTAATTTCAATTTTTCTTCTTTCATTTTTTCCTCTTCCATCCTTGTGACGAAGGAAACTTCATCCATCATATCCATCATTAGTGTTGTTTTTTGGTGTTTGAAATTTTGAAACAAGTGATGTTGATAGTTCAAATGTTGGAGACGGAATGAGAAGTGAAAGCGAGGAACATTAGTTAAACGAAGAAGTGGTGGGGGGAAGTTGAATTACAAAGAAGTGGTGGGGGAAGTTGAATCACAATGAAGTGGTGGGGGAAGGAGGTTGCTCACCATTTGCTTCCGTACTTGTTGTTGTCGTGTCTGATTGTAGAGGTGTAAGTGGAGTAAGATTCAGCAAACTATCTTCATCAGAACTTTCAACCTTATCACAAATAGGACAGGCGTAAGTTATTTCCAGATTCATTTTAACAGTGTTAAATTTACTAACAATTTCGTGTAAAGTATTAAATATTTCTTGCAAATCTTCTTTGGAATTTACTTCGAAACTAGAATTCATTCGTGCCAACGGAGAGTTGTTCATCGTGCGAGAGTCGGTGATTGAATGAAGATCGGCGCTTAGGAAGGACGCTTATTTGTCGGTGAGCATGAGCTTGTGACCAAGTAAATAGCTAAGTTCCTCTTCTTCGTCTTTCAATTCAAATATCTTAGCTGAAGTAGTAGGCGTTGTTTCGTCTTCACTCGATGATGAAGAAAATTGAAATATCCTAGCTGAAGTAGTAGTCGTTGTTTCGTCTTCACTCGATGATGAAGAATCACGAGGACGTAAATAGTGAACATCAAGTCTGATCCATCTCATAGGATATCTATCCATGACAGAAAGCAAATTTTGAAATATTTCCTCCAATTCTTCTCTGTCAGTTATTATATGTTGAAACTTGACGAAAGGCGATCCCATGTTGTTAGTTAGAGTGTTGGAAGTGAAATAATTCAAAGGTGGATTCAATAAGATACAAAACTTAAACTAATGGTGGGGGAAATCTAAAAGACTTATGGTGGGGGGAAGTCTAAGAAACCAATGGTGGGGAAAATCTCAAGGTCATCCAATTGAAGTTTTAAAAAAGAGTGTAAAACTGAAATTACACATTCGATGGTTCTACAGGATCGGAATACCAATCTGACCTGTATTTACATCTTTTTATCATATGTGTACAAAAATCATCTTGATGAGACTTGGTGCGTTGACAATGAGCTAGATCGAGAGGATGAAATTTGAAACATCTTTGAGGACAGCATGTATGAAAATATCTTGATTTGTAAAATTTGAAAGTTCGCAATTCCGGTGGCGGTAGTTGTTTTGTTTTGCACTTGCAGTAACAAGATCCAAAAAATTCACATTTAGTGCAAGCTAACCCGTCCACCATCATTGGTCCTAAATCTGTACACTGTTGTTCACAACAGTAACGAGGTTCGTACTTGTACTTTTGTTCTTCCATGTTGACGCTGCTGAGTCCAGTGAAAGAATAAGAGTGTATAGTGTTGAATAGTCAGTTGTATGTACTACAAAAAGTGGTGGGGGTAATTTCAAGGTCATCCAAACGAAGTTTTAAAAAATTATACCTTACTAATGTAAGGAATGTTTATACCTAAGAAGTTTATTTCTGTTTATCTTCTTCAGACTTTGTCTGTTTCTGTTTGTTTTCTTCAGCCTTTTTCTCTCTCTCCGCTTTAGCCATAGCGATAAGTTCTTCAGTCGATAGTGGATGTACTTCAGGAAATTTTAAAATTAATTTAGCTTGATATCCTTCTTTAGTTAATATATTTAAATCTTCAGTCATTTGTTCAACGGTGTTGTAATCCTTTCCATAGATTTTTCCATCAAGTTCGATCATCATTCTGTATAACATCTTTAAAATTAGGTGTTGACGCAGCGAGAGTCGGGAAGCGAATGATTAGTTATACAAGTATCATTCCCTTTTTATCAAATTGACATTGATCACGTGATTCCTTAGTTTTATTTGTTAAAAGTTATTTAACATTGGTAATACTTGTGGAACTTGATGTTATGTTGACCAGTCGGTGATGAAGATGTTGTAGGTTGTGTTGAAAGAAATACTTCATCATCACAGTATTTTGTTTTAGTAAACATCCTTACATTAGTAGCACTAACATCAACAGTTAAGTGATAACCACCGGTAAGTAAAACTCGCATTTCGTTGGTTAAATCTTCAAGTTGTTCAAAACTCGTAATGGTGTTGGTATCGTAAGATGCACACTTGACCTTTAGGGACATGTTGAAGTTTTGTATTTAGTTATAGAGAGCGAGATGTGTACGGTACGAAAGGTAGTCGTAGACTGATGAATTTCACAAGTTGATTTTCACTTTTATTATCACACAAAATTGGGTCAAGGTCATCCCGTGGAATTTTTAAAAAAAGCAACATATTGCTATGTACAAAGACATAACAATATGTTGCTTCTTTTATTTTTTTTTGTTTTATATCATCTTTATTGAGAAACCATTACAAACATATATATTTACAAAGTTATGTACAAACTAGTTAGTAGTAGGTGTTACATGAATAGTTAGTTCAGTTGAGTTGTTTCCACTCGGTCCGTGTGAAACTAAATAGAGTGCGCCAGGTTGAATAACTCGAAGATCTTCATTTTGTAGAAGTTGTACAAACCGTTTCGGTAGGAAGATTTGAAACTTCGGTTCGTCACCAACTGTATACGGCGCCTCGCTCAATGTGCAATTAATAGCATCACCAACTGAAGTGTCCATCTTCTTGATCGTATGTATGATGTAATGTTTTTCTTCTTTTAGTTCAGAACATCTCTTCGTCGGTAAGATTGTTGATTTTGAATGAGCGTTGAATTGATCAACCAAATTTTGAAGAAAGTTCTGCGATGCCATCTTGATGTTATTGTTAATCTTCTTGTTAATCTTCTTGTTAATAATAATGTCCGTCGGAGATGTTGTCTCTTCGGAGGTTCGAGTAATACTCATGCTGCGTCATGGTAGCGCTCTCACTTTTATTACCGACATTACCCCCACCATTCTGTTGAAGGAAATTATTCAAGCGGTAGGCATTCTTCAAAGCGCACTGTGACCTTCGATGTTTAAAACTCTTTGATGAAATACAAAGTTCATTGAAATAGCATTGGAAATCTCTATCTATTATTGCATTTATCACTTCGTTGCTTGTAAATGATTGTATCCAATTAGCTTTTTCCAATCCTCTTGTGTAGATAGTTTTGAACTCTTTGCAGTAATGATTCATAATGTGCGGCATCATGTTATAATTAATAAAACCTTCATCCCATCTTAAGTTGTGAAAATGTTTGTACAACCATTTGTTTGTAACTTTCGCTTTAGTTGTTAGTCTATTGAATGGTAATGGAGGTTTGAATAAGTAATGATAAACTACAGATGTGTTCATATCCAAAATTACTAATTCTTTTATAATAAAATTTCCATCATTTCCTCGAAAAGCTTGAAATTCAATTATACCTTTTTTAACTTCCATTATATGTGGCGCATTAGAAAACGAAACCCGTTTGTTCATGATGAAGTCTCGTCAGCAACTGACTTGTATTACAAACACGATTGTTCTTCTTTAACTTCTTGCGCTTCTTCGTCGATATTAAAGTTGGTGTGATAGTTGTTCAATTGTCTCCACATGTCCACTTCTTGAGGTATTCGATTAAAAATTGAAGTATCCACGGGACCGTATAAAATTGGAACGAAAGGTTGTCTGTCCAATGTATCGATTAGATAGTCTTTGATTATTGCACTTGAAAATATTAGTTGTTTCAAATATCTGGTGACGGGACCGGTAGTACAACTTAAAGTGTAAAATTCTTCTTTAGTCAAATGTAATTTTACATCATGTCTAGTTAAATCTCTGAAGCGAACCATTTGTCCTCCACGATGTTTCACTATATCAACTTCAATATTTGATTCCAATAAACTTAATCTTGTTCTTCTTCCAAATGTGTTGTTACTCAAATAGCATTCCAAAAGATGTAAATGTTTCATAAATGATTCCCAAGAAGTTTCAGTGAATGTAACCATTTTATTTCCATGATTTAAAATAACAATCGGTGAATAATCCAATGATTTTAAAATTCCAACTGAAATACTTTTCGTCATGCATGAAGAAATGGGGTAGAAAATCCGAAGAAATACTTCTGTTAAAATATTAGTTGTAATGTTAACTTCAACCTTTTTTCTTTTTACTTCTTTTTCAGCTTCTCCTTCTTCTTTTTCTTCTTCTCTCTTCTTATGTTTGTTAAACTTGAGGAACTCGTCCATTTCTCGTTCAACTTGTTTTTCTATATCTGAACTATTCTCATCCATTAGAGGTGTATTTTCTTCTCCGTTAGTAGAACTCATCTTGCGAACGATGTTTCCCATACGACGGTCGAATATAAAATGAACTTTCCCTTCATGAATTTCTCGCTCTTATGTTTTTCGTGAAATCCTTGAAATTTATACAATCACATAAATGTTTGTTTTCAACTTGTTTTTCACAAACGAAATTCTAACCTCAAAAAGTGAAGCAGATAATTCTAACCTCAAAAATCTGCAGTCGTTGTACTAATTCTTTTTAAAGTACATTCTTCACAATTCCGGTCAGCGGTGTGTAAGTAACTATTTTATCATGTAGAATTAGACAGTATGCCGAAGTTCCATCCGCTACTGATTCTTCAAATTCCATTTCAATTTTTATATCCACACTTGATTATTTTACCGATTCATTTTGTTTTGAACAATCGATTACAATTATCGGAGCCTTGGAATAATACTGGTCAGGCGATAATAGTGGTGTATTAGTCTTTCCATAATATGACGATTGAAATCTTGCATACATATCGTATAAAATGGAAAAACGTTTTTTGCTGAACATGACATTCAAATTGTCATACGGAAAAAATTGAGAGTTTAAGAAAACTTTACAATTCTTTATTTTACAGTGATCAAATTGACCGGCATTTGCAGTGATAACATCTTTTCGCTTAGTTTGAAAACCGAGTATTATGTACCTTGCCCGTTCCAAATAAGTTGATGTCTTGACGGTCCATGTTTGTCGTTCTGTCTGAGGTAGTGTAGGATATTCATGGAATTCCCAACTTCGGAATGGCATCACAATATCACGGTCAGACTTTAACTTTCTCAATAATACGATTCTATGTTCATCGGCCAATCTTACATGAGGTACTCTCCAAACAACTTTATCCAATTGTAGTTGCCATTCCAGTTTATCTTCCGTAGTTGCAGGGTCTGCAAGTATCAAGTCCTTGTTAGTTGAAGATCTGAGTAATACCAATTCTTGTTTGACATTTATTATTATTCGTTTGTAATCTTCAGCGAATCCCAAAAGCAATCGTAAGGGACATGAAAATCAAAGTGACCGTTGGAATCCGGTGTTATAGTGTCTTTATCAGGGGCAACCCATCCGGCGGTGACTATTGAATTCTTCTCATGCGGTGTTAATGATGTTAATCCTTTCAACGTCGTTGTTATACCAACCTTTTTTGTCGAATCAACTGTCACCCCTGATATCTCATATCTTATTTCATCAAAAAGATATGCCATCGGGTTATTTATAAAAGGAACTGTTGAAGCAGTTTTTCCATCCAATTTTAATACCCGTCCTTCAATGTACAAATAACTTTCACACGGTAATGTGTAAATATCTTGTTGTTGAATGGGAATCCTTATTTCATCGTTATTGTTTAATTTTGATGAAGTGTAAGGGTTGTGCGTGTGATATTCCTTCTCCCATAGTGTTTCGTCGAATGTCGGTCCTTGAGATATATCCAGGATATCCATCGTTGTTAAGTTTCAATCCAATCTTCTGTAGAAAACGAATGTTGTCCGATGTTAACTCTTCCAATGTCGAGGAGCTACTGAGCTCCCGACTCTTCCGTTGCGGTTTAAATGATAATCCCATGTTGACCTTTATGTTGCCGCTCTGATGTGTATCCGTATAGTTATCGTTTCTCCTCTAAAGTCAACACTAACACCGTCTTGATCCAATATGTTCAGTACGATGTCTGAAATGAAACTGGTGTTTAACGGTAGGTATATTAAGTTTTGTGGCTTCTCAACAATTTTAAAACCAGGAGCCACAGTTGGATAAAATGTATGTAAAATATGCTGATTCACTCCTTCTCTATACGATCCGTGTATAATATTACACGTTACATCGATACTATTGACTTTCAATATTGTAACAGTTGTATCACCTGAATGAGTAGTTCCAGGAGTTAATATTTTCTTTTTTGTATCTGTAAATCCAAGTAAACTGCCAATGGAGTTTTCCAAGCTGACATTGATATAATATTTTGAAGTTATTTCTGCTTTTAAAGTATTATTGTTTCCTTTAACGGTGATATTTTCTTCTCCGAGTTGTTTTTGTAGTAATTGGTTTATATCATCGATTTCATAAGCTCCAGTAGGAAATGTAATTATTTTCAATTCTGAGTATTTTCCTGAAGCATCCTTAGTTTCATAATAATGTAGTAAATTGTTCTTTCCTTCCGTAACATTGGGAATTGAGTTGTAGGGAGTTAAATCAAGTAATGCCGCTTCCCATAATCTTTCCTTGGATAGACGCAATGCTGGGAACAGCGTACTTTTCAATGTGGATGAATTTCCACTCAGTGACACTGTATACGATGACATCTTAAAGCTGACTGACACTCTTCGCTAGAAACTCCAAACATAAATGCCCACATATTTCAGTATTGTTAGGTTGTTCTCTTTTGTAATTGTAAAAAATGTTTTTGGAGTTTCGAAAATAATGTTGCAGTTCTTTCGGCGGTGGTAGATTGCCAAAACTGTCAAAGTAGTAAACGGTTTGTCCGAGCTTTTTATAGCATACCCAATGAGTGCCTGGACCATAGGTGGAATCCAAATTTACTATTCCAGTTTCATTTTCCCATATTTTAGTTGGTAATGCATCTTTCATAAAAACTCCTCGAAAAAATGGTATTTTCAAACATTTTACATAATCATTTAACTGATGATTTGTTAAGGCTTTATTTGGAATTATCAATTGATTCTTCTTATTTAGTACACACGGTACGGTCTTAGGTATAATCCTGCTCCGTTTTTTACCATTGACCAAATAGAAGCTTTCTTTACTGTTGCTTTACGAGTTCTACGACGTCTCTTCTTAATGTTTCCACCTCTTTTGGGAGCTCTTCTCTTTGCAGGTCTTCCTCTGCGACGTCGTCTTCCAGCACCAAATTTAGCTTTCGTCTTCATGGCTGTAGTTACTGCCCAAGCCGCTGCTTTTTCTGCAATACTTGCGTCACTTGATTTTACTCTTTGCCAAGCTCTTTCCGCTAGAATTTTATCCGCTATTGATCTATTTGTTGAATCTTTATACTTTGAATATGCTATATCGTGTTCTTTGCAAGCTTGATCTAATTTATTAATTCCAGGATCTCCTCTTGCTAAACGTTTTGCCAACTTAGTTCCAGGTCCACAATATTGATAACCTCCGGGCAGATGTAATTCGTATGGTAAAGCGTCTATCGCTCGATTTACAACAGCACCAACAGGAATCCGTTTGAGCAGGGATAATGCAGCTGATGTTATACCACGTCCTCTCTTGCCAATGTCTTGACGACGACTGAGCCATACGGTCTTCATTATGCTGTTTTATGTAACCAACGTCTTCACTCTATGAAATACTTTATGATAATGAATCCTTTTTTTTGTGTATTCCATACTTAAATATTCACAAGCTTTATCCGTATATATCGATGATTGTATCTTTAATCCATTTTTCTCTATTAGCACCTTCGATTTTACCGTGATTTGATTTACCAATTATATGATTATGCATATCAACAACTGCATTACCTACAAGATTCATTACATACTCTACATTAGTAGCATCTTTGTAATCTGTTGGATTATCAAGATTTGTGATACGTTTACCATTACATGTATACACAGATGGATCGTTATTAGAGGTTGCTATAACTTGATTAACAGTAGCAACATCATTCGGAGCTATTCCATCTGATATGTTAGATATTCTTCTATTTTTTCTATGTGGTGGGGAGAATTACATTAATTTAATACTTATTTCCACCGTTACACTTGCTCCATTTTCAAAAAGGTATCTGTAAAATGGTTCTGGATACTGGTATATTTCACGTCCTATATTTTCCTTAAGAAAGTTGAAAGCTATTCTTTTCGAATAGTCATTATGATATACTTCTCTTAAATTAACAAGAATTCCATCTTCCAGAAATTTCACTTGAATCATTGGTATTTTGCTTACATCATCTTTGTCTATCAGAGGTAGCCTGTAAGTGAACGTATTTGGTGGTAGACGTAAGGTTCTATTAAGTCGAGAACAGAATATTTTGAACATTTTCTGATCATTGACTGCAATCTCATGAATACCTATCATTTTATAGTACGAAGGTTCAAAAGGTACAGCACGAAACGTTTGTACTCGACAGTTACTCGAAGAAGGTTCTGTAGTTGCGTTGGGATTGAACATTTTTAGTCGACAGTTTCCTGACGAATAAGCTTCTACGCAAATAACCAACACATTTATGAACATTCCCCCACCAACTTTAAGCTAGTGGTGGGGAGAAGTTTCCCCCACCACTTCTTCAGAATTAATAGCTTCAATTTGAATTATAACAAATATATTTGACGCAAATTCCCAAAAAACTGAATATGAAACAGTTTCTTCTACATCTTGAGATTCATTTTGTGTTTCAACCATTTCCATCATTGAAGGTTCTTGATCAATTTCTGTTATTTCCATTGCTTCTTCTACAGGATCTTGTATTATGTCGGTTGTTACAACTTCATCTTGTTCTTGAACTAACATAATATTTCGTTGTCTCACAATTGAGGACGTCTATGGTAAAAGGGCTGATACAAAGAAACCATACTTTCGGGAAACAGGCAATCAATAATTGACTTGATTGTACTTTTATATATATAGGATTTATGGTTTTGAAACCTTTAAACAAAATTAAGTTCAGAATCTCAACTTATATATAACAAGAAGAAATATTTTGTTAAGTTGGCATTTGAAATATTAATTACAATTTGAAAAAAGGTTTGCATACGCCCTTTTTCCTAAGATGACAGTCAGCCATGTTTTTTATACGCCCTTTTTTCAAAGAAAAGCCCTTATTCCAAGGATTTACATCACATAGTATGACATAAATTTTTATTAATATTATAATTTATATTTTACAACACTATGAGGACTGGATAGTAAAAGCCTGTATAATTACCCAAATAAAATGGTAGTTTTTCTTTTAATTTCTTCATTTTAAGTCTATTAAATAGGCTATAGGCCTATTAAATTAGGCTATTTTATAGCCTATTAAATAGGCCTATAAAAATTTTTATAGGCCTACTACATAACTTGTGTATGAGGAAATTTGTATGGTTATGTTTTAAATTTATATAAAATATAATATTATATTATATTTTATATAAATTTTATTTATAATGTTTATTTTTAATTTTATTTTATAAAATTAAAAATATTTTTAATAATTATAAATTTATTATTATTATTATAATTATAATTATCATAAATTATTAAATAATTATAATTATTATTTATTATTTATAATAATAATAGTAATTATTATTAGTAAAAATTATTATTATTATTAGTATAATAATAATAATAATATTAGTATAATAATAATAATAATTATTATTATTATTATTAGTAAAAATACTATAATTATAATTATTTATAATTAAAAAAATTATAAAATATTTTATTTTATAATTTTATTTTATATGTTATAATGTGTAATTATAATATTATTAAATTAATGTTTTTATTTACATTATTATTTCGTTGCAGAAGTGTTGTGCATCATCATGGAAACAGACTCATAAAATGAAAATGCAAAGAGATACAAAGATGAAATTTTGCACGGTTACCAATGGAAACATGAGGAATCGAAATAGACCATCTCCGGAAAAAGGGCGTATACCCCCATACGCCGTTTTACCATATACCTCCTCAATTTCAATTAATTGTATAAAAGAAGTATCTCTAGGAGACATTATTAACCATACATGTAGCTCCATCAAATGCTGACTTACTAATGACAAAACTCACAATTTATAAGACTTGTTTGAATAATAAAGTGGGGGAACTACCTTAGTCCAATTCGGATTCGGATTCAGAAGACAATAAAGGTGATATGGGTGAATCCAACGATGAATCTAATATAAATGTATCAATAGCTTCCTTAACTATGTCTTCGTCACTATTATTTATCATTTCTTCAAAGATTTCTTGTTCAAACTGTTCCATTTCTTCTTCATCCATCGTTGAATAATTATCAGTTTCGTTATAATTTTCCTCTATATTGTCTTCTTCCATTTCGTCTGTACTAATATAAACATTTTTAACTTCAAAATATTTAACAAATGGAGTATCTTTAGACAACATATTTGTTCACCACTTCTTTTACCTCGAATAACGAACTATGTATTGCTTTCTTAGTCTTATATTCTTTTACTCCCCACTCTTTTGCACAACATAAAGGAAGGTGGGGGGAGAGCGTTTTGTAGTTATTCTTCTCTATCTAGGTTATATTTCATTGCTAGCACATCTACTGTAATTTTCTGCTCTTCAACTTTATCGCGAATAAATATTGTCCAGGGAAATAGTTCATTAATATTGTTGATTGTTACTTTCATATCATACAAAAAATCAATATGTCTTAGTAATGAAACAATAACAATAACTCCTATCCCATTGTTTTCCATAATTGTTTCTTCAATTTTAATGCGCAAGTTTGTTATCAAACTCCATATATTAATATCATTGGCTATAAAACCATCAAGTCTAGTACTCATCTTGACGGTGCAAGTACAGACTAAAAACCTGGAGGTTCATAGTCCGCCTTTTATGAGTTTTAAAAATGGGGAGGGGGAAGGAATAAGGATTGGGAGGGGTTAGGGTGGGGGTGAGGGAAGGGTAATGTGGTTATTAGACCACTTGTGCGACAAAGTAGCCACCAATGCTAACTTCGAGCTCATAACACTTCATAACATCATCCTGCCAAGTCAACATACGTTCTGTAGTATTTGGTGTTACACAGAAGAACCTACTGTCGTTATACACAATAGCTGAACCAATTATAACATTGAATCCTAAATTTAGCCATTTGTGTGCTTCCGTAATAAATCTTTCTATTGTATCAAAAGGAAATTGTTCATCGATGTAGATTGGTCTCATTTGTTCATCAAGTTCAATTACATTTTCACCTTCATCTTCACTGTCACTGCTACTATCATTTTCATTGTCACTGCTAATATCATAATAATCTATCACATCTTCTTCAGGCTGTTGGAAAACATCAGCAATTTCGGAAGGATTGAAGTTTTCACTATGGTGAGGAAGCATTTTAAAGCAAATAATAACGGCAGAGACGAAACAACAAGTGTGGCGCGTGAAAGCAGAATGAAGGAGTGAACAATGCTTGCTTCGCTTTTATAACGATATGCTAATGAGAGGGGTAAGAGATGGTCGTGACCAATTATTGACCCGGGAGGTGGGAGGAAAGGAAGGAGAGGGGATATTTATTTTAAATAATTTGCATAACTTTTGACTAAAATAAGATAACCAAATTCTTCTTTTACTAAAATGTTCGTCTTACATAGACCTTTTCAATGATGTATCGCTTGTCGTAATCGATCAAACCATTATCGAGTTATAGCCATTTGAATTTTCGGGGGGGGGATTTAATCTCCATTTTTTATGGGGGGGGGTTCCACTTGAGTGAACACGGGGGGGGGTTCCACTTGGGTGCTCATGCGGAACTGATCTTCTCACGAGATAGTCGTTGTGTGATAATGAAGACAAATGTTCATCACGCCGCGACCACGACATTAACTCGCATTTGCGGTGTTCACATCTTTCCTACTCATTACATATACGTTTCCTACTTCATTATTTCAATACTAATTAACTTGCAAAACAACAGTCTCTGTCTTTGAATGCTGATGAGATTTCATTAGTAACCATTCTTTGCACGCTATATGAAGCTACACTAGCAAACAATGCAAGTCAGACAGGTCATATAACTGTACAACGGCCTTAGAAAAGTAGGTCACGAGACTTAGAGTGTTAAAAAATAATGGGGGAGAAACACAACGCTATAACGCATTGTGTTTCTCCCCCATTATTTTTTTTAGCAAAATTTGGAAAAACTATGTGAATTTACTGTTTACGTCCCCACCTTGTAATACGATCCTTTTTATCCCTGAGGAGAAAGTCTTGAGAACTTAAGTTGTTAAGTCTCTTCTCTTTACACAAATTGTCAGGAACTTTAATTTTATATTTATTGCCGTTACATTTTGCCAATATGTGTTGGTGGTCAACAACACTTAGAAAAAAATATCTCAAACCTTTCTTAAGCCTCTCTCCTCTGACGGATATTATTTCAGGATCGTCTTCAACAGTGGGGATTTCTGTCAGTTGTGGTTCGGAAAGATGTTTTACGATATGTACACGGCAGAAACGTTCGTTCTTAACACATTTCCTACCACAAGCTGATCCTTTCTTAATTCCCCTAGCGAGCACTTCAGGGCAAGTAGTGGGACGGCTAAATGCCCTACGACGCTCTTCTTTTAATAATTGGAAACGCTCTGAAGGAGCAGACTTAGGAGATTTATTTTTAGGATAGGCGTGATCTTTAGGAATAGTAAGTGGTGGGGTAGGAGGCAATGGTGACAGTGGAATGACAGGTGTACTAAGACAATGAAGCAAGGTTTCAAATGAAGGGGTATTAGGACGAGGAGCTGGCTTCTGCGGTGGCGGCATGTTAGTTGAAGGCGGTGTGGAGTCATTTGAAGACGAAGGCGGTGAAAATATGCTGCGACGTATGGTATTGTTGGCCGGGGGAAGAGGAGCTCCAGAAGTTGAAGGTTTCGAGTCTAGTTGCTTCTTATACCAATCGGGAGCATTTTTCAAGCGAAGAGTTTTCTTGACTGGAGTTGAAGCCGTAGTAGAAGTAGAAGTTGAACTTGTAATAGAAGAGCAGGCTGTAGTGGAAGTTGTAGTCGGCAGGGATGACATCGTGGTAGTTCTGTTCGCAGTTCGCAGCGTAACGTCTGGAATCAGAATGAAACGTTAGCCGTGGTCGATGCGTCTTTTATAACGGTATGCTAATGAGAAGGGTTAACAACCGTTAGGTGGGGGAAGGTGGGAGAGAAGGAAAGAGAGGGGGTATTTATTTCAAATAATTCGCATAACTTTTGACTAAAATAAGATAACTAAATTCTTCTTTGACTAAAATTTTCGTCTTACATAGACCTTTTCAATGATGTATCGCTTGTCCTAATCCGTTAATCCATTATCGAGTTATAGGCATTTTAATTTTCGGGGGGGGGGGTTCCACTTGGGTGAACACGGGGGGGGGGTTCCGCTTGGGTGAACACGGGGGGGGGGTCATTGACCCTTCCGAAAGTGGGTCAAGGTCATTCAAGACTTATAAAGAACCAAGGTGATGGGAACAGTAGTAACTGTTCCCACCACCCTGTTTGCCTAACGGTTCCCACTCCCAACCCACTAGTTACGTTCTGCGAGGGACATCGACGCAATTTTGTTTGGCCCGTCCGGGTCCATCCGTAACGGGCCGGTCCGGGTCCATCCGTAACCGTGAATTCGAAGGGAAACTGGAACAGCTAATGCAGAAACGCAACTCTAACACCCACCCAACTAATCCCACCCATCGTATTCCTAAACAAAATGCAAAAACCTAGTCCGCTACCTACAATTTGCGGATGTCCCACCCCTTCTAAGTGAAGTTCAACCGAACTTCTGAATTTACATTTAATCTACCCCCTATCATCTAGCTGAAAGGCAAAACAACAACATTAATTATTAATTACAACACTTAAAACTAACAACACATCATTATTAAATATCAAATAATTCAACACAACCAAATACCATCATTATTCTTAAAATTAATACACCTTAACGCTAAACACAACTTATAACTAACATCTCAATGCGCAAATTAATTCTTAAATTAAGTGCAACTTACAACTAATATTTACACACACACACACACATACCACATTGCATTAAAGAACGCAACGTAGTATAAGAAGTTCAAATATATATAGGCCTACTATATATTTGAACCTCTTACCGAGTCGCCAACGACTTTTCGCTATGAAAACTCGTTGACGACTGACGCGAAAATCGGGCTCGTATCGCTCCTCGGGTTTTCGAGTGGTGGGGGTAATTAATGCAGTGGTGGGGGAATTGTTTCACTCCAGTACGGTCTTCAATCCACTCCAGTTCGCAGCAGTGTAAAAATGAAACGAAGGGGTGGGGGTGGCGCATGCGCAGCGACGTAAAATCCAAGGTTTGAGGTTAGAACTTTCCGTGCACAGTAGAGCTAAATTGAGTAATACAGGACTCGGCGCATGCGCAATAGCGAGGAGTGATTCCGATCCGAAGAACTCGTTGCATTCGCAGCAGCGCTAAGGTGAGTAATACAGACTAGGCGCATTCGCAGTAGCGCTAAAGTGAGTAATACAGGACTAGGCGCCGTAGCGTGAAGTTGGCTCACTCCAGTACAAGTTATAGCGGCATAAAAATGAAACGAAGGAGTGGGAGCGGCGCATGCGCAGTGACGTAAAACCAAGGTTTGAGGTTAGAATTTTCCATGGTGGCTGCCATGTTTAATTCTGTTTCATTCAAACAATAGTAGTTCATGGCTGGCATGGGATGTGAAGTGTAGTAATTAGATGGGGTTAGCAACCGGTCGTGACCGGCCATTGACCGGTCATCGACCCGGCGGGGTTCCGCTTGAGTGACCACCGGGGGGGGGGGGTGTTTTAATCTCCATTTTTTATGGGGGGGGTTCCGCTTCATTAGTCACGGGGGGGGGTTCCGCTTCATTAGTCACGAGGGGGGTTCCGCTTGAGTGAACACGGGAGGTTCCACTTGGGCGCTCATGCGCAACTGATCTTCTCACGCGATAACCGTTATAAAAGAAGATTGTTCATCGCGCCGCGACCATTAATTAACTCGCATTTGTGTTGTTCGCATCCTTCCTACTCATTATATATACGTTTCGCCAACTTCATTATACAAGTCTAATTGCTACTAACCTGAAATTTCATTTACATTAGCACATGTCGTCCTGTTTGAATCACCTTCGCGTGCTCGACGTTATATCTCATTCATCAGTCTTGTTCTTACTTCTACACGTCTGACATACTTCTTGTGATGGATACGCAATGTTTGAAATTGAAACTTTTGCGGACACAACATATATTACGAAATAATTCCAAACCATCGGTTTCAAAGACTAAAACAAATTTAACAAAAGTGAGGAAGAAATTAAGTTTTAACCCGTTATACTCTGTTAGAACTTCGCAGGTTCACGTTGATGATAATGTTATTCACAACATTTTGCGTTCGATGTTACGTTTCCACAACTTCGAACTTGTTACACCTATCGACTGTGTTCAGCAGGTTTTCATATTTTACCCCCACCCTTCTTTATATAAGTGCGCTCACGACAATTCCTGTTTCATTCTTCTATACGCTCTTCGACCGACAACTACTCCGCTCTAAATTACACACTACACGAAGATGGATACAAACCAAGAACAAGTACAAGTTCACGAAATATCGTCTACTACCCACCCGAGAGAGAATCCTCCGAGAACTTCGCCTTCACCGAATCCACAGAACCCCGTCCAAGTTTCGGATGTATCTTCGACGGCGAAGAATGATCTTGAAGCTATTCTTCGGTCGCTCGTCGGTTTCGACTGACCTGTACGACGATCGATGTTAAACTGAACTCTTAGAAGTTCAGTCTTTTTTAAAACTTCCTCCGGATGACCTTGAAGCAATTATCCCCTCTCCTTTTTCAACTAACTTCTACTTTTGTTCGACTGTTAAATTTCAGTTTTGAACTAACTTTTAATTTATGCGAAGTTTTAGTTGAACCCGGTTAATTTATGCGCACATTTAGTTCACTCCCAAATTGTTGAATTTCAGTTTTGAACTAACTTTTAATTTATGCGCAAATCTACTTCAAACGCTCACCCCACCTCCTCACCCCTCATTTAATATACGACCGGAAGCTATGTGCCCCGGCACGTGGCTTCTGGGGCAGCTGACCTGTGCCAGAAGTGACCAAATCTAACTACTGGTGTAATAACATCATCCATAAATAAATAAATATAAATGCATGTCATGCATGTCACTATGCTTCATCGTTATAGTTTTATTTTTAGACACATTAATTCACGTGAGTATTGCATTCACAATCAGCCGAATCAAAGACAAACAAACTTGGCCGACATAAATCTTCGGTAGTATCAAAACCAGTTTAGTATTATTTACTAATGTTGTCTGCAAAAAGCAGGCTAATAGCTCTTTCTTCGGTGTTATTGACGTAAAGTTTTGTAATATTTATTGAAATTTATAGATCAGAGAAATAAAAGTGTGTTTAACAAGAATTTTACTATTTTTAGTTACTTAGATAACATTTGTGATATAAACTATCTTAGTTCTAAGATTATTACGTATAACAAAACTATTTGTGGTTTACAAAACGACTAACACAGATCTTTTGAAATCACTTTCTATTTGAAAAGAAAGCAATTGAACACAAAACTCGGGTGAAATGACTTTTCGAAGCGGGAGAGCTTTATCAGCCCTTATCATCACTGATGGCTGTCGGAAATGTCTCTAAAACGTCCCTGAGAGGTTCCAAAACTGGCCCAAATATCGGAAACGCCCCTAAAATGTCTTTGAAAGGTTTCAAAACTCTCCCGCTCTTTCGCTGATTGACACCTCTCCGACCTGATGAGGCGGGATGATTGAGACTTGACTGTGGTGCCGCAAAAAGCTTCCCCCTTTTCACAGTCACTTAGGTGTGAAGTTTTTACTTTTTTTATCAGGTGTCAAATGTTGTACTTTGCTGTGATAAGTATAATTATCTAAAATTTGAATTTTATTCTTCTTTTATGGGGTGTAAAAGATAAAATTTGAAATAAATTGTATAGTAAAATACTGCACATGGTAGCGAAGAAAACGTGTTTTTAAAGTGTTTCTGGCGTGGAATTTGTGATGTAAATAACGTGTATCTATTTCTTTTCTCATAATGTTTTCTTTTGTTCCATATTAGCTTCGATTTCAGTCTAAAAATGTAATGTTAACAATAAATCATTTGTGTTATAACCATAAAGTAATCGATGTCCTATACAGTCACAACTGTCTAAGTGAACAGGAAGTGCGTAGGCTATACATTTTTCTAATAACACAGGTATTCTGTCGCAATGTTTTTGTGTTAAAGTGTACCGTATCAATTACCAATCGTGACTCATTCCAAATGGGCACTGTATTGTAGTACAGTTTGTTCACATTTTGAGAAAAAATGTAAATACCGTTTGTATTTTACACACATTTTCCTAACACATTTTTTTCATGGATTCATTTCAAGTGTTTTTAGCGAATTTCCCTATAGGGAATACGCTATTACGGTAGTAGCCATGGTAAGACCTAAGCCCGGGACCACTTTACTTTTTCATTTTGAGGTCCCCAGAAGCCAAAAACACCGTTCGTTCATTTTCATATATATGTATATATATATATATATATATATATATATATATATATATATATGTGTGTGTCCGTGGTACCGATAACTTTTGAAGCGGACCTCCGATTTTGATGAAATTTGGTATGAAGGTGTAAGACCAGGTCTATTTTCATGAGTTCGCGAACCAGCATTGTCGGGTTATGGGAACGGGGTTTTATGGGGATTTTAATGGGTTTTTGGCATTTTTGGACCTAAATTTTCAAAATTCATCAATTTTAACGAAAACCATTTAAAAGAGCTTAAAAAAACAAACAATTTAATATTTTGAATCTTTAAAATAGCTTAACTGGTTACAGAGAAAATTCAAATCAAGTTTCCCATGTTATTCTTATGGGTAAATCTTTAAAAAGTTATATATCGCTTATTTATCAACATATCTTAATAAAAAATTTTATGAACCTTCACTAGGTGGTGAGTAATTAATATTTGATCAAAACCCCTCATGGCAGCAAACCTACATGCTAAATCGCATGGTATTCCCATGGAAAATAAGTGTATAATGGGAGCAAGAGAGATGGAGATAATAAAGTATCTGTTCCTAATCAGCTGACCAGCTGTCTTCTGCATATTTGCAACACCTGCTAAGGTGGTGTTGATATTTAGTCAAATTTGAAATGTTTATGTTTTGTTATTTGTAAACAAATCATTCCTTTTGCATGGAAGCTTTGGATGTGCACTTTTATTACTGTTAAAAAAGTCATTTATTGCAGTATAAATTTTAATATATAAATTATTAAATAAAAATAATTTACTCAGAAATATAATGCTATTAAATATATTTTATTTTCTTGTAAAGATTATTAATTATATAAGATAGCCAAAAAGTTTTTTGATGTTGAAACAATAATTCTTTGGAAATTCGCTGAGTACGCAGGTCTGCTGCGACGGGGGTATTATTTCATTCCATTTCGTCACATTCCATTCCGTGATGTGTTTACACTTTTAATCTTATTTAATCATATTTTTCACCGAGATATCACGCAGTGTGAACATATTTTTCCACTTCATTGTTTCACAAAACAAAACCAACACGGAGCGGCATCACCAGAGTTTGATTGTTCTCCGCTTAACGCCCGATAAGATGACCTTGTGGCCAGCCTCACAGGCTCTTATCACGCCCAGACCGCCGTTATCAGTGCAACTTGGGAAACTCCGTGGCGCGATCCGCAAGACCTTTGCACGCTCTTCGGTCGAAAATCTAATTATTTCATGTTTTGGTATTATCGGTTGTGTTTGTGTCTTGTGATGAGATGTAAATAAAATTAGTTTTGGATATGTTTATTGTGATACTTTACTTTATTTGTGGTAGGATAGAATTTATTTATTAGAGTGCACAGCCTTTTAACCGATTGTAATTGAGTTCAGTTTTTTTTTATACGTAGCTAAACAGTTGGTATAGACGATTCGGCAATGACTTCACGATTATGGTTGACTTTAAGCGTGCGATTTATTTTTGTTGATGAAAATTAGTTGCTGAGAGTGAACAATTATTACACTGTTTTGGCCACTAATCACTTTCACAAGCAGGGGATTATAAGGGTCACTCAGGAATTCGGATGAGATGGCGCCGATTTGGGTTCGGAGGAGATGGAAACGGATGAGATGGGAAGACACGAGGCCTACTATGTAGGCCTCCTGTTTTATTTGATGGCACAAAGTCATCAGTTCAAGGACAGAAAAGTGTTTTAAGGCTATCTCGTCTTCCGATACACTGCAGATTGGTCACCTCTGTGCGTAAATCCATTATTTTCTCCTTTCCTAAAAAAATATGAAAGAGATTTTTGCCTTGAGGTAGAAAAAACTGCGATCAATTCATTTAGATGGAAACTGTATGTTTCAAGTTTGTTAGCATATAATTAAAAAATATAAATGAAATTCCATATCTTCATCAAAATGGCGAGCATAATCTTAAAATATTTTCAATTTCGTTTTACCAGTAAGTTTTAGGTTTCAAGACCATTTGACATATAACTAGCCTATCACTATATAGTACAACTTCATTTTGATTGAATGTTGTTCCTGGATCATGATATAGACTTATTTAAAGGCTAAAATACCTGTTTGTCCGCCAACTGATCCTGTAAATATGCAGGATCAGTTACAGGAGATCAGTTAGGAGATATACAGGATCAGTTGGCGGACAAACAGGTATTTTAGCCTTTAAATAAGTATGTAGTACAACCATTTATTTAAATCACACATTATTTCTGGAGTACCTGTCACGAAAACCTTTTATGTAAAACTCGGATTCCTCGATGGGGAACCTAATATATTCCAAGATCTCCCAAGTCCGATGTTAAATTGCAGCCGGAACACGAAGGACCGAGAATGGCGGCAAGTTGGGTCGTTACGCGGTATTGAAATACTTGAGAGTTACGCGCCCGTGGCGGCCTCTACAGTGGTAATGGGGTAACTTGTTCGCTCCTTGAATATCACCGTCAACCGTTGTACAGCATCGTAAGATAGCTTGGGTGTTCGATGTTGTAAAGGTATATATACCAAATATAAATGGTAGGCCTATACTGAAGACGAATATTTCTGTTAATACTTGACTTGGTAACATCAGGTTAAGCCAATAGTTTCTATCACTAGTACAGCGATAAAATAAATACTCCCGTTGCAGCCGACCTGCGTACTCAGTGAATTTCCAAAGGAATTTTATATTCTGCATTTTACCCATAAACACCATAAGAATGAGTATGTAGGTTTACTACCATGGGAATTTCGACCATAAACAAGTCCATAAATAAAGGAGTTTGCCTGTTCTTCATATGATTGACATGGGAAAAGAGTTTGCAGGTTTGCTGCCATGATAGAGACCTACGGTAATGGATTCCTCCGGATGAGAAATTCGCTAATAAATAGATAAAACTTTTTTAAGGGTCTGAGAAGAAAGGGCAATTCAGTTATTTTTTCACTTTTGAGCCTGCATGAAAGGGGTTTTTTACTTGAATTATTCCCGTAGGCATACATATTTATTTTCGAGCGAGCGAATAATAATATCATAAAACAGTTAATTATTATTTATTTATCACATTTTTCTAAAAATATTTTAGCTTCGGCCGCTTAAAGTTGGCTAAACGATTGAAAGCAGCGTGTGGAACTTCACGTTGGCAGGTTTGGAACCATTTCCGATACAAACAGTGAGTTCCGGTCTAGACTCTCCGGTTCATTTGGCCCCAAACGCGGTATCGACAAGGTCATATAGGGGAAGTTACTCCGCCATATTACAAACAGAAAATATTATTAAAACCTAATGTCACTAGATTTTTTTAAGTTCTGTATAAATTGAAATTTTATTTTGATGAAAGAACTACGAACATTGACTCCAACACAGACTTCTTTAAATAACATTAGTCTAAAACGGGCAGTTGTATGTCACACTGAAGTTGCATTCTCAATTTCAAAATATTTAGTTCGTAATGGTGATGTTCAATAAAAATTGTTTTACCTAACTAAGGAAATTGTATAATATTTTAGGTTATACATGCAGGGTCTCGCTATATAGCCAAACGACTTGGCGGGTTGGCGACTTGGACACAAATAAGCCATAAGTTACAAATGACATTCCCGACTCCTGGTCTCTATAATATCAGTATTGTCTTGGACGGACCAGATTCCCTGAAGGTTGTATTATTTATAAAAAAATCATTTGGCGTTGACGTTGATTTGAACTATATACAAACCGCACTTTAATCCTCGACCATGCAAGGCTTGACTTTCACATGTAAACACGAACCTCCCCACAGTAAACACGCCTTGACCAAACTCTCCTGCACCATGTAACTACTGTACGATACATCCAAAGCTACCGTGGTCCACCCCCTCCCCACCACTCACCCCCTTCCCACCACTTTTCCCTTTTAATTGTTACCCCGTGATGGATGGGGTTCAGCGACGTCAGAGGCTTATTGGCCATTAGTGTTACTTATTGCTGGACTAATCGAAAAATAACATGAACCCCCCCCCCCTCACCACCACCCACGTACACCATTGGCACTGTTATGGAACAGTGGGACTTGACTTGGCAGGTGTCCTGGGCAAAACGTTTACGATATAGGCTAGTGTTATCAGTAAAAAAATTAAGTAATTTGAGGTTGTATTACTTTTAAAAAATATATATTTTTCGTGAAGAGTTAAAAATGAATTCCTAATCACTCACGAAACATTTGTAATTCTAGATCAAACAAACTGAAATTTTTGTGAAATTTCAAGAAAATTTTAATTTAGTAACAATGCCTTGTGATGATAAAGTAACCTCAAGCCATTAGTCCAGGCTCTGAACAGGTTGAGCATGCACTAAAAGTTTAACGAAATTTGACTTTGGATTATTGTTAAGGACATTTAGTAGATGTAAAAAACCTATGTTGCCACATTTCCAGAATGGGCACAACACGGGGGACGGCCTCTAGAGGAAGTCGTAGAGGAAACTGTATTGGCCTATGTCATGTTGTATATCATTTTAAAGGTCTTTGAATGTAGATTAAAATGCCACAAACCCGATCTCTAAAGGTCAAATATAACGTGAGTTATTGCGTTTTGAAATTTCAGTAAAATCCTTTCATGCAAAATTTGACTGCCTGCCATTTCTGGCTCAGATGTTCATTTGATGTCGAGTTGGCAACATTGTTTTTAACTCTATTTAAATTCTATCTCTCTCCTCTTTATAAAGATCCTGAAAATCAAGTTCAATGTTTTATTTTAAGTCTTCATTTGCCGTCTTCAATTGCTGTCCGAAATATTATGATTACATTAAGATTTTCAGCCCGACTGGGGACAACCCATGAAATCTTTTATGAAATATTTAACGTGAGCTTTAGGATCATGTTTAACAGAAAGAAATGCCGTAAAGCCGACCTTAAATTAACCCTCGAGTCAGAAATGGCAGGTAGTCAAACTTTGCATAAAAAGCATTTTGCCGAAATTTCAAAATGCAATAACTCGCGTTATATTTGACCTTTGGAGATCGGGTTTGTGGCATTCGAATCTACATTCAAAGATCTTTAAAATGATATACAACATGACATAGGCCGATACAGTTTCCTCTACGACTTCCTCTAGAGGCCGTCCCCCGTGTTGTGCCCATTCTGGAAATGTGGCAACATCGGTTTTTTACATCTACTAAATGTCCTCGACAATAAACCAAAGTCAAATTTCGTTAGACTTTCGTGCATGCTCAACCTGTTCAGAGCCTGGACTACATGGTCCGTAAAGAAAAATTGTCCTTTTTTGTGGTCGTAAATTTATTCGTATAAATTGATAGAATGTGAATCCGATCCCGGTTTTCAATTTCTTCCGCCAAGTTTTTCTTTTCGGTGATCTATTTTGCTGACTAGTAAAAGTCAAAATGCACATTATATTATGTACAGTGATTTAAAAATGTACACATCTGTCATTAAACAAGTAATTACCTTGACTGCTGTATAGGAGGGTGATTCTCAAGGAAATCTTTTAAACACCAAGATGCCAGCAACGCAATTTTTCGTATTCTGATCGCAGGTTTTATGTCATGCATTTTTATAGGAAACTAGCTGAGTACCCGTTCTTCGCACGGGGTGTGTGTACAGTTTATTAAACGAATGATATTAATGATTTCACAAATTCATAACCTTCAGTTGGTTCATTCTAACGTATCTAGATATCAAGTTTTATGCTTAATAGCTACCAGGCAAATTTGTCAAAATCTTGTTAAATCCATTTCTCATTTAGTCTAGAAGTTATTTCTATTAATGGTTTTGTTGCAGTTTGATTAAACATTTATATTCGTATGGTGATTTACTTTATAGTTCTATGAGTTTAAACTTATAGAAGATTTAAGAAAACTCAGACTTGTAAAAAATATTATAGATTCTTATGAAATCTAATATTGAATCCTTGATTGGGTGTGACGATAGCTATATGCCAAATCCAATGTATTGAACCCCTGCATCTTGTTCTACCCATGAATGATATGTACAGACATGTACAATATTAAATCTAAATTCAAAATTAGTTAACATTTTAATTCCCAAACCAAGTAAAACAACGCAACATCTGTCAGTAACGTATAGCCACCGCACCGCAGTGTAGATATTAGGTTTACTTAATTCAATTTTTTTGTCTTTAGACTTTACCTATTTACCTAAAACCTCATGTGTTGCCAATGTATACAAAACCGAATAAATAGTGACATCCCATGTTAAAAAGTTATGTCGAAAAACGGAGAAAAATTAAGCATTGATGGTGGGATTACTTTTCCTTATTGCCACGGGAAGCGTTCTTTTTACCTTCTAAATGTCAAAATAAGTATATTTGTTTGTTTACACAAAATAAAAAACAATAACAAACTTCTGCAAATATGTTCTTAAACCATCTGATTCCATTCAACCAATCAGCATGATCCTTGAATGAAAATTACAGTGGTACTATGAGTGTTTTTTGAGCGACTTTCTCACTTCTTCATAAGAACCTACTCATTAAGCTTTTACACATTAATATTGCCCCGTCTATACCCGAACTACTTGAAAAATTGAGCAATTTATAAACCTCATTGGTTTTAACTACATGTTGTGTTTGATAAAATACACCTCTTTTTGTCAGAAAGTGCAATGAAAGCTAAATTGGGAACTAAAATTAGTTTGTAATGATAATAAGAAACATTTTAAGATTTAAGGGTCAAAATTCGTTTTGTAATAATTTCCATAAATTATTTTAATATTCATATTTAGAACCAAGAATTAGTTGACTTTATTCACTGTATTTAGGCCAGTGAAAAGTTAAAGGGTTAGATATGAAAGAGTCTGTATTTAAAATTTTAAGTGTTGCCATCTGTGGTGAAAATGACAAACTGTCTAATCCAGCTGATTAAAGAGCATAGATAAAAAGGTAGAATTAAATATTCCCATAAGATTAACATTGAATATTTCTTTTACTATGAGGGAGAGCCTTTTTGACGAACGATGCTTTAGAGCAGCTAAAATCGTTCTAATTTCAACATTTAACAATAATAAAAATTTTCATATCATTTACTAAAGCCCTTGTCGTGTGAAAAGAGATTAAAGATTGGTATTTTAGCACAACTTGGCTACTTTGACATACTATGGGGCAAAGCCCTAAGGTCGCTAAGTCAATTAAAGTTGTAATGAACCTTCACACCACTCTAGTCTATGACATGAAAAAAATTTAGACCCCTAGGTAAAGTCGTTATCCAGTGAAAAGAGGACAAAATAGGACCCATGAGCGTTACAGACAGAATGACAGAGAGAGAGACAGACAGACAGAGGGAAAGAAATTTAGATGACACCGATTTTGGATTCTGTTATGCATAAAAAGTAAAAATAACCAAAAATTTCAAAATTCTAAGCAACGTACAGACAAAACTCTAATTTTATTAATATAGATTTTAGTAGTTAAGACATGTTTATACAATTTTAAATTAATTAATAAATTGTCATTAATTAGGAATATAAACCATTAATACTATTCATTAGTAATCCGGAAGCTAACATTTTATCAAGAAAATATTTAGTCAAAATTTAAAATTGGTTTTTAAAACTACACGACTTGCACAACCCTGTTAAACGTGTTGTTTACCTATCACTTCAAATACACAAAAAAAGCACGGCTCTGCTGGGATGGACGCAAGAAAAATGTTCTGTTTCGATTGCTGTAGGATCGATCAAAGAAAGAAAAAAAGATAAATTACCCTAGTCCTAGTAGATTTCAAATGTGTTCGTATCCTGATCATAATTAAATTGAAGTCGCTAATTGGAACACTCGGAGTTTTACTTCTTTCACTATGACGGACAAAATCCTACCTTACATAAAGTTTCCAGTGATGTTGTATCTTTGATTTCTCAACTCTTTGATGCCTTGCATTTTCCCACCGATCATTTGACGAGGGGCAGTGCCAGAATATTAGTTATAGCATTTGACAAAACAAGGTTCTTTCCAATAGTTAAAGACATTACTTTCATAACAAATTGAAATGAATAATGGACATTTATTTATTGTTATATTTAATTCGTTGCTATGATATTGAAAGAAAACCATTGTTTCTTTTTCGTTAGATATGTTTCGTGAAACCCAAGCAACGTTTACCTATAATTATTTTCCAAATTATTCACAACCTAAAATATTGTGAGATTATAAAATAAGTTAATTTTATGGTGCAGCTAGCCGAGGAGCATCAAGAACAAACAGCCCTACGTAAAGGTAGAGGTAACACTCTCTTTATTCCCAAAAGAAAATTATTTGTCGAATTGTCCTGTGCAAATGGCTTTGTGCAAATGGATACTATTTCAAAACTTTTAGACTATACTATTTATGTCACTTTTCACCTTTCCAAAAGACAGAGTTTTTTTATAACATTTTTTTATACAAATTGTTATACCATAAAAATGTTGAAACAAAATATTTGGGACACATTTTAATGTCTTATTCTACATTTTTCAAATTTTACCTGGACACATTTCAACAGTTCCTCAATCTGGAATTGTGCAACACTCAAAAACTTTTTACTCAATTATCGTAGAACGTGGAACCTACGGTGATCTTCGCTTTTAGGCAATTTACCCACAATTCATCGCCGGTGTTGCCACACCATACATTGATTACGATGAGTAATATGGCCACAAATACCAGTTATTAGCAGCATTAGGGATGTTGGACCACAATTACACTAATGCAACAATGGGGCTGGAATGTGCAGTAAATTATATTCAGACGGGGAGAGACGGACAATGATCGGTGTTCGGACACCGTGTGGGGATGGGAGGAATTTCATTTCTGCCCCCGCGGTATGTATGTACTGTACAAACATTGGTGTGGTCGAATTGGAATATCCAAGCTGTGATTATGCTATTAGTTATAATGTGCTTGGCTAATGTTAAGTGTGAACAACTGACAATACGTAAACCTCTAAAAGACTATTTTACAAAGCAGGACTCTTATGGATTCCTCTTCCTTTTAAGACTAGCTATTTGTGCTATTATTAAATTATCTATTCCTATTTTTGTGCGAATAACTAAAAAGGTGAGGCAGAATTTCTATCGATTCAACAAAAGAATTTGAATGACTGTTGTCATATTTCTTATTTCAGAATAGTGACAAATACAGTATGGGTTTGGTAAAATTGTACCTACTGCAGTATTTGAAAATTGATTTTAATTATTCTAATTTGGTAGTTATTATTTGAATGCTCCATCCTTGAAATACATTCCTTATTTGAATGTTCCTTTTGAAAAACGCTATCATTAAAAAGAAAATTCGAATTTTCTCTGCCATCCAAGTTCCCTGTAGTTGTAAAAAATTACACTTTGGTTACCATCAGTTCCTCCTACTCTTGGTGTACTCTTTTAAACTCTGATTACGATTGTATTTGCCAAAATTGTATGATTATTTTAATCCTCTGTATCAGTAAAATAACGATACCGACGTCATTGTAAGGAAGTTTTGTTTAGAGGCTATTAAATAACACTCAGTTGTGAGTGATCTTTCCACGTCGCGTGTCTCATACAGACAGGCTCAACCGTTTGAGGTGTTGACGAGTCGTTAACAGCGTCTGCGATTATGGACCATATTACAGCGAATTGATAGCGGTTTACGGGCCATTATCGAATACCGCGAGCTCCTCCCAAATAAGCGTTTATGGGTGAATTATACGACATGTCTGGTTTTATGGTCCAACCACAGTTTAGTCGAGCAGTAAAGTTAACTGAGACATAAAATTTTACTGTATATTTGTAATTTTTTTTATAAATATTTTGGAAAAATTTAATGTAGGCCTACCTATGAAATGCATATTCAATGCATTATTCTAAAAAGAAAAAAGATAAATAATGCAAACGCTTAAAATATTATAGTGATTATTACAACTAAACAAAAATGTGATTGGTGGCCAAATTGAATAGGCAATATACCAGAGAAGGAAAAAATCTTCTATTATCTGTAAGAATCATCTACGTTATAGGTGGGTCAGAATCACCCACCTATTGGAATGAGTATGTTATAGGCAATAGTTTTTATTAAATATTTTCAGTAATTATCAGGCCATTTAGATAATCTTAGGCCCACATGTAGTGGAATCCTACTGTCAATTTATACACGAGTGAATTCATGCCTTAAGGTCCTGAATTATAATGCACAATTAGAAAAAAACCCTCTCAATAGAACCCTTAAAACCCTCTAATGTGTGTGTATTTTTCTACATAAGTCATGGCTTGCCCATTTTCCTTTACTAGTCCACTCCTAGTTACTGCTACAACATCAAGAGGCCTCTCTTCGTTATACCATTTATAGGAATCAGAAACATTATAAACAAATACCAAAATTAACTTAACCTTATAAATTTGCATCATATTCACTCAATGATTCATCATATAGTTTCTTTGTACCTCCTGCTCCTGCTTCATTCGGTCATAAATGAAGCAAACACAAAGAAGCTAAAGCTGCCGCGTGCATTTAACGACCCGTCAACAGAGCCTGCGATTATAAACCTTACGACACCGGGTTTACAGCTGTTAACCGATCATTATTGTTTACCCCGACAACAGACAGTCGTTATATTGAACAACCCGAGTTGTAAAGTTTATCGGCTGTCTATCATGTTTCTGTTTATTCTGCGTTTGATAATAATTTATTTTCTGTTTACGCTGTGGTTTTTGCTCTCTTTCATACTATGAGTTTTGTTGAGTGGGGTGTAGATAAAAATTAAAACTGCAGAAGAGTGAAATGAAAGGTAGAAATCTTGAGCCAATCGTCTAAAGAGTGATGTATGTAGAATATTGACTGAAAAACCATGGAGCCTTGTACAAATTACTTAGTGTAGATTAATAAAACACGCTATAATTTAAAGGACATATATTCTACATCTGAAGGACACCTTGTGCATAGTGATATAGTAATCTTGTAAAGATAAAAATCAATCAATAAAATATGAAACTCAAACTTAAAAATCGATTGCCTTTTATACGTGATTGCTTGGAAATACTGTAAACGTTATCATGAATATGAAAGCAGGGTTTGAAGTAATGATGGGTGGAAATTGAAGCCGAACTCGCGTAGAAGGGCTGGAGGTTTTCATTTTATGACTTCACTTTCAGAAATTCCTATATATACCTGTGGAGATATCTTTTTAACAAAATTTTCAAAGTATGCACAAAATTCTTTTGCAATTAGTCTATTGTTTGCTACCATTTGCCAATCAAAACATCTTATCAATATATGCTACCGGTACCGTACTCTATTTTACAGTTATAATTTAAAATATATTTTTATCATTCTGCACGAAATCAGCCTGTTTTTTTGCTCTCTTAATAGTACCAAAACCGATTCTTTTTTGTCCTAGGACTTGAAAAATCATCTGGAGAATTTTTTAGGTCCTAGTACTGAAAAGTCAGCTGTTTGCTAAGTATATTAGTATACATTTATTAATGTTAAGGAGCAGAATTTTGAAATTCATACGTTAAAAAGAGCATTGTTTGTAAATAACAGAAATGTAAACACTACATATTACTTACTTTGTAAATATAACCTCGAAAATACAACTTTATAGTTAATATTTTTAACGATTAAAAGTCTACTTTCTCATCATGATAAAAAACTTTGTTCTTCACTCGTAGCAAAATTGTCTTTTTGATGCTTAATCGTTTTTAAAAACTCGGCTACGCCTCGTTTTTAAAACACGATTGCGCACCAAAAAGACCCACTTTTGCTCCTAGTGATGAAAACTACTATTGTTAGTTAATACTTTTTAACCACGGCCATGTTTTCTTGTTATACGAAATAGAAAGAACTTTTTTTATTTTACGTAGAAGGAAACTTAACCAAATCCTTTTGACTGTGGAGTTGTTTACACATTTCAATACCTCACTAACAAGCCAAGTACAAACTTCACTTTTGGTGTAGTGTCGTTTCGTCCAGTGTCGTTACGTCCAACGCCCATTTTTCATAAAAAAGAGTGTTGTTTCGGCCAGCTCACTTTTACAGTTGATTAAACACATTAGTTAGTGTCGTTTCGTACAGCAGAAAACTTGACAAGGGATAAGGAACGCAACACAGGCTTCATATTCTACAAACCTTCGTGTGACACTTTTTATATTGTTAATTTTTATTAAGTTATTCGTAATCTTAGTTTATTAAAAATATATGTATCATTTGAAATAAACTTTTCTTTACATTAATTAGTTTTTTTCAAATTGAAATCTATACGACAAATATTTATAAAAAATGTTTAGAAAGAGCAGTGCAAGTGTGTCAACCAGCCCCTACGGCGGGGCATGTTGTCACAGCGGTTGGGGTTGGTTGTCCCTAGTATTTCTTATGGATAAAAATAAGAATATGTATAAATTATTGATATGGGTAAAATCAAACAAAACATTCCAAAGTAACAATAGTTTAATACAAAAATGATACACTGAGAAAACTGGTATGTCGGATACAGTCATACAACGTCTGCAGCTGACTCCAAAAAAATTCACTTATTATATGTCTGGAACGGATGAATGGGGAACATATCCGAAACAAATATAAGCTTATATCAGCATCATGAACAATTTTTTATCGGTCATTGTGTTTGTTGTATCCAATTCTGATATATACTACAACAGATACTCGCAATGTCTTGTCTTTCTCTATCACATGTTATCGAGGAAACAGATATAAGCTATACTACCTCCAGACAGAAAAAAGCTCTACACGTATCTTCTTATATCTAATGCAGACATAGAGTATATCATATACTGTTAATGTCCTGTCTATCTCTATTATACGTTATTTTTTATACAGATATAAGATATGCTAACTCTAGACAAAGAAAAGCTCTACACGTATCTTCTTATATCTAATGCAGATATATAGTTTATCAGCTACTGGTAATGTCCTGTCTATCTCTATCACACGTTATTTGTCATACAGATATAAGATATGCTAACTCCAGACAAAGAAAAACTCTTCACATAACTTCTTGTATCCAATGCAGAAGTAGAGTATATCAGCTACTGGTAATGTCTTGCCTATATCTATCATACGTTATTTTTTAAATATGTATAACATATGCCAACTCCAGACAAAGATAATCTGTACAATTAGGTACTTCTACCTTCTGCCGATGTAGTGTTTGTTGATTCCTGCCATACTGGAAACCGAATGGTTTATATTTATCTCAGAAACAGTTGTAAGCAAAATCAACCTTAGTAAGTTTACACAATATTTTACTGATGCTTTAGATGTTAAATAACTACCTTGGTGTTAGAGAAGGTACTTTTAAAAAGTAGTATTTGTCTAGTGTAGATGTTATAATTTTGGATATTGCCATTTTATTTAAGGTGTAGAAGTAAAGGGCTTTTACATCACACTTCAGATATAACCATTTCAATTGCTCTTTAGCTGCCCTAGTGGTTTGTAATAATCACTCATGTCATAGGCAATATTATAAACCATCTTAAGTTTTGAGTAGCAGTAATATATTAATGTTTTTCAGTTAGTATGTATAAAAGGTAATACGAACATACACACTATGTTTATAATTTTTTTATGAACAAATAAATATTAAGTTTGGTACCTTCTGTCAGTGCAATTTTGTTACTGTTAAGCATAATTTTGTTATTAACACACTAATGGTCAAAGATTTCAGTAATTAGTAAATCAAATTACTATTAAAAATAATTTTTTTTCTTTTGGTTTTTTTAGTAAAATCTCTAACTGTCACAAATTATAATAAACATTGACCATTGACGATAGGACAATCTATATGGTAACAAAATTATAGTGGCGGAAAGTGTCCTAAAAATAATAGTTTCATCACAAAAAATGTGCGAAAGAGTAAATCGCTTTTTGAGTCAGTTAATCCATGAAAATAATGGACTAATATTACATAAAAATTCTGACTATTTAAAAACTGATAAATAAATGTACAATAAATTAGACAATTTGTTTTCATAAAATGTTTTGAAATATTGATTGAGTTTATACACAAATTAAAGTACCCATTAATATATATTTTTATAAATAAATATGTCGTGTAATACACTAGGCTAAAAATGTTTTTCATTTACTCTCAAAATTTATATTACTTTCCTAAACAAATGTTAATTTTACCATTGAACAAGAAAACTCTGAATTAACAGAGTGTATGTAATTCTTATGGGAATTGTTTTGAAAAAAAAAATTGCTGGCAAGAAAACTTAACGCTCGTGAATAAATATAGCCCTTTTGTTGGTTAGTGCAATTGTCTTAAATGGCAAAGAAGTAGCACTAGCTCTATAAAACTAAAGAGGCTCAATAATTGATTGATGCATCTAACTACCTGTCTTATGTCTACAGTGACTGACAAAATATATGATTTTTTATCAGAACTTTTATGGAAACCAAAGAATTATGCTCCATTCCAATATTGTTCATGATGAATAATAAGCTCAATATTAGACTACTGAAAGAGATTATATGTTAGAAAGCTTAATATTGTTGTGGACTAATAAAAAATAATTTTTACAAATGCCTATTGACTGTATTCACCTAAAAGACTTGGCAAACCATTTTTTATTCTCTCATTTATTTTAGATCCATTGGTTATCAAATATTTACGTTTAGGGGCTAATACATTTAAAATGAATAAGAATATGTTATTATGCATACAATTTTTTAATATGTTATTGTTTTGATTAATACAGTACTTTAATATCCTAAAACAGGGAAACTAATATAAATAAACAAAGACCAATAAACCTTCTAAATGTCATAAAATTTTAAGACATTTTTAATGACAGAAATTTGCATTAGCCAGCTTTCATGTTGATTCTTCAATTTATACGATATCTTATTTATATCATCAGAATCTATAACCACAATTGTCTAGCTTCGTTAACATAACATTATTAATGATGAGTGTATGTAAATAAATTTATTTTTACTTAAGTTTAGTAAAAAAATATAATAATAAATGAAATAGATATAATTGTATAAAATAGAAGTAGGATTTTAAAAATGAACACTATGATTTGGAGAACCAGGTTTATTGCTTTGTTAAACATACTTACACGCAGAAATAATACCTACCAACCCAAAAAATAAAACAAATTACCTATGCATTAATAAAACATAGTAAACATTGTTAATTACACAATTTTATAATGTTCTCAGTAACACATTAGGTTACATTAATTAAACAGTAAAATCTAAGACTTTTATAAAACAATCTAAAAAAGACTCATATAAAAACAATCCTTTTTAAGTTCATAAGAAAAAATAAATAAATAAATAAAATAATAATAAATTAAGGTTAAGGTAGTTCTCATCTTCACCAGCAAAATCGTGCAGATGACAATTTTTCTCAATTAAATACTGTGATGAGTTGTTAAAGGCTGGCATAACATGATTTGAACGAGTGAAAAATCTAAGGCCCGTCAAATTATTAATTAGATAGATTAAACAATAAAATGATTGTGTAGTAATAAAAGTAGGTATCTGTTAGAAAAAGTTTAATATCTAAAAAATTTAGCTCAAATAAAAATTTATAAAAATTATATAAGCATGAACCATTTTGTTCCTGATAGAACAAACTTAATTCAATTTTAATTAATTTCCATTTTGATTAATGTCATTTTTATAATTCCTATTATATTTAGCCATTATATTTATATGATTAATATATTAATATGGACAAAAAACTTAAATGGTTGGTTTATGACACCAATGGATTAAGTATTAATAATAATGAGTACAGATTTATTACAACTAACTATAAGTAAAAGTCTCATAAAAGTTTTGATAACACAAGTGTGGTCCTAAAAATTCTAATCAATCGACCATATTACTGTAATATAAAAATATGGAAAATGTCTTACATGATATATGTAGTCTACATCTAACATAATATACATATACATCATACATCTATGTACACATACAAAGATTCCATCATGTCAACCGCGGTCACACTTGTTCCCATCCAATGAAGTAGTATCAACAACAATCACATTCACTGTATAACTTTGAATCACAACAAAACAGAATAGCTAACAGAACATTACGACAAACTAGGCACTGTACAAAATGATTAACTCGAGGAATACTCGTGGTTAAATTAAACTGAAACGAACGCGAACGCTACCGACTAGCGAACGGGGGAACGAGAAACGACCACTACACATCACGGCACCACTGGTGAAACTACTGAGGTCCACCCCGGAGAAGAATTCCGAAATGAATACACGTCCAGGTGGAATTAGTTTGACTGTAGTGCTTCCCGCCAGTAGGACTGTTTAGTTCAGATATAGCTCTGTCTGTATCCGACATAAGATATCCATTACAAATCATTGAAATCAAGTTAAGATATAACTATAACTAACTTGTAGAGTTCACAGTGTTTGTTGCATACATAACGTATGCTTGTTACTTACTTTCACCACATAACTGTTACAGAAATACCAGTTACATTATGAAGATGTATATATAAAAGATAAATACAACTGTATGCAAATTAGTAACAAAGTGAGTTGTGGTATGAGATATTTCGTGTTTCCTTTGTTGATACCTAATAAATTATATCCAGCTAATTATTAATATTTAACAACAAATTAAAAGGATGGGAAGAAAATGCACTATAACTATAACAGTTCCTGTTATCCCTATAAATTTAATATTTATTCCAGGAAAACGTTAACGGCACACGTGTTGTTACAAATGTATTAGCCTATATTAATTTGCAATATAATTTTTTAAACTTGAAAATCTTATGCGTCGTCGTGTACCTTAATTGTATTTAATTATCACGCCCACAAGTTAAATAATACCACAAATATTAAAAATTAGTAAGATGTGTATGATGATAATAATAAATAAATCATTAACAATTAATTATATGCAATTCTTTATTAGCTTTAAGTTGTCCCAAAGAGATATTGTGTATTTTATATTAAATAGTAGTTTTATATTTGCGTAGTAAATTAAATTAAACTTATAATATTTGGCTTAATGTAAAAAATGGTTGGTCCAATAAAACAGCCACATCAATAACTTGATGTGTGACGTATATAATTTATTTGAATATGCTCGAAAAACCTGTTATAAAAAACACTATCAGTAATGATTTTTAAAGTTTTTTTCTTGTGGTTTAGTCAATGTATTTAAAATAAGATAACCTTTTGTTCTTTATTAGCGTTCAATAATATAATATGCTTTTATAATGCTAAAGAAGTATTGCTAAACGCCAAGATAGTGTTATGTCTATTGTGTGATATGTCTTATGTGTAATGCGTATGCAGTGTTATGTCTTCCTCAGTTAAAAAGTATTTTTTACTAAAACCATTTAATTTGTAAATTTCAGATACTTGTTTAAATGTGGCAGATAATTATTTTGACAATGAAGGTTATTGTATTACTGAAATAGATCTAAAGTATGATTTGATCAGTTATACGTTTACACAGATATTTAGTATCGGAAGTACGCGTTTAATGGGGGCTATATACAAAGCTTATATCTAGAACCAACTTAGTGCACCCAAGGCTGTGACGTCATACATTCAGATATAAGCCGTATTTTTGCTGCAGTCAAAGTTATACGTTCGGAGAACACAACTAATATGACTTCTAGACACAAGCCAATAGCTAAAAGGCTTATGTCTGATACAAAAAGTGTCAGTGTCTGCAAAAGATAATGTTAGTTTAAGTTTCTGATAATCACATCTGAATCGCTCATTAAATTGTGACAACACACAAAATCTGTCTCATTAGATTTACTTTTAACTGGTTTTCATATTAGGATGAAAGTGATTTTTCTCAGTGTACTTAAAACAAACTGCAGTAAATTCAATTAGTTTTGAAAACGTAAAAATTAACTGCAATTTAACTATTTGATTAACATGTGACAACCAACCCCTTACTCTATGTGACAACTTGCCCCGTGCCAAAATTTTTACAAACATCGACGTATATCGAAAACTGGTATTCGTTTGTTTTGGTAAGAAATCAGATTTAATACCTCACATTATGCCTAATGTTATAAAATGGAACTTTTGTTCATAACTCATAAGATAAGAATGGTAAAAAATAATTAAGTGACTTAAGAAAATTTACTCGCCAGGAGTAAAATCAGAAAAAAACGCCAAAATTCATTGGGAAGTACAGATATACATCCACTCTCTAGAACAGTTATCTCCATACTAAAGGAAGAAACAGCACTCGCAAAACTAGCGCAAAAGATAGTTGGTGGTAGAAGTTATAAGCTTTGTGACAACCAACCCGTGTGACTTTCAGCCCCGGTCTCCCGGACGAAACGCCACTAGTTGTCAAGAGGAGTGTTATCCCTCACCACATGTCCGTGGAATTTGTACGAAACGACACTTGTCCGAAACGACACGACACGTTCACTTTTGATTACAGGCTTCTCTGCCTAGTGCAGTAGTCTAGTGGCTTACAAATCTTAACACTAATATTACCATTTAATTCGTAAAAAAGTACAAAAAAGTTGTAATAGCGGAGTTAGATAAAATATTATTGGTTATTTTTCTTTACAATCCATTAAACACAATCAATGACCAAATGTTAAGTTATCTACACATGATGCAATAGAGGTATTGAGTTAAATTTTATTTTATTTTTGTAAGTTAATGAATCATTATTGATTAGATCAGCGTGCCACATTCAGTGTTAAGATGTTATCTTTTACTGAAATTAATGAAGAATTACTTCGAAGGAATTTCAATCAAGATCAAGAATAGCTCATTACTTGATGGTTTTTTCAGGGCAAGATTATTAGTTCACCCCATTTGCACCCCGCTAGGGGTGTGTATTGGCGATTTCACTTCATCTAAGTCCCGAATTCGTCAAAATGTCGCCACCACACTAACACTCCCCTCCATTAATCCTACTGTTTAATGCCTTTAATTTCGCTTTAAAACAGCACAAAAAATTTCTTTTCTCTTTTTCGGGTTTGCCTCTTAAAACCATGATACAGTATAATAGATTTATTTTAATTTTACTATATTCTCGGGCAGATGCTGAATTCTCCCTCCTCTTTTGTTTTCTCCCTTTTCAGTCTTAAAGGGGTGAGTGTCAATTGTGGGGGATGTAAGTACCATGTACCTTGTTGGATATAGCAAGTAGAATGCGGGTGTGAAATATAATAATCACACCATATGTCATGTTTTAGAATACTCATTACGTATAAGTTTGCTGCATGAACAACTAGCCTATAGTACACTCAGCAAAGTTGTTTAATGTATTCGATAAGAATTGTTGAAAAATTAGTGTTTATGCAGTAGTTAACTATTCGATCGGATAACAGGAAGTATCCGATTGGCATGGGCAATGTCGGTATCGCACGCTTCTCGATGTTCGTCACGTCCTGTTCGATTTAGTAGTCAAACGTCACGTGACGTACATGTTAACTGTCTGTTCTGGTTTTGTTTGGTGTGGGTTTACAATAAATAGCAAGTTTTATCTCGCTGGTGGCATCGAAGGTTGTGGGTTTTCGTTGTATTGTGTTTAAAACTTTATTTTATGTCCCTTAAAATAAATGTGCATTAGCTAAAAAATTACATCATCCAATACTAATTATTGTCGATATTCTTATATTTGAAGTAGTCAGTCACGACCATGGCCCATTGATCATTGATTATCATGCAATTAAAAGTATTAATTTAATATTTACTGATTGCTTAGTTTAACGCGTAGGCTACTTAGTTTTCACTGAAATTTAACGAGGAAACAATAGAAACCTTTGACCACGAAAAATAATAATAAAATTATTTGTAAAAACTCATAAATACAGTAGTTAAATCTTAGGATGAAATATTTAGTGTAAAACAAGATTTGTGACCAAAAATTGTTGTGCTTACAAAAACTAAATATAAAAAATATATTGACATGAATAAGTTATGTTAGGTAGGAGGCACTTGTACTACTATATATTTTTCGTCCTATGACAGGTGGACAAATATACTTGAGTAAAATGTAACCTCTCGTTTTAATCTCGCTTTTTGGAATACGCAACCTTACAAATTAGTACGTTGTACTTTTCTAAAACTCGAATCCTCTTGACCAAGAGCTTGTCGAGATTGCACTCGGCACCGTTCGAAGGTGCTCCCCCACACAATTTAATTGCTGCCCCGTGATAGATGGGGCTTACAGACGTCAACGCATTATTGGCCAACGTTACTTATCGTCGAATGATCGGGAACCGGGAAAACGCACCCCTACCCTCCACCCCTTACTGTTGCTTATTCATGGAAACTTTAGGTGTTTCAAGGGTAAAAAATTACGATAGCCGTAGATTTTCGATAATGTGACACATATGGGGCTAGGATTCTGTCAGATTACGATTGCATCAGATTATGGATTAGGCCTAACTGAAATTATCTAAATAAAAATTGTAAATAGCCCTACTGGGAAGGGTAAAACAAGGTAAAACCTATATATTGGTCATAGACTTCAAACAACTGCAATAAAAACGCATGGACCACAAAACAGCTCCAGACCATCGAAAGTCGCCAGTATTAATTTTATAATAATAGTATCATAGATTAATAGTAAATTTCGTTACAATGGCTGAAAATGGCGTTTTGCTGGCCTCAATATCGTGTTTCAAGTTCGATACGAAGTAGAGAACTTGAAACGATCGAGAGTAGACAAAACGTTTTTGGCCGGATTAAAAACAGTATTTTTCATCAACCTACACTATGCAATAAATTCAAAACAAGGGAAAAATAATTTTTACTCGCCCATAACAAACAAAACATAACCTTAACTAGCACTACTTGTTTTTTCCGGTCGTTATACAACCAGCTACCGGTTTCAATTGGTTTCATCGCCAAAACCGTGCATGAGATTTAAGACCGAAAATTGTCGGCCCTAGACCTCAAAAACATGATTTTCTTTTTATAAGTGATGGGCAAAAGTAGGAGATATGGATGTCGTGTGATGAAAAGTAATTTTTATCCCATCGTTTGTCTTTTTGCCCAAGTAGAACAATTCACGTATTACTCAGTGTAAATTTTTTGGATCGAGTCTATAATATATACAGCCCCATGTGTAACTGACTCACTCACTCACTGATGATAGGAAAGTCCTGAAGCCATCGTTGAAGCTAGACACTTGAAATTTGGCATGGACATTCTTTGAGATGTTTCAATTTAGGGAAAATTATAAAAACTACAACTATTTTACTTTTAAACTATAAAAAATCTAAAAAATATAGATTTGTCGGTAAAGTAGTTCAGCCGTATCGGCGTATATCACCGCGTGGTATCGTAGATCACTTTGCAGGTTTAGTTCTCGCTCGTGTTTAAATGATCTCTTTCAACTACACCCGTGTTTGATACTAGCATTGTGTATCGTACAGATATGAAGGTCTTTTAATGAACGATTATGTTTTTGAGAATTTTTAACAACTGATGATCAAAACATATAGGTATTTATGTTAGGTTCTCGTCTTGTATTCAATTTATTTTCGATTATTTATTCAAATACACACTAGAGTATCCTTTCGGCCGAATTTCGCACTACATGAATTTTGCTGTGAAGCTTGAGCTGTGATCTTAACGAAACATTTTTTGATTAATTTGTACAATACTTAATAGACAGTTAATTATTATCTTTATGTTTGATTTGTATTCAGTGTCCTATATTAGATTTTTTTACACACTTAAAAATATGTTTTTGAGAATGTTCAAATAAGTATTGAACCAAAAGAACCGATTTAAATGTTAGGTTCTCGTTTCATTTTGACCTCATTTTAGATTACTAATTCAAATTTACCCCAGGTTACGCTTTCGGCCGAATTTCGCATTCAATGAATTTACGGTGTAGTTCGAGCCGTGATCTTAACGTAATATAATTCTATTACTTTGTACAATAATTAATAGACAGTTAATTATATCTTTCTGTTTTATTTATATTCAGTATTTTACATTATATTTTAATACACACTTAAAATATGTTTTTGAGAATGTTTAAATGAGTATTGAACAAAAAGAACAGATTTAAATGTTAGGTTCTCGTTTCATTTTGACCTCATTTTAGATTACTAATTCAGATTCACCCCAGGTTACACTTTCGGTCGAATTTCGCATTCAATGAATTTACTGTGTAGTTCGTGCCTTGATCTTAACGTAATATACTTCTATTACTATGTACAATAATTAATAGACAGTTAATTATTATCTTTCTGTTGTAATTATATTCAGTGTTTTACATTATATTTTAATACACACTTAAAATATGTTTTTGAGAATTTTTAAATGACCTTTGATCAAAACAAACAGGTTTTTATGAATAATTATTATTTTACAAGTCTCGATTTTATATTCTTATAATTGGTAGTTTGTAGTAGTAGGGTTTTTTTGCGGATCAAACCCGTTTTTATTCTTTCCTATTATTTTGTTTTCATGTTCTTTAATTCTTGTTTTCGCTCATTGATTTGAATGTTATACGCTATTTCAGTGATTTAAACGTTTTTTCTTCTATCTCCTGAAATTTACAAGTTTTTATTTGAGTTGGGTGAGGCATGGGATTATGTCAATTTTTCCATAATTGTATCTCTATTTAGTACCAGGTTAACCGAGCCCTGCTGGTTGGTTTTAATTGACTTTTGTTATAGTGTCAATGTAATCAAGCTTTTAAATCTATACCAGACTCTTCACAGCTAACAGCTGTTAAAAAACTGCTTAAAATTTATGTTCCTTTATTTTTGTTTATTTTAGTTGTTATTTCGTTACCAAAATAGCAACCTATAAGACCAATGTTAAAAATAACGATTTTTAAACTTAAATTTAGACCAAATTTGATTTTTCCTGTGACTGAGGCTTTTTCTAAACTTAATTTTGGGCCAAAACACTCTTAAGCGCAAAGTTTAAGCAAAATCTAACAGCTACATTTCGAGATCGTGGAACACACATCCCTTCAGACATAGCTCGTATTATACTATAGGATATGATACATAAAATTTATAGAAATTTAAAACTTTATATTTAGCTACCGAATAGAGAAATATATGTTACCATAACTACTACTATTAAATATAATGATAGCAACAACAACAACTATAACTGTTTTAATTGAAATTTCTTTTCATCTAACACAACAACAATCGTCTAATCTAAAGTATATATTTTTACCAGCATAACACCTAAAATATTTACATAAATAATTAATTATAAATTCACAACTCAAAACTTTTAAACGAATTCTAATTACGAAGGGGTTTTAAAACCGATTCTTATGAGTTTTTTAAAAGCTTTGTTTACTATTGATTGTGAATTTTGTGTATTTGACGGTTTTGTTACTGTCTTGACTGTGCAGTTCTTCCGTATAACTAACGTATTTTAAACTCGACTTTTTATTAATTTACGAATTTAGGGCAACCCCTAGCGGGAGGGGGGTCTAGCCTGATCGGTACTTGAGACTAAGAGCAATTAACAAATTTGGGGCAACCCTATAAGGGGGCATGGGGGCGGAGCCCCCATCGAGCCGTAGGCGAGTCTATAATATATACAGCCCCATGTGTAACTGACTCACTCACTCACTCACTTATGATATTAAATTCCTGAAGCGACTGTTTAAGATAGAGACTTGAAATTTGGCATGGACATTCTTTGAGATGTTCCAATTTAGGAAAAATCATAAAACTACAACTTTTTTACTTTTAAACCATAAAAAGGTAAAAAAATAGTGATTTGTCGGTAACGTAGTTTAGCCGTATCAGCGTATATCATCGAATCATCGATGGTATCGTAGATCACTCTGCAGGTTTAGTTCTCGCTCGTGTTTAAATGTTCTCTTTCAACTACACCCCTGTTTGACACAGATGTTATATCCTATATAAACATGAACGTCTTATGTAGACGACGGTGTCTTACTAATGTGAGCGGGTTATTTCACCTGGCTAATACTCGCTTTGATTTATACATTAGTAATGCCCTAAAACTATAAATTTTCAACTTACAAATCATAGAAATTCTAAAAAGACGAGGTGTCGGTAAGGAAGTACTTTGGATCTTAAAGATGTCGCTTGGAGCGCTATTATAGTCGCTTAGTTCTCGCTTGTATTTAAATAATATCTTTTAACTACACCTCTTCCCGAACATAGTTATTTGCGTATGGTTTTCCCTCTGATTGCCGTGTTATTATTGAAAATGAAGTTTACTGCATCGAAAGCGTATATTTACATTCAGGTGTTGTCCTGCGTTTGATTTTCGCTCTGATTGCTGTGTTATTATTGAAAATGAAGTTTACTGAATCGAAAGCGTGCCGTCCAATCAGGCTTAGATTTTAGTTTAGGAAACGATTGAACATATTAAGTTATAGAACCATTGGACTTTCCATTCTTACCTTCGCCAACGTTTACCTACTTCCGACGTTTTTTAACGTCTACATATCTGATGACCCATCAGGCTGAGAAATATTGTAATAACCAATTGAATTAATTTCAATAGCAATTTTTCTCGCTGCCACTTTGTTCGTCAAACTTCCTCAATGCAGTGCTCTCACCTAAAGTCTCGATTAACCCTATTATTGTTGTAATTGAAAAATATTCTATGCTTATAAATTATTGTAACTCTTTCAGTATATTTTAATTCAACCAACAATTCTTTTTTACTATTATTTCACAATTGGTATTCTATACTACCATTGGTTTACTACCATTGGATTACTACCATTGGTTGAAAATGCATAATGTACGCCGATTTTATGGTTCTTAAGTTGCAACTTTCTTCATTTTAAGATTGTTATCGTTCCTCTATATGGTACATATATGATTCCTGCGTTTCCTGGCCACTCAGTGGCGGAACTGAAGCATCTTAGCCTATACCATATTTTTTTAAATTTCAAATATCTTGATTTTGTCCCTTTTTTCTTCTATTACATACAACGATCCTCTAATTCTTTTTTATCTCTTCAGAATACAGCTATTACCTCAATCATGTGCAATCACAATCGTACCTCCCAAATTTTTACACAACAACTTTTGAGCATTACTATTAACATAGTTCATTAATATTTCACAACTCCATTATATTTTTTAACGAATTAAGGGGAACTAGGGAGTGGGATTAAACCATGAGCCGTGGGCAAATTTCAAAGCTTATTATTATTTATTGTTAGTAGTGTGTATTGGCGGCTTCAGTTACTGTTGTTGGAGTTGAGCCCTCAACTAGCACGTTCATTGTATGAGGTTTTGACAGTAATTTACGGAATTGGGGCAACCAATTATTGGGTTGGACCCTCCATCAAGCAAAACACCTAGAATATTTACATAAATAATATTTATTTCACGGCTCAATTTTTCAACGGGAGTTGTATTCCTAATTCAAGTTTTTATTGCTCTTTCATATACTGCTAAACATTTTATTTAATTTAGCTCTATGTTGCTGAATTTCGAATTTTGCTTCCCCATAAGCTTAAAGATTGTATTACCTTAGCTTGACAGCAATATTTAAAGCAAATTCACTGTATTTAGAAGTATAACAGTCTTAAAAAATTGAATCAATTTATTCATAATCAATGCCGGTAAAAATTGTGTGTCTTTATTTAACGTTTGGTTGATCCTTAACCTTCCAGTATGTATTTTTAATGTTTACTTATTTATTTATATGAGGGGTTTACCATATGTAGACGTGATTTTTTCATGATCTTAGAAAAATTGTAATTAATGCCAGCTAATATTATGTGATTTAACTGTTGATTATGAACTTATTTCTCTGTTACGTATACTTAAAAGTATAGATTGTTTGTGAATAAGTGACATAAATCAAACTTTTAGACCTTTCACTTTTTGTCGTATCTCAAATCGTTATTTTAAGAACGATATGCAACTTTTATTATTGCTGAAATTTCATATCTTGTTAGTAGAACTAACTACAGTTATATTGTATTTGAAATTATGTCTTTTAACTACACCTGCGTTCTTGATATTGAATTTGTTGGTATATCTCACTTTTAACAAACCGTCTTCCATATGATTTCAATAGCAATGAAATTTTTATTATATCTACACACATTATAAATATGTTTTTGAGAAGTTTTAAAAACTGTTGAACAAAAACAGATCAAATTCACATTAGGTTATTCTTACGGCCGAATTTCGCACTAAAAGGATTTACTGTAAAGCTTCAGCCGTGATCTTAACGTAACATACTTCGATTACTTTGTACAATACTTAATAGACAGTTAATTATATCTTTCTGTTTGATTTATATTCAGTGTCATATATTAAATATTTTTACGCACTTAAAATATGTTTTTAAATAAGTATTGAACAAAAAGAACAGATTTAAAAGTTAGGTTCTTGTTTCATTTCAATTTATTTTAGATTACTTATTCAAATTCACCCCAGGTGACACTTTCGGCCGAATTTTGCATTCATTGAATTTACTGTTTAGCTCGTGCCGTGATCTTAACGTAATATACTTCTATTACTTTGTACAATACTTAATAGTCAGTTAATTCTTATATTTCTGTTTTATTTACATTCAGTGTTTTATATTATATTTTAATACACACTTAAAACATGTTTTTGAGAATTTTTAAATGACTATTGAACAAAACTAACAGGTTTTTATGAATACATTATCATTATACATGTCTCGATTTTATATTCTTATAATTAGTAGTTTGTAATAGTAGGTTTTTTTTGCGGATCTACCCCGTTTTTATTCTTTCCTATTATTTTGTTTTCATGATATTTAATTCTTGTTTTCGCTCATTGATTTAAATGTTATTCGCTATTCAAGTGATTTAAACGTTTTTCTTCTATTTCCTGAAATTTACAAGTTTTTATTTGAGTTGGGTGAGGCAAGGGATTTACCCATAATTCTCTATTTGTACATAAAATTTATATAAATTTAAAACTATATATTTAGCTACCGAACAGAGAAATATTTGTTACCATAACTAAAACTATTAAATATAATGATGGCAAACACAACAACTATAACTCTTTGAATTGAAATTTATTTTCATCTAACACAACAACAATCGTCTAACCTAAAGTATATATTTTTACCAGCATAACACCTAATATATTTACATTAATAATAATATTTTCACAGCTCAAAACTTTTAAACGAATTCTAATTACGAAGAGGTATTAAAACTGATTCTTATGAGTTTTTTTACTATGATTGTTAATTTTGTGTATTTGACGGTTTTGTTACTGTCTTGACTGTGCAGTTCTTCCGTGGAACTAACATATTTTAAACTTGACTTTATATTAATTTACGAATTTAGGGCAACCCCTAGGGGGCATGGTGGTCCCAACTAGCTTGTTCGGTACTTGAGACTTAGAGCAATTAACAAATTCGGGGTAACCCCCTAAGGGGGCATGGGGGCGAAGCCCCCATCGAGCCGTAGGCGAGTCTATAATATATACAGCCCCATGTGTAACTGACTGACTCACTGATGATCTTAAAGTCCTGAAGCGACCGTTTAAGATAGAGACTTGAAATTTGGCATGGACATTCTTTGAGATGTTTCAATTTAGGGAAAATCATAAAACTACAACTTTTTTACTTTTAAACTATAAAAAAGGTTAAAAATATAGATTTGTCGGTAACGTAGTTCAGCCGTATCAGCGTATATCACCGCGTGTGGTATCGTAGATCACTTTGCAGGTTTAGTTCTCGCTCATGTGTAAATGATCTCTTTCAATTACACCCGTGTATGATACCATTATTGAATTACGTTTGCATGTATGTCTTGATTAGACGACGGTGTTTTTCAGCATAGAGAGCGGGTTATTTCAGCAATTCTCGCTTTGTTCTAGATAGTATTAATGCCCAAAAACTAAAAATTTTCAGCTATCAAATTATAAATAATTCTCAAAAGACGAGGTGTCGTAAGGAAGTACGTTGGTTCTTAGAGATGTCGCTTGGAACGCTATTATAGTCGCTTAGTTCTCGCTTGTATTTAAATGATATCTTTTAACTACACCTCTTCCCGATAATTAATCTCGATTGGGCGCACAGTTGTTTGAGTATGGTTGTCCCTCTGATTGCTGTGTTATTATTGAAAATGAATTTACTGAATCGAAAGCGTATCTTTACATTCAGGTGATGTCCGCTTTGATTTCTATATTAATTGCTAAAAATATATTAGGTCTTAATACATTTTCTAGACTTTAGTTTTCTCATGCTGGAAAATTTCTTGTAGATTTTCGCACAAAAATTACCTAATACAGTAATTTTAACTTAATTTTCTACTATTTGTATGCTGTCTCTCTATATGAATCCCCAGATTGAATATAGCGCTTCAGTTGATAGTTCTGGTACAGTTTTACTTTGAAGAGTTGAACGTGTCCCAACACGTCTGACATCCGGTCTTTGACCTATTTGCTGCTGTCCAATCAGGCTTAGATTTTAGTTTAGGAATCGACTGAACATATTAAGTTATAGAACAATTGAACTTTCCATTCTTACCTTCGCTAACATTTACCTACTTCCTACGTTTTTTTAAGACCATCTACATATCTGATGACCCATCAGGCTGAGAAATATTAAACTAACCAATTGAATTAAACTCAATAGTAATTTTTCTCGCTGCCACTTTGTCCGTCAAACTTCCTCAATGCAGTGCTCTCACACAAAGTCTCGATTAACCCTATTATTGTTGTAATTGAAAACTATTCTATGCTTATCAATTATTGTAACTCTTTCAGTATATTTTAATTAATCAATAATCCTTTTTTGGCTATTATTTCACAATTGGTTTTTCTTACTACCATTGGTTGAAAATGCATAATGTACGCCGATTTTATGGTTCTTAAGTTGCAATTTTCTTCATTTTAAGACTATATAAAGACTTTAAGACTTCATGATTATAGTACTTTATACCCTGTGAGCTATTACATACTACAAGGGCTCTATTTTTATTAATTTTCTGAAGTAATATGTATATAACATTTAAAACTGTTAAATTAATAATTGCTGATTTTGAATGATAAAATTGTTATCGTTTCTCTATATGGTACCTATATGATTCCTGCGTTTCTTGGCCACCCCGTGGCGGAACTGAAGCATCTTAGCCTAAACCATTTTTTTTTAATTTCAAATATCTTGATTTTGTGTCTTTTTTCTTCTAATACATACAACGATCCTCTATATAAACTTATAATTTTATTCCACTTTTATCTTTTCAGAATACAGCGATTACCTCAATCATGTGCAATCATAATCGTATCTCCTAATTTTTACACAACAACTTTTGAGCATAACTATTTACATAGTTCATTAATATTTCACAACTCCATTATATTTTTTAATGAACTAAGGGAAGCTAGGGAGTGGGATTAAACCATGAGCCGTGGGCAAATTTAAAAGCTTATTACTGTATTATTTATTGTGAGTAGTGTGTATTGGCGGCTTCTGTTACTGTCGTTGGAGTTGAGCCCTCAACTAGCCTGTTCATTGTATGAGGTTTTGACAGTAATTTACGGAATTGGGGCTACCAATTATTGGGTTGGACCCTCCATCAAGCATAACACCTAGAATATTTACATAATATATACAGCCCCATAGTAACTGAACTGACTGACTTACTCACTCACTGATGATCTTAAATTGACCCGTTCTTCGGTTGGAACTAACCTGTTTAACAATTTGACTTCTTATTAATTTACGAATTTAGGGCAACCCCAAGGGGCATGGGGCGAAGCCCCATCGAGCCGTAGGCGAGTTACTATTTATATATCCAGCTGGTTGAATTGAATCAACTCATTAATCAACTGACGATCTTAAAAAATTCGTTGGATGTTAGCTCAGAGACAATTTTCGCTGCAAATTTACACCAATACCTAAAAGACCAGACGGTTCTTTGGTAAAATGTTATATTAGTTACCAGTCAAAGACACAACTCACCAAATGCTACGGTTTTTTAGTAGTGATGAAGATGCTCACCGGAGTATGTTTTAATGCCTTCCGTCGTTACTAACGAGACGAAGATTATAAGTGTTGGTAAAATGGTAGACGATGGTCGAGCCTACATCATTATCTTTTTATCTCCCTATAAACAACAACAATGTGAATAATAAACCACTTTATGTTAACAGCAGGTAATAACTTGATACTTCTATTTAAGCGAAGGATGGAGTAATAAAGGTTATTGCTCTTCAGACATAAAAGTTTCATCGAGTTTAAGAGCATTTTATTAATGCTTATGTAATTTAAAGAATAAATAATAAAAAATAGGACTTAATTTTAACTGTTTCACCCAAAAAAACTCTTGTGTTGAAAATACATTATTAATGTTGGTCCAACAAAAAAGTTTTGTTACTATACAACCATAGTTAAGTACCTTTGTCGTAACAGTAAGACACTGTTGAATTGTTAAGGTTGATTTTACTTTTAATATGTTGTAAATACTTTAGTCTCTAATGTATTGCCAACAGTAAGCAGCTGGTTAATGTTGATGGTACTTTATCTAATGTTCATGAGGTATGTTCATTGGTTAAGTTTGAAACAACAGTAAGATATTGTTATTTTTACTGTTCATTTATTTGATTCCACATTAGTCCATATACCCTTTCTTTGAAATAACTTTAGTTACTGTGTTTTGAACACAAGTCAACTTTGAAACAACACAAGCTTAAGTCAAGTTAGCATCTTCCTTACAGAAGAATTGACAGTAAGGTACACTTCATTTGGCCTCAGGAACAACACCAGCGGCTTGAGTTCAAATAGTGGATAGCTGAAAAAGAGTGAAAGTTAATGAATAAACCTTAGTTTTATCTCACTAAAACTTTACAACTATATTATTATTGTTAAGTCTAAGGATTTGTTGGTTTTAAACTCTAAACTTTGAGACTGGCTTACTTATATAACCTTCAAATTAAAGGCCTATCCAAAATGAAGTTCGATTAAAATGTGCTTTGCTTTCTTTTGGTATATAGTTTTGAGCAATGAATATTGTAAGAAATGAATATACAATTAATTATTAGGACAGGCTACTGAGTCATCTCTGCAAGATAGGCTACTATTAGTGACAGAACAGTTAGGCCTTCCTACAGTATTAGGAAATATAAAGGATAAAAGATTGACTTACCTTTAAACACATCAATGTGAGTCCCCAGGTTCTCACCAGGGATTCCGTGGCTACGTCCATTTTAAGTTTCAATGTAAAACTGCTTAAAATAACTTAAATATTAACTCCAGAGCGTGGACACAGCGATCGCGAGTCATGCTGACAAGTCTCTACTCGTCTTTGAGGAAGAAGAAGAAGATACAATAGATAGAGGTCACGTGACTAATATGGTTTACTTTTTAACATTAGGTAATGTTCAGCCTACAAGAACTAATGTATATTCAACAGTAAGTGATGTACCAGTGACTGGTACATTACTTACTGTTGACTCTAAGTTAAACCAGAGTCCATTCTTTCCAATAAAGTAGCGACAACACTATAGCAGAGTGTTTTTAACTTTAAGAAATTAACACAATTTTTTTTGTTATCCCAACATTAGTAATTTTTTTAATTTATTAGATACTACATTAACTAAATTTAAAGATACACAAACTACCAATAAAACAGCTTTACATTAACATTTCTTTGATTCAACAGAAGCATTTTTATCAGTGTTCATTTTACAATATGGATTAATTATAAAACCTTTCTGATAATTTGTACACCTTCCTTTTGCATAATCACTGGAAGATTATGCACAATGTAGTTTGATTTAGCGACAGAATGAATTTTTAAAAACACAATCCTGCTGTCTTTAGTTTTCTGTTTATGTATTTTTTTAGTGTAACTATATTTTTTATAAGAATTACAAAATGCAATGCCATTCCAGGCGGACTGCATTGTCGGGGAGATTTTGTTCACTTTTTCCACCAGGCTGAGCAGTTTTAAATGCGCTCATCTGCGATAACCGGCTTTTTGGATTTCGTCTCGCCGTAAAACTTATCTGTCACTCGCAGCTCGGGCGGTGTCCTCGCCGCCGTGAACGTGAAAGCTACTAGGCTTGATGATTCACGCGATACACGCCAGACGGCCGTACAGGCATATGTCACGGTTAAACAACGTATCGCCAGGTTTAAATTTGAACACACTCTTTATCAAATGTGATGGCACTTATAAATAAGAAGCCTTGTAAAAACCTATGTTCTTTTGGGTTAACATTAAAACTTTGAAAGTTAAGTCTTAGTTTAGTTTAATTTGTGCTGCGAATACATAAGTACTTTATAAGGAAGATTTTTTTTCTCTTTTAACTAAAACAAATATGAGATGTGACGTGTAATGTAGCAAGGGACAATTCACAATGTTAATGTTCTGTACCAGAATATAGTTTATGTTTTGGATGTATAGTTTTAGAAAATTTTATCGTCTTTAACAACTTAGTGTGAAAATTGTTATTAAAATTGCAAAGTATCTGAAACTTTTTTGGAAATTGTATTACTTGTACAGAAGTATACGCATTGCTTTGTACCAAAAGCTTTGAAAAAATAGCTTTAATTTAATAAAACTACTGTCCAACACGGTGATTTCTTTACATGTTGATTAAAAACATTTTGTTATATCAGTATGTAAAAATTTCTAACCACACTATTATTTTTCCAGGTAAATGATCATCTTTTAGAAAATCGCTCTTTGGTAAGTCTCTATAACACTAATTGATTACAAGTATCTAACATTATACTAAGATTCTCGCATTTTCTATTTTTTTGCTTGAGATTTCTTTGTTTTCACTCAAGTGTTTTTCATAGCAGTCTTCCCTCCAGAGATTTCGTGTAAAGGTCTTCCCAAGACCCTGTGGGGAGGAAGAACAATATTGTCGAGTTCCGGTTTACAAATTACCTTCAAGCGGGGGTGAAGTCCCTTGCCTCGGAACGGAAGTTAAAAATCACCTGTCTGTCAGGGAGACCCGACCTTCCAAACGAGCTCAAGTGATTGCCTCGCAGAGAGCGCTCCAGTGGAAAAGGGCAAATGATTCGGTAAAGACAATGGGAGAGTGGATAATAAAACACTACGTAATTTGATATACATTTCTATAGATGGGCATAACCATAACACCAAAATTTTGTTGGGAGGGGGGCGATGGGGGTGTACACATAACTGGACATGACTTAACTTCACAACAATTTGACATCACTTGACGTACCTTTTTTGGGAGTGGGAGGGGCGAAGTGCATTTTGACTGCATGATGACTTACAATGGAAGTCAAAGGGTTTTTTCTTGGGGTTTTTTATAAATCATTTAATATTTGGAACATTTTTTACTTAACTATAGTATACCACAAAATCACATAGTTTTATACTTTCCTTTTTAAATGAAATATTTTTGTAATTTCAAGTATTTTGTAAACTATTGTATAAAATATAGATGATAAATTTTTCGCTGCCTTATCAACTAATTGAAGACTGACATAAAAATTACAAATTTAAATATATATCCTGTAAATCTAGTAAAAGGAAATTTTTGTATACATGCCTACTTAGAGTTAGAAAGTAATATCTTAAATTATATTTATCTTTTTGATTTCTATTTTATCTATTTAATTTAGTATGTTTTCTGCAACTGGTTCACAATAATGTACGTCTTAAAAAAAAGAAAACAATGTAAAACTCCAACCCTAATTCAACTCCACGTACACCGCCCTTAAAAGGGTGTAATATTCCAGCAGTAATTCCGCCGCACTTGTGCCCAACTTTGCGCCTTTGGAGCGTCGCCTCTACACTCTAGCCCGGGTGAAGATTTATTATATCAATATCGTCTTTGTATCGCCTCTATTACTTTTAATTCACATTTTCTCCCGGATTTATCACCTCTACCCTGCAGCATGCGGTTAATACAATCGTCCCACCAGAGGCCATGGGGCGATTAAGGGGGGAAGTTAAGGTAGGGGGGATTTTTTTTATTTAGTCAGGTGAATTCAATGAGTTTAAGTTTGATTTTATGTGTTAATTCTAGAAACCTGACTTAAAATTACAGTTCAAATTCCTATGACAATTGAAATTTTTAATTTACTTACTTTTTCAATCGGCTGCGCTCGCGTTACCCGCCGTCAGATTTAGCTCGTTCGCTGCGCTCACTCGCAGTCATGCTCTCCCTATGTATAAGAAATCGCTAAAATATCTAAAATTGGAATTTTTCATTGAAATTGTTTCCTAGCAACAAATAAACAAGTGATAAAATAGATTTTGAGATAAAAAATTATCTTTTGTAAAAAATATTTGTTTATAAAATGTATCCTATGTTACTTCTGATATCTCCAAGAATATTTGTACAAAGTTTCATGATGATCGGGTGAGTAGTTTTCGCGCGAAAGCGTAAAAAACACACGGACATTCACATTTAAAATATCAGTAGGGATTTCTAGCCACTACGCAAAGCAGAATAAACAGATTGTCTTCCAACTTACGGCTGTAACGTGTCTTACTACAGTATCCCGTAATTAAACACAACATAAATACCACAGTCCTGGATTGGAAGTGGAATAAACAGCCCTATACGCTAAGACATAAAAACATAAAGACATAAACAGCCAAATAGCTAAGAAATCTAGTCCCACCTATAATAGTTTGCGATATTGCTCTAAAATTTTTGTACGAGTACGCATGATGACTCATTGTTTTCTTATAATTTCTTGGTCTGGAGTCCAAACGTAAAACTTTAGGAACTGGATAAATCTTAGCGACCACAGAATTAAATTATTCTGAAATGTAATTCCGCGACTGAGGATAATCTGTTTAAGTTCAAGCGTTTGTTTGTATATTTTAATACTGTTGGAATAAAGTATATTTGTGTGACATCTGATATAATCAGCTGTTTTGTTGTTTATGTTACACTTCTTGTTTTATTGTGATTCAAGATTTGTACATTATTTTCTTAAGTAAAATTATTTCATTTGTAAAGGTGGAATTTTATTACTTAGGACATTAATTCCAAAGTGGTTACGGGCCCAGGAAACCTGTAAAAGATTGTCAATAAACAACCATGTATGTAATTCTAGAAAAGTTAGAAGGATCTAACTGGGCTCGTTGGAAGAGACAAGTTAAGTTACTATTAAAACATCATGAGGTTTATGACATAACTATAGGCGAGGCCAAATGTCCCACAGAGGATGATGCAGAAGTAAAGAGGTGGAAAAAGGCAGATGCCTTGGCTCAAGTAATTCTTGTTACTAACATGAATGATTCTAATGTGGACATTACAGCAACCTGTAAATCAGCACATGAAATATGGAGTCAGCTTCTATCTGTGTATGAACAATCCTCTGGTCAGCGTCTAGATAGACTGCTTGAGTCGTTTTTCTCAGCAGGGAAACTAGATAATGAGGACATTGCAACGTATGTGTCCCGTTTGAAAAGGCTTTTCTCTGAGATAAATGAGGAATTAGAAAAGCTTTCCAAAGTGAAACTGCCCGAACTTTTACTAATGAGCAGCATTATGAGTACGCTACCCTCAGAATATTTTGAATTTAAGAATGTTTGGGAGAGCATACCGATGTCAGACAGAACCATAAGTTTATTGACCGAAAGGCTTAGACTTATAGAGATGAGATTGCTTCAGCAACCTGGGAATGCAGATGGAACTGCACTAGATGTTTCTAGAAGGATTAAAAAGCCCGATGCAAGAAAATCCAAGGTTTTGGAGAAGAACGGTAAAGTTAAATGTTTTTCTTGCAAGCAGATGGGTCATTTTGCTTCAAAGTGTCCGAATAAAGCTTCAAATCCTCACAAGAAAGATCCCAGTCTTCTATGCTACACGGCTGAGAGGAATATCCGCGATACAACTTGGATTGCAGACAGTGGCGCATCTCATCATATGACGTTCTGTAAGGACTGGTTTGAGACTTTTCAGAATTTTCCTAAGCCACTCGAGGTTACGGTAGGAAACAATGCTACGATCAGTGCTTTAGGCGAAGGAAACATTCGTGTAGAGACCCGAGTAGGACATCGGAAGCGTGTCATGACAATAGAAAATGTCTGTTTGTTCCCGAGCTTGGAAAGAATCTTTTATCGGTTGGACAGACTGCAAGTAAAGGATTGGTCTTCAAGGCAAATGGTGAAAGATGTGTCTTTCTACTGTCAGGTAAGCCAGTAGTGTTTGGAAGGCGTAGTAATGGGCTATTTGAGCTGGCAATGGATGTAATAGCTCCGTCAATCAAAGGTAAGGCGTTGTGTCAACACCAAGTTACTGAGCCTACAACAATGGCATGAACGGCTAGCACACCAAGATAAACGGCATGTGATGCAGGTGTTGCAGATGAGGGATATCAAAGTGCAAAAAGACAACTCTTTTTGTACTGGTTGCCCTCTAGGTAAGCAGCATCGGAAGTCTTATAAGCCAAGGACAGTTCGAGCTACATCGCCTGGAGAAATAGTTCTTGCAGATTTATGTGGACCGATGGAAGTAAAGTCTGTTGGAGGGTCTAAATATTGCCTTGTAATAAAAGATGACTACAGTCGTTTTAGGCGTGTTTTCTTTTTAAAAGAGAAGACAGAAGTGGCGGGATGTATTGATACATTCCTAGCTGAAGCCAGAAATGTAGGTATTTCAGTGAAAACCTTCATGAGTGATGGGGGGTCTGAGTTTGTCAACAACAGGGTTAAATCCATTCTTAGCAGACAGGGTATCATTCAAAGGACAGTTATGCCTTATTCACCAGAGCAGACTGGAGGTATTGAGCGAGAAATGAGGACTTTGGTTGAAAGTGCTCGCACTATGATCCATGCTAGAAATTTGCCTAAGAGTCTGTGGGCGGAGGCAATGAATACCGCAATGCCATGTTATAAACCGCACTGGTCCATCAGTTGTAGCTGGTAAGACTCCAATTGAGTTATGGCATAGCACTGGCCCATCCCCTATCAATCATTTCAGAGCGTTTGGTGACAAGTGTTACGTACACATACCGAAACAGAAGAGAAAGAAATGGTCGGCAAAGGCTGAGGAAGGAATCTTGGTTGGGTATTGTGGAGAGCGAGATGGATATCGAATCTACAATGGCCGCACTGTTTTACTATCAGCTGATGTAACTTTGTTCCTCAGGAAAGTGTTCTTCCTATAGACAAATCTGAAGTAGAGCAGAAGACTGGTGAAACTACGGTTTGGAACCTGGTCTTACAACAAGAGTCGATTATACATTGGAGGAATCAGAAGATAAGGGATTAGTTACTGTACCTGGACCTGAATCTGATTTAGAGGGAGAAATTGGTAATCCAGAGGGAGGAAATGATAGCACAGAAACAGTAGATGATGTAAGGAAAAATGGACCTGTCACTACTCGAGCTGGTCGTGTTATAAATCCCCCGCAATATTTGTAGCATTATGTTTGTACTGCGTCAGATAGTGTTTGACTGGAGACCTGCCATGGAAGAAGAGATGCAAGCTCTTCGTGAAAACAATGTATTTGAAGTTGTTGAACGTCCGAAAGGGAAGAAAATTATAGGGACAAAGTGGGTTCTAAAGGAAAAACTACGATCAGATGGTACAGTCGATCGTCTAAAGGCTCGACTTGTTGCAAGGGGATTCTCACAGCGAGAAGGAGACTATGAGGAAACCTTCAGTCCTGTTGCAAGACTGGAAACTGTTCGTGCTGTTTTAAGTGTAGCGGCAAATGAAAAGCTTCAATTGCGACAGTTTGACGTAAAAACAGCGTTTCTACACGGCAACTTAAAGGAAGAAGTGTATGTAAGTCAACCGCAAGGCTATGAGGACGGAACAAATCGAGTATGGAAACTAAACAGAAGTCTTTATAATTTAAAGCAAAGTCCGAGATGTTGGAACGAAAGACTGGATGACTTCTTAAAGAAACAAGGATTACTGCAGAGTAAATCAGATCCATGTTTGTACGTACGAAACAGAAATGGTAACAAGATAATACTTGTATGTTACGTTGATGATGGACTGATCGCCGGAACCAACGTAGATGAGATACAGGTGTTTCTGCAAAGTCTTAAGTCAGAATTTAAGATAAAAGTATCTGATCCTGATTGTTACCTGGGGATAAAAATTCACCAGCAAGAAAATGGGTCTATAATACTCAGTCAGAGAGCCTACATTGAGAATATGTTGGGTAAATATGGTATGGCTGACGCTAAACCAGTTAAGACTCCCAACCGAAGCAAACTCTGGAAGTGAGGATGGAAAACCACTGGATAAGAAGGTTCCATATCGTGGAGCAGTTGGGAGTTTGATATATTTGTCATCCGGAACTAGACCTGACATTGCCTTTGCTGTAAGCAATGCAGCTCAGGATGTTGAGCATCCAACTGACAACTCGTGGAGAAAAGTGAAGAGGATTTTTAGATACCTAAAAGGTACTATTGACCTCGGTTTGGTGTACAGAAGCAACCAGAAGAAGGAGCTTGTGGGCTTCAGTGACGCAGATTATGCCAGTGACAAGTCCAGACATTCGCGTACAGGAGTCATTTGCACATACTCTGGCTGTACGATTTCCTGGCTAAGTCAGAAGCAGAAATGTATCTCCGTGTCTACAATGGAAGCTGAGTACGTGGCAGCAAGTGAGGCAACCAAACAACTTGTGTGGCTCAAGCGACTTATAGATGAGATGACAACTGGAATAGGTATTCCTTTACTATATATAGACAACCTAAGTGCAGTACGCCTCGCTAAAAATCCTGAATTCCACTTCAAAAGCAAGCACATTGATGTGAGGCACCACTTTGTCAGAGAAAAGGTTAACTTGAAGGAGCTTGAAGTTTGCCACATTGAGGGAGAAAAGCAGTTAGCGGATATTCTCACCAAAGGTCTACCGAGCCCTCGTTTTGGGACTCTAGCAAGGAGTGTTAGTGATGTCACTCAAACAAACTTCGAGGGAGTGTTGGAATAAAGTATATTTGTGTGACATCTGATATAATCAGCTGTTTTGTTGTTTATGTTACACTTCTTGTTTTATTGTGATTCAAGATTTGTACATTATTTTCTTAAGTAAAATTATTTCATTTGTAAAGGTGGAATTTTATTACTTAGGACATTAATTCCAAAGTAATACATTCTGGTGGAGTCCAGTTTTTCATGGAGGCATAGTTTTAAACACCTAAATGTCTGTCTCAATTCATGTTTCACACAAGAATTTGGAACCACAAAGGAACATACTAACTTTAGTTTTATAATTAAAGTTGATAAGTCACTTTAGTAAGTCCCGAAATGTAAATTAAAAATAATAATAAGTAAACAAAATATTTGCAACAAAAGTGAAAATTTTCATTTTAAAATCAGATCGGAGTTTTTATTTAATTATGTACATTACCGCAGGCCCGAAATGTATATTCAAGTTGATACACTGTATTTAAGTGACTAGATTTCGTATGCAAAACCAAGTCCACAACTACTTTGAAGTTTGAGTGTGGTTCAGTTTTCAATCCTTTGCCAAGATCTGCCGCAGTCAGTGGAGATGTTTTCTGTGTCCTGTCTGAGCCGCTTATATAGACTTATCCCGTCTGGCTGACTCCTTGAGTCTCTCTATCCTTTTTACCACAATATTTTGCGGTTTTGTTATTTTAAACAACACAAGTAGGAAAATAAAGTTTTTTACTCTTTCAGAATTATTAAGTAGTCTAATATATGAAAATATGGAAATGTTTGAGAATTATTTTAACTAGTTATTGAAAAAGTGAAATATTTGTTTAAACATGTTTATCAGTCAGAAGCACATTTTTGTACAAATACTTTTTAGGTCCTACCATAGATTAAGTATACTCCCCTTGGAATTTTACTAATTTCATATTTTACTAATTATATATTTATAGCTATCTATTGGAGAAATTTTTACAAAGAAATAAGGGAAAGTGGAAACTCCAAATAGAGACGTTGCTCTGATCGAATGATCGATCATCAATATTGTTGCGTGCAACACACACATTACACGCACTTCCACTTGAGCACACGCACACACGCACACACATCTACTGACAAGTGATGGACGTTATCGAATTAAGTATCATATCGCCTCAGTATATTACGATATTGCGATACGACACCATGTGATGGTTGTACTATCCAAGCGTGCATTGGATAACGCCTATAAGTACGGTACTGTAGGTATTTGATTATTTACAACTAATACAATTTAATTTTTAGTTGCATGTGAATTAGTTTGATTTATTGAAGTACGTTTTCCCAATTAAAATTGGCTATTTCTTTTATCAATATTTAAATAAAATAGTTTTAATGGTTTTGATTTGTGTATTGTTTTTATTTTGCATTTATTGTTGACTTTACAAAATTACGAAATAACCTTGTCATCTCCGTCGTAGAGTTCGAATTGACACAACGAGAGACCCTTAACATTTCTAACATGTGTTGGGTAAACGAATGGCGGTTGATGGGAACTTGCCTCATGTGACTTCCTACATTATTGCAGTGTTTTGGACGTTATTGCACAGTGTCTGCTTAGCTTGTGTCGTGGTGCAGCAACACCGGCATGAAAATGGTTGAACTTTTATTAATTTTTGTTTTTTCTGTGTTGCGACTAACAAGCGAGTATTAAAAACAGATTCGTAAAACTTTATTGCAGTGAATTAATACAATCATGTCCTCTTACAAAGTGATCTATCGCAGAAATGTCTCTAAAAGTTACATCGAATTAGGATGTAAAATTAAAATCATCTGTATGACGTTATAGAAGCATTTTGGTTAAATCAAACGAATTTGGAATTTTGCTTGACATTAAAATTTTGAAACAATATCCAAAACTATGTTTATTACTTACGATTTTCCTCTCTAAAAACTATATTAATACTGACTTCATTTTGATTAATCATAATAGCATTCTTGCCATTCATAATTAGGTCTGTATATTTATAGTTGTTCATAAATTTAAATTCATAAGTATGGTTAAATAGGTAATTAGAACATTCCACAGTGAAATACTGAGTTTGTTGAGGATTGAACTTTTGTAAATAGGCCTATTACACTTTTAAGACACACACATAGTTTAGTTATACACTATTGACATAGACGTTGAACTGTAAAAACAAACATTTTTTATGTCCCCAAAAGCAGTGCGTGTCACCTGAAAACGTATATCTTTCCTTGATCTTTCCACCTCATCTCTGGGGAATTGGGGCGCTATTCGCCGAGTCCCAACGCGTATCAGTTCTGTCTTCTCGTGTGTACTTGTACACAATATGAGTTTTGTAACTGAAATTCTATCAAGTAGCAATCTAGTCAAACCATCATTATATACAACCAGGCAACATCAGGCTGTTAGTGGTTATTGCCGAAGAAGGATATCTATGTTAGTAATACCGTAGGTTATTAAAAAAGCTTATGCAGTTTTAAGCCTTATCACGTTTTGAAGATCGGTAAATTATGTCACGTACAGTGTTTACGAAAATAGAATTGTCATACGATATTTTGTCCTCGGGTTGTGAGAGTTGTTTAGTTTCAGGACAGATTAATTACAAAAATGTCATAACGAATGCGAAAAAAAAGTCAAAAAAGAAATTCAGGATTGAGTTTTTTATTCCTTTATAGAATTTGAAAGGGTTTCCTTCCTTTTCACGTTCATATTCTTACACCAGTTAACAGCTTTATAATTTAAGCCAACAAAGAATACCTCTACAGAGCTCTCCTTTCTAAAACCTGGCGAGATTATAACAGACCCAACACCCAAGCTTTTTTAACTTTTCATCTTTTCTTACCAGAATGGTTTTCACAACGTTTAAAGTTACAATGTGTTGTAAATTTTTTATGTTTATCTCGCTGTAGTTTTCTAAACGCACAAATTGATAATATATCTCAAGATATTCAATGTCATTGCTTTGTGTTTAATGCTGTGTTTAATTTTTTTTCTATTTTATTTACTGTATTTATTTGATACTAAGCAAAAAGCCACAATATTGTTTAACTGTCTAACAATAGCCTACTTAACATTATTTTGAAGTCAATCTAAGGTTAGGTTGTAAGATATTATAAATACTAAGGTGGTTTAAACCCTATTGAAATTGATTGATTCTCATCATATTTAGATCCTAATTATTAGTTTACACATTAGTCGTCCATGAAAGTGCCAAGCAAAACTTGAGGTAACTCGTATAATAGGTTGTTACTCGTAATGCGATAAATTTTTTTTTCTAAAGTGATTTTCTTACTTGCTATTTGTAAGACAATGTTTATAACAGTGTTTTTTGCACAATCCCCCTTTTTGAAAAAATTTCTATTTATTTTTCATGGTCTAATCTATTGGCGGATCTGACATAGGGCCTACATAAAAGTTATTTGTTAGACTAAGACTCTATAACATTATCACAGCCTATCCATTTAAGATATTAATTATAAATTCAATTTAATTATATCAACAATTTAAAATACTTTGGTTGCTATCTTATTTCATATTTCTTCAATATTCAGAATATTTCGGTTTTCTCTCTCGACAGAGGAGAGTACTCAGACTAGGGCCACAGCCAATTCCGTTTCATTTTCCACCACAATAACCTCCATATTCCTGGAGTACATTCCGACAGAATACTTTTTCTTTCTCGAAATACAAGGGTTATTCCAAGGTCCATAGTAAAACTCCATGAATAATCTTGGAGAGGGTAGAAAACGCAATTTTTTATTTCGGTTAAATAAATACAGTTTTAACGGAATTATTTTCGTTGATGTTTAATCGAGGAATAAACATGTTTTTTTTTTTTTCATAGACGTGTTGCAATATTTGTTTAAATATTAAACTAGCGATTGTTCTTGATATATAACAAAAACCCAGCGAATACCAAGCGTATTGTATTTACCATAAGCGGCAGTAGTTTTCCCTGGTTTTTCTTAAATATTTTTACAAACACCGTTGTGAAACTGATGTTTTAAATTAAATTTCTTATGTATAAAAAATAAAACTACAGAAAATTGCTAGTTTGTAGGGTGGCCAACCGGGAAATTAACGGGAATTTCAGTGTTGTCCCCGGGGTAGGGTGGCTAACCTGGTTGACCAAATGACCAACTACGTTGTGGTCACATGGTTAGCGTGGAGGCTACTGGGGCAAGTCTCTCAGGAAATTTCTTGGTTGTCGGGAATTGTAGAATCTAATTGTCAAACCACTACATGGAAAACACTCAATTAACGAGGAAATTATTCCGTTTATCTGACTAGTGCCAAAACCAACTATGGTGGTTGTATTTTAACACTGTTAAAAGGTTTTTATTTTTACTTGTAAATAATCACTCATTATAATACAAACATACCCAGTATAATGTATGTCAATATTGGTAATCACACTATTGACAAATATGTAGTTTGAAAATGATTTTTATTTTAAATTTTAAAGTTTTCCTGTCAAATTGATCGGTTGGAATTAATAAGGAAATACCATAACGCCAAATTACTAAAAGTATAAAAAAAAATCCATTGGATAAAACACAGACGCTATTTAACCTCTCTTAAGATAAGTATACTATTTAGTAATTAAAAAAAAAATTGGAAGCCTCAATTTTATTTATTACTGCATTGCAACTTTGAAATGTAAAAATATGGTTTTATTATACTATCCACTATCCAGTAAAATGTGAGTAAAAGAAATGTATAGAAACCAATATCGCATGCAAATGCGACGCTCAAACAATGAAGACTCATTCGTTTGGAAGGAAGTAAAGATATAAGCTGGGGAGTAAAACAAGAGCGTCTGCTGAGAGATCGGGAAATATGAGATTTATTGTCTGAGAAAATTGGAAAAAGAATAAACAATATCTTGGTGGCGGTCGTCGCGGTTAAATTTAGCAAGATGTTATGATGTTGCGCACAAGAGGTCGGACTTGGGGTTTTCAGTGGACTGATTTTTTAGAGCTTCATAAAACATACATAAAAATACATATAACTTTGCCATTCGTATTAATTCACAGTTATTTGTAAATTTACGGTTTTTAATGGATTGTAATATTTTTTATTATTTAACCAGATTAGACACAACATTAACCGCAATATAGAAAAGTGCAAGTAAAAGGTACCGAAAAAACGTTCCAGAAAATCTTCTGGGTGCTGTAATTTGATTTATAAATTGCAGTAAAAACTAAACGCATATTATACAACCAACCACTCTATAGTAATGATCTGACTGATGATTCCTTTGTCTAGAATGATGATAACAAGGTAACTTACAAAGCCAGTGGGCTATGGAGCTCTTAAGTTTTCGTTAAAAAATATAAATAGTTCTACCATTATCGTAAATTTTTCTAGCTTTATAAATTAGTTTAATGCAATTTATTCTCGTGGATAATATTTTACAACTTTTATAGTCGTATAAATAAAATAAAATTTAGATATCTAAAATGGAAAAAAATGACTAAGTCGAATATTCTCTACAATGTGCTTTTCTCTAACGGGCACAAAACCGCTTACCGGGGTAATCGTGTCTTCCAATCCTTTTAAGGTAAGGATAAGACAATTTGTAAAAGCTCGCAGGAGCAAAGGATTCATTAACGTGGGTCACGGACCAGCTTTTTATTTTCCACTTGAACAATTTGGTGATTTCATTTCACTTCAATTGGACTACGGTTTAAAATAAAGTTAAGATTAGATAGTTGCATAACTAAATTTTACACTACGAGCATCTTACCCTACAATAATAATCTCTTATCTGAAAGATTTATAAAGACTTATGTCGTTTTGAGAAACATTAAATCCATAAAAATTCAAATCTTACAAAATAAATATAAAAAAATTCCTTGAAATCAGGCATTCTGTATAAACAAGGGTTGGAACCTTAGGAGACATGGCGAGGGAGGGATATAATGAGTTTGTAACGGTAGCCAAGAGGCCGCCTAGGCGAGAGTATATTTGACGAGGAAGGGTTTTTTTTTACTTTGTTTTTAATTTTTACTTGTTTGTGATAAAAGATTTAATTATTGGTGGGAAAGGCGATTATTTGTTTGGTCAAACGTCAAATGTAAAATTACGTAAATATAAAAATGGTACGTCGATGATTACATCATTTAAAATCCTCCTAAACTACGAGTATTTAAAATGTTTGATTAAATAAGGTCAATATATTCCTTTTATTGCTAGCATTTTTAATGATCCCAAACGTACAAATATACAAAGTTATATCTGTAGAATTTCTTGTTCGTTACAGAAGAATTACTTTGTAAAGTCATGCATTATTCTCAGTAAAAAAATGTAATTTGCGTTTTTACTAAAGCTACAGATCATAAAGATATCGTTCATCAGGTAAAACCATCCATAGAGTAATATGTATTTAGAGATCGAGTGTATCGGAAGAAGTAAAGGGATACATAAACTCGCGGTTCCATCGCATCGAGGTAACAAAACCCGCCCCGATTCGGAGCGGCGGAACGTGTTTTCCCGCAACACGTGACTCTGTGCATTATTGTTGAGGACGAATGAGATGTCAGCCGCGATGTTTTGCGAGGGTATTACCACATTACTCACTTGCAGCTTCCTCTAGTGCAGTAAAAACTCCTTATCGTAGAGCGGCTTTGAAAAAATGATATTTTAATAATAAAGAAAAAGTATGTTAACAACAAAGAATTTAGCTTTTTGTTTGCAAATACTCTCGATATATTTACAAATAACCAGCATGTCAATACTGTTTATATCAACAGTGTGGTTTAAAGAATAAATAACGTACAACTTCGTCCCTAGGGAAGCACATAAAGCCATGTTAATAATTTTATACGTAGCCTACACCTAATAAATGTCATGAATGAAATTTTTGGGCACTTTAACCATCAAAACAACAATTACTCATAATCTTCCATTTCTATTCTAGTTCTTTTCTTTTACCAGACGATCTAGTTTATATCAATAAAATTTGTTTGTAATTAATACAAAGATATAATTCATATATGTATCACTATGCAATATAGGCATTAATGTACAATAAAGCAAATTTTCATTCATTCATTCAACTCTTATTGTGCTGATGACAGTATTGCAGTTATAGTTGCTGCACTGAAATACTGATTTATGCGAGCTTATTATTTACGCGCAAATTCCCCTCACTGTAATATACTTTTAACAGTGGGATTATTCATTTAATTTAAAACATAAATAGATTTTCTTTAAAAACTTATAGCACAACTTAAACAAAACACTCATCCAGGGGTTTGTCTCCAAATGTACATCACCAACATTGAAGATTCCCCACGGATGGGACCTATCAAAATTCAAATCCTCTAAAATAACTTGCACGACAAGAATATTTTGTCAAGTCGCCTCTAAATCGCACGTCCCCGTCATAGGGGGTTTGACAAACACGTTCATCCCCGAGGAGGTTAGGGAAGCCCCTACCCTAGCATGCTCTGGCGGCGGCCTGAACACTTAGGGGTTACTTCTGTATCACAACTAACTGAATACATTTCATGTAATGACTTTTGTATTTTTGCTCTGCGTTTATGTTTTTTATCTTTGAGTTTCTAAAGGAAATAAGCTGAAGAGCAGTCATTCAGGTAGAATAACGATTCTGGACAGTTTTATTCAAGGCATTTGTTTGTTATATTTAAAAGAAAAATGACTGTTGAATATGTGCAGGAAAAGGGAGGGTTTAGGTTTTTTATGGATAAAAATAATTACACTTAACAAATTATTGTTTTGTTGAAGGTTAACAAAATGAAAGTGTGATTTGAAATCACGTAACTTGTCGTAATAGTTTAAATTTAAAGCGCCCAGTATTTATAAAATAAACTGTGAATAATGCATTTATAGTAAATTATTAGGCCTACATTATGCTTATCGAAATTCCGTAAACATTTCATCGAGCATAAAATATTTAAACTTCTTAAGTTGTCGAGGGTGCATTAATTTTGACATACTGTACATGGCCGTACATCGCATCTCGGTGATCTTTTCATACCTTGTAGCTCTGAAATAGTAAATTTAAAATTCAAAGTTTAGGCCTATGCTTTTCTCTTCATGTCAGATCGGAGAAAATGTGTCATAAAACAGCTTATTATATTTTAATTAGACATCTTTATAATCCGTTGAACCTTGTGAAGTACAATAATTACATAAAGGTTTCTAAGTTGATGGTTTTAGCTACATATTGTGCCAGATTGTGGGATATGACGTCATAAGCAGCTTGTGCCGTTGTGCCGCTGACATGACATGTGTCATAACCTGGCCGAGCCAACGGTAAGCCGATTTGCGGACGTAAGCTCACATCTCCCCCCCCCCCCCCCAAATTTTACTTATGCCCCTAAACCATTGAATATAGTTGTATGCCCTAAGCACCCTACATGAATGCATGTTTGTAGTGAACCCCAGCCTCTCAATTCTTGCTTAAGACAGCGCAATACTAAAAAGAACTAAACACAAACTATATTTAGGGTAGTTTATACAGGTTGCCCAGCTTCCTCCTTTACAAACTTCTCCAGGTTATTAAGCATGCCAAAACAATCAGAAAAAATCGTATAAGCATATGTCCTAAAATGCTTCGTTAAGCCGCTAGCCGCCATTTTGTTTTTTGCACTTAAGAATTTTTATTTCGCTAACGGGTTGTTGTATTGAGTTCATATTTGGCATGTACCTTAATCACACCAATGCTCACTTTTAGAAAAAATATTATTTTTTCCAATGTATATTTTCAAAATGGTGGCCATTTTAAATTTTTAAACTCAAATATCTCAAAAACGTTAAATTTTATAAAAATGTTACAAGATACAAAAAAGTTGACAAATTAAATTATCTAAACAGTGATGCCAAGTTTGTAAAAATCCAACAACAAATAACGGAGTTATTGAGACTTTTTCTTAAAATAACCTAAATTTGCATTAATCATAGTGCAAAATCAGTGTTTTTCTGTAGAAAACCCGCAATAACTCCGTTGTTTGTTGTTGGATTCTTAAAAACTTGGTATCACTGTTTAGATAATTTAATTTGTCAACTTTTTGTATCTTGTAATATTTTTATAAATTTTACCATATTTAAGATATTTGAGTTTACAAATTTAAAATGGCCGCCATTTGGAAAATATACATCGGTAAAAAAAAAATATTTTTTTCTGAAAATGAGCATTGCGTGGTTGATTTACATGCCAAATAAGAACTCAATAAAACAACCCGTTACGGAAATGTTTAAGTGTAAAAAAACAAAATGGCGGCTAGCGGCTTAACGAAGCATTTTAGGACATACTAGTGGCTCATAGGGCAAAAGCCCCTAATGATAGAATAAAAATAACATGAACCATATCGGATTACCATTCTTCCACTACGAAGGTTCCAGAAAATTTAATTTAATTTGCGGTATATAATATTTTTACAATACCGTTTGAACAGACCATTCGCCCCAAGTACTGCTCTTATCAATCCTGTACTATTAGGTCACCCGTTTGTAAATGCTCTATTTTGTCTGTTGTTAAACTTGTATCGATCTATGAAAAATAAGTTTTGAAAAAAATCATATTCCCTTCATTGAGCTATGACGGCTTTTAATATAACATAGAAAAACGGCAATGAAAAAATAAACGGTATCAGTTAACACATACTTTCTCCCAACAATATAAAAAAGATTTAAAAGATTCAAACATTAATGTCTTCATGACTCAGTCTGATAGCTACCAGCTGAGCAGCGCTCATTTAACCCTACGCGCGTCTGTGACTTTTAACAACGTACTGCGTTTACCGCTAAACGAAAAATTGAATTTTCTCCGCAACCACTTGACATAGAGCAAAAATTTAAATACTGGATTATTTAGTTTTTTGAGCTTGATTTAACGGGAATCAGTAAAATTTATTTCAGGATAACAACTATTTTGAAAACCAAAAAATTGATTTTGAAACACTTTTTATGCCATAACTTTTGAACGCGCATTTTCTCGGAGATGCGGGTGGTGTCATTTTAATCACCAGTTTAAGCTTAATAAACCACAAAATTTTAATCAAAATCGTTAGAGCCGTTTTTGAGAAATTTTGATTTTCACGATTTTTGAGGGTTTTTGGGGGTAAAATGCCCTTAAAAATAAAAAATTCCAAAAATGAAAAAAACGCCTGGAATTTTCGTGAGTTTGGACCCACATACCAAATTTCACTAAAATCGGACCATTGGGGCATTCTCTAGCTCTGTTTACATCCAGACACACACACACACACACACACACATACACACAGACATCACTCTGAAAACCACTTTTTTGGACTCGGGGGGCACCAAAATGGATAAATCCACAAACAACTCAAATTCGAAAATTTTGACGAAAACAATACTTTCTCCATATACCATGGTATAGAGGGAGAAAGTAAAAACATGACGGATGTTCAGCACCCATTTCAGAGTCAATAAACTTTCAATTATCATACCCATTTCATTGTCTAGTTTGTCCTAAAATTGAATTGATTTTAGCTCCTGTCAGATTTTTTTATGTTTTAATCACCAAATTTAAACACAGTACCTCAAAGTGCATCTTCACTTGCTGTCAATATTCGTCCCTCCTAATAAAAACTCTTGATTTAGTGTAAACAAAGCAGATTTTTTAAACTCACTAATATGGAGAAAATTCAATGAGAACCTTTCAGAAAATAATCATTCTTATATATTTTCCATTTTGTTGTGAAGTGTTTTACCTGCTGCATTTTCCTCTAGTATGTAGGACAAACGTCTTTGATTTTAACTCGTATTCTATAATCCTACGATCTATGAAATGACTAAAAAGTTTATGGAAAAATTCAGCTAAGAGAATATCAAAACTTCACTGACTGATACACTTTAAGTATCAATTAATGTGTCATCGGCATTCAATATGAATTTGACACTTTTCGTCTTAAAATAAAACAAACACATGTTTTAATGGAAATAATGTAGGTGTGTCTCAAACACAATTCATCGCCCATAGCATCTCGTATCATGATCAGAACGCATTTTATGATTTGTATACACGCTCAGTAACAACAGTAAAATCAGCAGTCAATTTGTAATAGTATGTAAGGTTGACTCTCCTAGTAGAAGTTTTAGTAGCTCAAAGCACAAAACGTCTTATTATAGTATTACCACTCTAGG